>CAUYUJ010000040.1:100670-103170 GCA_963575745.1 Prorocentrum cordatum | reverse complement strand
GTAGCTGTAGTGCTTGCAGGCGCCGGCCTTCGTCGACGTCCACGGGAAGTCGTGCGCCATGGTGGCGAAGAGCACCACGCCGAGCGCGAAGCTGTCAGCCGCGAACGCGTCGTAGCCGCCCGTGTGCATCTCGGGGGCCTGGTAGTTCCGCTTGCCCCGACACTCGCCCTCCCCGCAGTGCCGCAAGGCGGTCGCTGCCCCGAAGTCGATGATCTTGACCACGTGGTCCTCTCCTGAGGGGGACGATACAATCAAAACGCATAATCAGCATGCGCGGCAAGGGCGCAAAGGCCTTGGAAGGCCATGTTGACGTTTTTCGAACGGGGCTGGCCAGCGAAAGTCGCCAAGGATGGGCCGGAGGGGCAAGGAAGCAAGGGTAAACTTGGAAAGTTGTTCATCCTTTCTGTGCGCTTTGACTGTAGGAGGGGACCAGCTCAGGGGGGAAGAAAACATCAAGCTGGAATCGGCGACACGTCGTCATTAGATTGGCACTGTGCCCCTGATGTGAAGGGGCCCCAGGACACACAAATAAATACACACGAATAAAAAGATTCCCCATCTTCTCCTATTTTCTGGGCTCTTATCTCCCCCCCCACTTCCCATATTTTCCTATATTTCCTGGGGAATCGAGGGTTGATTGTGTCTGTGTGTTTCTCTTCCTCCTGATGATGGCGCCTCCGCACTGTTCCTGGGCGGGGTGTGCTGCCGTGCCCCACATCGGCGATTCGTGGGCGACGGGGGGTCGACGCGTCGCCCCCCGAACCTCTCCCCCCTAACGTTGCCCCTGGTCTCCCTGCTTCGCGCTTCGCGCTGCGCGGAGCGCGAAGCGCGAATAACTTCGCGCTCTCGCGCCGCCCTCCCAAAGGGAGATTAGGAGGACGAGGAGGAGGGGGAGAAGGAACGAGGACCGCGAAGCGCGAAGCGCGAATAACTTCGCGCCCTCGAGGGAGCCCCTGGTCTCCCTGCTTCGTCAGCAGGATGTTCTCGAGGGACAGGTCCCGGTGCGCGATGCCCAGCCTCCGTCTGTCAGAAACGAAGCGTCTGCTCGTCGTCGTGCGTTCGTTCGCCGCTCTCGTCCTCTGCGCCACGTGTTCCGCGCGGGCCGCCGCATCCCGCATGGTTGAGATTCGCGCCGCGCATCACCCACTGATTGGGTCACCACTGCGCATCACCCTGTTGAGAACTCTTTTGGGGGTCCGCGGCCCCACTAGGCCCAAGCAGTTAGAAGTGGCCTGCGTGGTCTGGGTGCCCCTGGTCGCGGGCAAGGCCAGGGGTGTGCGGCTGCAGTCTGCCACCTGAGCAAGGAAGGGGCCCAAGACCCTTCAAACCCTCCGACCCTGGCACTCCTGGGGTCTGACGTACAAGCTCGACTAAGGATGGGCAGGGATGCAAGGGTAGCCTTGATGAAGCACTGCATCCTTACCACTGTATTTGACTGTAGCTTCCTCCTTCGAACTCGCCTCCACCCTGCCTCCAAGGGCCCCCTCTTCTCCCGCCAAGGGTGACGTGTTGGGCGTTGAGCAAAGCAGGGCGCGCTGGACAAAGAAGTAAAAACGAGAAAAGAAGTGACGTGGCCATCACCCGTACCGTCGGGGCGTTGACCTGAGGAACTCTAAATGAGGAACGAGGTCCCTTTTTCCCACAAGGTGAGCTTCGCTGTCCCATGGAAGGCCTCAGGGAAACCGGAGGCAAACTGCAGAACAATCAAGGAACACCGAGCCCCTCCCCAACGAAAGGGTTCCTTCTTCAGGGCCCCGACTGCACTGCAGTGCCCAGAGGGCACCACGGCACCTCGGGACCTCCCCCTCGGGGGCCACCTCGGGAGGGGCCCTCGGATCGACGGCAAGACGGCTTCCCCGAGAGAACGCGTCGGCCCTGCGCGCTGGCTCACGCAGGCCGCTCACGCGGCACACCACGGGGACAACCTGGACAAGGGCGCTCGCGCGCGACCTTGCGCGGGGAGCCCACAAGCCAAACATGCTGGAGGAGGGAAAATCGGCATCAGCATAAGCTTTCGCCCGTCCGCGCGAATCTCTTGCATCGGCGCAGGAGGCGCCCCAGGAGAGGCCCAAGCGCCGATCCAAGAAATCCGCGCGGAGCGCTGAAAGTTTATATCTACGCAGTTGTTCTTCTTCGAAACTCGCGCAGTCGACCCAGGTTCCGCTACGCCGTTCAGATGTCCCCTTCCCCCGGTGCCGCTCCTCTGCCCTCTCTCCTCGGCGCCCGGCTCCCCAAGGCGGCCGTGCCCCTAGCGGCGCCCCACCTGCTCTTCGGCGCCCCACGTTCGAGAGACCCTGGCCACACCGCGGCCAATGTGGCCCACCGTCGTCGTCGCCGCCGCGCCTCACCCCTCCGATCCTCTCCCCCCGCTCACCACACCCGCGCGGCACCTGCAGTGCCGCCGGGCATGGGCGCCGCTGCCTCCTGTGGCAGTGTCCAGAGGTGGCGCGTCTTGGCAGCAAACGACCCAGTGCTGCAGGGACCATCGCTGAGGCAACAG
>CAUYUJ010000040.1:20000-95570 GCA_963575745.1 Prorocentrum cordatum | reverse complement strand
AAACGTATATTTTTCGCATGTTCGCATCTTGGGCTTTCACCGCGTCAAAGACGGCCCAAGAGGCCTCCAAGACGGCCAAGGAGGCCTCCGGGAGCGCTCCAAGGCTTGCGCACGAGTGGCTCAGGACGGCCCCAAGACGGCCCAAGAGAACCCCAAGACGACTTCGAGAGGGGTCCCAGAAGGAGAAAGCCACTCTCGAATTCCGAGCTTCCGGCCCAACATATCCCAGGAGGCGCCAAAACGCCGCCCAGAGGCGCCAAAAGGCTCCCAAAAGCACCCCAAGACGTTCCGAGAGGCACCCCAAGAGAGGTCCAAGAAGCAAAAATCGTGCCATTCCTATCGGAAAACGTATATGTTTCGCATGTTCGCATCTTGGGCTTTCACCGCGTCCAAGACGGCCCAAGAGGCCTCCAAGACCGCCCCAAGACGGCCCAAGAAGCTTCCAAGAGGGCCCCAGGACAGCCCAAGAGGGCCCCAAGACGGCCCAAGAGGCGCCCAAGATGGCCCAAGAGGGCCCCAAGACGGGCCCAGAGGGGGCCCAGAGGGGGACCACGAACCGCAAGCTCGAGCCTTCCGCCCCAAGAGGCCGCCAGGAGGCCCCAAGGAGGCCCCTCAAGAGGCCCCAGGAGACCCCCAAGAGGCCCAAAGGAGGCCCCGAGAAGCCCCAAATCGGCCCCCAAAATGCTTCGAACCTGCTTCCAGGAGGCCCCCGACAGGTTCAGAGGCTCCCGAGAAGCTACGTCAAACTCCCAGCGAGCGGCCGGACGAGGCCCCCCACAAAATCACAAGAGGGTTCCAGTATTTGTATCCTTCAGCGCTCTCTGGCCTTCTTCCCCCTGCCCCCTTCCCTGCGACTTTCGTTGACTCAAGCTCGCCTCCTAGCTTAGAACCTAAGCGCGCGCGAAGCGCGCGCGTGGTTCTAGTTTATATGTACATCTGTATACACACAAACTAGTTTACACATGTTCTATATGTACATGGGGTGGTTGAAAACATAGCCCAGCATTCTTTTCATATATGTATATATATATATAATCATATCTGTATGCAGATATTTGTATCTTCGCATATTGTTATAGATGTTCAGGTGTTTTGCTGTCCGATTTATTCAGAGGTCGAACGTAAACAGCTATATAGATACATCCTTTGAACCAATTAATCTCACGTGTGCCATGTAGAAATGTATTGAATGTACTGCGGCTTCCTGCCTGGCCGAGCCGCCGGCCAGCCTCAAGCCCATCATGAGTAGTTGTAATCACACAATTCATATACACGGATGGGTTATATACTTGAATTCACGGTTGCGCTTGAGCTCGCCGCATTTTCGCCAGAGGGGCGGTCGAAATACATTGAAATATGAATACGTCAAGCAACATATCAATGTACATTTGTTGACTTGGTGTGTTGAACGGTTCCCAGGGCCGAACTTGGCAAGGAGGAGGCGACAGGCAGCGGCGGTGGTGGAGGTGGAGGATGCACAGTTGCATAATTATCCCGGCAAAGCAACCTAACAGCGATGTGTAGGAGCATATCTGGAAGCATTCCCCTTAAGATTCAGATAAGCATCCTGTTGTAGAATTCTGCTGTTCTCGCAGTCGTGGTCGCATTCGCGATGGCAGTCGCAGTGGCAACAGCAGTCGCAGTCACAGCCTCAGCCTCAGCCTGCCTCAGCCTCAGCCTCAGCCTGCCTCAGCCTCAGCCTGCCTCAGCCTCGCCCTCAGCCTGCTTCAGCCTCAACATCAGTCTGCCTTCAGCCTCGGCCTCAGCCTGCCTCAGCCTCACCCTCAGCCTGCATCAGCCTCAGCCTGCCTCAGCCTCGCCCTCAGCCTGCTTCAGCCTCAACATCAGTCTGCCTTCAGCCTCGGCCTCAGCCTGCCTCAGCCTCACCCTGCATCAGCCTCAGCCTCAGCCTCAGCCTGCCTCAGCATCAGCCTGCCTCAGCCTCAGCCTCAGCCTGCCTCTGCCTCAGCCTCAGCCTGCTTCAGCCTCAGCCTCAGTCTGCCGTCGGCCTCGGCCTCAGCCTCAGCCTGCCTCACCCTCAGCCTGCATCAGCCTCAGCCTCAGCCACAGCCTGCCTCAGCATCAGCCTGCCTCAGCCTCAGCCTCAGCCTGCCTCAGCCTCAGCCTCAGCCTGCTTCAGCCTCAGCCTGAGTTTGCCTTCAGCCTCGGCCTCAGCCTCAGCCTGCCTCAGCCTCAGCCTGCCTCAGCCTCAGCCTCAGCCTCAGCCTGCCTCAGCCTCAACCTGCCTCAGCCTCAGCCTCAGCCTGCCTCAGCCTCAGCCTCAGCCTGCTTCAGCCTCAGCCTCAGTCTGCCTTCAGCCTCGGCCTCAGCCTCAGGCCTGCCTCAGCCTCAGCCTGCATCAGCCTCAGCCTCAGCCTCAGCCTGCCTCAGCATCAGCCTGCCTCAGCCTCAGCCTCAGCCTGCCTCAGCCTCAGCCTCAGCCTGCTTCAGCCTCAGCCTCAGTCTGCCTTCAGCCTCGGCCTCAGCCTCAGCCTGCCTCAGCCTCAGCCTGCCTTCAGCCTCAGCCTCAGCCTGCCTCAGCCTCAGCCTGCCTCAGCCTCAGCCTCAGCCTGCCTCAGCCTCAGCCTCAGCCTGCTTCAGCCTCAGCCTCAGTCTGCCTTCAGCCTCGGCCTCAGCCTCAGCCTGCCTCAGCCTCAGCCTGCATCAGCCTCAGCCTCAGCCTCAGCCTGCCTCAGCATCAGCCTGCCTCAGCCTCAGCCTCAGCCTGCCTCAGCCTCAGCCTCAGCCTGCTTCAGCCTCAGCCTCAGTCTGCCTTCAGCCTCGGCCTCAGCTCAGTCTGCCTCAGCCTCAGCCTCAGCCTCATCAGCCTGCCTCAGCCTCAGCCTCAGCCTGCCTCAGCCTAGCCTGCCTCAGCCTCAGCCTCAGCCTGCTTCAGCCTCAGCCTCAGTCTGCCTTCAGCCTCGGCCTCAGCCTCAGCCCTCAGCCTCAGCCTGCATCAGCCTCAGCCTCAGCCTCAGCCTGCCTCAGCATCAGCCTGCTTCAGCCTCAGCCTCAGCCTGCCTCAGCCTCAGCCTCAGTCTGCTTCAGCCTCAGCCTCAGTCTGCCTTCAGCCTCGGCCTCAGCCTCAGCCTGCCTCAGCCTCAGCCTGCCTCGGCCGCAGCATCAGCCTGCCTCAGCATTCAAAATGTGGCCCAGGAATGGAGTTCTGGGAACTAGAAGAACACGAAGTGGCCTACAGTTGGCTCCGGGCATTCAAAATCATGCCCAGGAATGGAGTTCTGGGAACTCGAACACCACGAAGTGGCCTACAGTTGGCTCCGGGCATCCAAAATCATGGCCCGGGAATGGAGTTCTGGGAACTCGAAGACCACGAAGTGGCCTACAGTTGGCTCCGGGCATTCAAAATGTGGCCCGGGAATGGAGTTCTGGGAACTCGAAGAGCACGAAGTGGCCTACAGTTGGCTCCGGGCATTCAGAATGTCGCCCGGGAATGGAGTTCTGGGAGGTCGAAGAGCACGAAGTGTGTGACTGTATGCGAAAAACGATCCCCCCCGGCAAACCCCAACGGCCCCCCAACGCTCCCCAACGGCTGCCCAGACCCCCCTGTGGAGTAATGTGCTGCTCTCTTTTTAAGTCTATTAGAAACCTATCAGTCTTCGCTGTTAGGTCATAAATCACATTGCCCCCGTCCTGGCGGACGTCATGGAATTTCGTGGCTGTCAATGCATCGTCGTGGCCGTCTCGCTTTCCTCGCTCCACTGCATGATCGGTGAACTTTTTCCTTTCCGTGTCATTGTTGGCGGCTGTTTGTCGAGTGTACGACATGGACGATACAGCATGAATGTCGACATGAGGAATAGACACATTGTGTTCGGAAGGTGATGTGGCTTTGAGATGTCTCATTACTACGTCTTGAACGTCCAACAGAACACCTCCACCCAGTTTGGGGAGAAGCATAACTCCGTTCCAAGTCTTACGTTTCTTCTGAAAATATTTCGGTTGCAACGTCCGAACGGATTCCGGACTGGGGCCCAGTGCAGATTTCGATTGCAATTACACCCCGAAGTTACCGGGCTCGATTTAGGACCGATTCGAGGTCCTGGGGCGCCAGGCAATTGTCGACGTTGGATGTTCGATGTTGTTTAGTTTAGCGGCTTGCTCCATTCCGCCGACCCCCAGAAGAGGAGATCTGCGGCTCCCGATGTCGTATATGGTTTGCCGTGTTTGTTCGCGTTTTGTGCATGTATTGTTGTTGATTAGTCCTTGTCTTCCTCCGCATCTGTCGCGTGGATTTTTTGGGGCATCCCGGAAGCCTTGAGGGCGGCTTTTGGGGAGCCTTTCCAAACATTTTCTGTGCCTTCTGGAGGCTTCTTGGGGGCCTCGTGGGACATGTTTGCGGTCTTGGGGGCCATCGTGTTCGAAATGACTTCCAGGGCCTTTGCGAGTTGCATTTGTGGTTGTCTTGGGAGCATCCTTTTCTTTTCTGACCATGCTCGATTGCGCTTATCGCATGAATATGTCCCATCTTCGTGCTGGCTTCTAGGAAGCGGGAAGTTGGCCTGGTGCCCCAGTCCACTGCAAATTCTCGCGAGTCTTGCCCAGCGTTTGCTCAACAGGTTAAACGAAGCCAGCGGGCCTAGGCATCGCAGGCGAATTGTGTTCTCAACCCCAGACTTCCGAAGATTCCTTCTTTTGTCGATGACCGCCGGCCCCGGTGGCTCGCCAGCGTCTTCCCAGGGGTCAGTTTTTCATCGTGGGTCGATTGCCGATGGCCCAATGGCTCGAAATGAGCTTACAGAGCACAAGGATGACTTCCAACAAAAACGGTCACCACGAAGCGACTTCTGTTCGAGGCGGAGGTCGTCTTGGAAGTGTTCTCAGTGGTCGCGTCGGCTGCACCCTACCACGCGCCGCCGCCGTGCCCGCGTCGCCAAGCGGCGAGCAGCGAGGTCGGCAAGGCGTGGTCGAAGGTCCTCGTGGTGTTCTTTCTCGTCGCAGAGGCCCCGCCCCCCGCGCCACTCCCAAGCCAGAGAGGCGAGGGGGTTGTGGATGATTTGGGAGGCCGAGGGGGTGGGGTGGGAAACAAGGGGTGGGCGGAAGCCGAGAAAACCAACTGTGTGCAGCTGATTCGCAAACACCCCCTGTGCTGTCGCCCTTGAAGATGGGGGGGAGGGTACGGGGGAGGGACATGGTCGACGATGGCGAGCTCTTCAGCGTTTTCGTCCTAGGGGTCACAAGGTCGTGGACGTGCCTGGATGCATCTGTGGACTCCTGGGGACCCAGACCACTGGCGGCTCGAACATCTTGATAAAGACCAGCATGTGACAGTGAACATTGATGAACCCATCCTAGTGCTTGAAAGTATCGAAGATGCCTACTGCGAGCCACCGCCGCCCCTTGTCTTGTTGGAACGCCAATGCGATTCAACGCTGGGGCGTAATCTTAAAACTATTGGACCATGTGCTCCTCGCGCCTTTGCAGAGACGCTTGGGGGCACATCTGGGGGGGAGACCGGAGGAGAGGGACGAGAAGGAGGAGGAGGAGGAGGATGTAGAGGAGGAAGAGGAGGAAGAGGAGAAGGCTTCTTGGGTGCGTCTTGGGGTCTTCTGAGGGCTTCCAGGGGGCTTCCAGGGGTTCTCCAAGGCCTCCAGGTAGCCTGTGGGGGCATCTGGGTGCCTATAAAGAGCTCCAGCTCATCCCCCGTCCCCCACTCCTCTATCTTGGCCTCGGACCCCTCCCCTCCACTCTCGCCTTTCGCCCAGGCCGTCGTCACGTTTTTCTTCTTCGACGACATCCTCTTGATGACTGCTGCTACCCGAAGGGGGGCAACGGCAGCAAAGCCAGCACGGGGCACAATGTGTCAGGTGTGATGAGGGGAACGCGGAGGGGGCGATCTGGCTGTTGTTGAGTGACTGCCGCCGAGAACGCCGCATGCAGTCCCCTGCCTCTGAGTGATAGCTCCTCTCTCGCCGAAGGACATGCGAATACGAGGAGGAACCAACTGGCATCACCCTGAAGATCAGCAGCGCTTCGTAATTACTCGCGTATGCGTTGCGCGGCTGCCGCCAGAAGGGCTCCACTCGCTCCGTGGAAGCTTGCGAATATGACAAGGGCGACGCCATTTCCTGCGAACGTGTGGGGCCGATTTCGGTAAGTGGGCGGCCGGTTTCTTGGCTTTCCGAGATTGTGTGGACGTGGGGGGAGTTGGACCTTCCAAGCTCCATGTCTCCAGGTTCCCCGTTACGAGTTCTCGGGCCCTTGGGCGCATGCTAGCTAAAGAGGGGCGAGAGAGAGAGAGAGTATGATGTAACATGTAGATGGAGTTCGGGGTAGAGAGCTGTGAGCTGATATATATATATATATATATATATATATATATATATATATATACAGTGGCACGTGTGTGCCCAGGCTCATAAGCAGGAGTGAAATGCAACAGCGAAGTCGCACTCGAGCGCAAGTGGGGTTGCCACACCTTGCGATGTGTGTGCCAGGGCCCCCCAGGAAGCCTCAGGAGGCCCGACTTGGATACCAGAAGAAGCTCCAGGAGGCCCCAGGATTGTGAGTGTTGTGTGTGATGTGTGCTCTGTGTTGTGCGTGCTTGTTGTGCGTTGCAGGTGTTGTGCGTGTTATGTTTGTCTAGCGTGTGATGTGTTGGGCGTGATTTGTGTCTCTGTGTGTGCATGTAGTTCTGAGGCCCCAGGAGGCCCCCAGGCGGCCTCAGGAAGCCCCAGGAGACCCCAGGAGGCTTCAGGAGGCCCCAAGAGGCTCCAGGAGGCAGGAGGCCCCAGGAGGTTTCAGGAGACCCCCAGGAGGCTCCGAGGCGGGGTCTGGGGCACAGGAAGGTTCAGAAAACCCCAGGAGGTTGCAGGAGGCCCCCAGGAGGCTCCGAGGCGGGGTCTGGGGTACCAGAGGGTACGTCGGGGTTCGATGTTGGTAGGATGTTTCAGGCGAAACCGCCATTATCTGAGACTCGGTGTCGCAATTATTGAAATTACCATGTGTGTTTGAAGGCTTTCTGTTCACATGTTGAAATTTCCATGTGTGTTTGGATCCTGACGTCACGATCTGCGTGAGGGGTGCCACGATTTCCCTAATTTCGAGGATGTCCCTAGCGAAACGGCCAGAAACATCGCGGACGCGGCGCCCCGCGTACGCATCAATCGCCTCTGAGCTTTACTCCCTCGGAGAGGTGCGACTGATATATGTGTATATATATATATATGTAGATACACATGTATATGTAGAGAGAGAGAGAGCAACTAATAGAGGGCAAATAGCTGGAAATAGAGAGATCGGGGATGAGAGCAAGAGCGTGCTGACTAGATCGGAACGAAATCTTAGAACATGAAGATTTCATTGACACCTCATAACGAGCAATGGTAGTAGAGAGTGGGCATATTACTTCACGTCATGGCGGATGAATTCAAAAGGTTGGACATACCTCTTGTTGTCACACGACTACTGCATGAAGCTTTGTTTGCCGCCAATGCGTTCACATGTTTACAACGAGGTGTCTCCCTGCAGCGCCCTGTTTGGACGGCAGCCAGCAATGCTGCCCGACTTGCGTGTTATGGATCACGAACAGCAGACAAAGACGCCCGATCACTCTCGAGAACAGGTGATCCGCCGGGCATGCAGTGAGGCTATCGCACAAACTATTGCAGTAGCGAAAACCACTCGTGCAATACGTACTAAGACGACTATCGTTGGCCAACACTACTACGACGAAGGTGACCTGGTCGACTATCATCGTCCCACGACTATGAAGGGCGACTGGGAAGGCTGGAGTGGCCTTTTCTCGGTCGTACGGAACGATCCCGACATGGGCCAAGCTATTATCCGAGTGGGAAACCGCGATGTACAAGTCCAATCGGCGACGCACGACGTTCACTATACATCGAAGTTTTGATCGCCCGAAAGATTGGCTCAGGCAACACTGCGCTGCGGACAGTGCTGACATTCGTCGCCAGTCTATATGCGGGGAGACCTGCTATGACATTTGGCTGCGTCCCTAATGACCAAAAAGGGAACGCTTCAGATGACAAGTGCGAAACGACTATATCCTAAGGTATCTTTAGCTCTCCATTACTTTCATAGGAACTTCTTTCGCATCGAGGCCGTAGTCTCTGTCAGATTAGGTAAGAGTATTCACAAGCTACCCCCGGTGGCTTATACTGACAGCTGTACATCGGTGCATTATGAGAGCGACGTGGTATCAGGGTTCCACTACGATGGAGTCGAAGGCACTGCCCTGAATGTGCATGACAGAACCAGATCAGCACATTCTAGGATCATCCACTGCCTAAAGTTACTAAACCTCAAGCTGGCTTCGACCAAGACGTGACGAAGTTTGAGGAACGAGCAGACGCACCGACACAAGACAACAACGCCAGAGAAGCTCCAGAGGCCGAACCACCGCAGGAGGACGGATGGCTTCCTACGGTCTACTAGGAATCGGAAGCGGACCTTGAGGCACATGTCATGGAAGTGCGGTGCACAGGGCTACAGGAAGAAAGCGAATTACTGGAGGCAGCTCCATTAGATGACCTTTACACAGTACCCACACAAACTATCACTGACAACAGTGTGCTAGTTACGGCAGCTGAAGAACAGCGGGGGCACTTGCCTACGTGGGGCTATCCACGCGACTCCGACATCGCGGATACATATCATGTCCCATTATGTTCCACGAGCGAAGATTCTATTTACGGATTGGATTCGGCCGAAAAGTGCCTATATATATATATATATATATATATATATATATCGAACTCTGCTTCAGCGCAGGCATGGCAAAGGTGGTCCCTGCTTCCGCGCAACCACAATGCGAGTATATGTGACCGCTGCCGCAAAGCGAGCTGCGGTTGCCAGAGAGGACGACCTCCTCGCGAAGGCCAGTATTCAGGCGAACCCAGTCAAGGTATCAAAGGCCCTATGCACGGAACTCAAGACACGGTTTAACAACGAGTGTTTCAAGATGCGAGATTATAGGAAAGGCGCCAAACATCATCACGTCGAGGTACGTATATAAGTAGATGTTCACAAAGAACGAAAAGGGCGAGATGGAACGGGCCATCAGAATAAACCTTGTTCTTCGGGGTTTCTTAGACCTTGAGGCTCGACGTGGAAACATTCTCAGGGGCGGCGCGGCGGTCGAGTCAGCGGCTCGCAAGCGCAGCAACGTGCAAAACGCCCGGTTCGTTTTACGCTGCCGCTTGGATCAGCATCTGCGCTTCGATCCTCCACGATGACTCCAAGCACTGTTTCCAGCGCCTCGAGCTAGGTACCGGCACCAAGGATGCACCCAGGGAGTTCTCACTGAGGGTCAGAAAGACCACGAGGGGCTTCGGTCTCAGACCCACGTCGTACGACGAGTATTTCGAGACAAGCAGTGACCTTCTCACAGCCAAGCACGTTGAAGATATCACTACGGCCGGCACTGAGGACACCGTTGACAGTTGCGCCAAGTGCGTTGATGATACTTTTGGCGAATGTAAATTGAACAAACATACATCTACCAATTGTGTCGTGAGGTTAACCACGGATGGGGGCGGCAACGTTACATTGGATCAAGATGAATACATCAAACAGCTCCGTCCCATGCGACATCCTGAACTCACGGGCGCAGACGCTGACGCCAGAGCGTCAAATATGGTTACTGACATGTTTGTCAGCCTCAGAGGCGCGCTGGCTTACACGTTAATCACACAGGTGTGGTTGATGATATATGTTGTTTCTCTACAGCGTGTCCACGAACCGACCGACATACAGGTGCGACGACTGAACGCGATTGCCAGAGAGCCGCAGGCCTGCCCCAAGAAGATCATCTAGTGACCGATGACCCCAGCGGGCGAAGTTGACCTGCACAGCGACTGCGGCTATCGACGCTTGAGTGGAGATGCCGATGGCGAGGTCAAAGGCCATGGTATTCGCGGGGCAGACCTGCCACGGAGTGGAAACGCGCCAACGGGCGCGCTGGCCGCCCACCTGACCGATGCGCGCTGCAAGTCTCATCACTTGCAGGCCCGCTCAAGCTATTTAGCAGAAACACGTAGCAGCAGCCCACAATCTGGAGGATCGTTATCCAACGATCGCTACTCTGCACGAACTCCACGCAGGACCATTGCCACCCACTCAGTTGAAGGATCTAGTGGAGATGGGTGGCCTGAGCATTAAGGTCGCTTTGACCAGAGATGCCGAATATGTCTTCAAGCCCTTGTCACGCAAAGGCCCGAAGGAGCCGACTGAGTGTATTCTTTTCGGGCACATCAGTTGGATGCGACAGATGATGGAGCGAGGCATCGCGCATAGTATCCAGTGGTGCGACACTCGCGACACGACCGCGGACGGTCGCGCAAAAAGGATCACCGGCCGAGATATGTTCCGACATGTCACGGGAGACGCGCAATCTTTCAAACGTGACTTAAAACGTCATACTCCGCACCGGGCTGGCCAGACAACGTCGTCTGAGGCTGCCTGAGGGGCGCTCGCTAGCACGGCGATCTGCTCGCAGGGCAACTTGCGTGCGAGGGCAATTGCGCGCGGACCCACCTTCCTTGCGAACCTGCTGTTTGTTGCCTTTTGCATGCGTAGCGTCTGCTGCATAGCGGGCGGCGGACTCACGCTTCGCCCCCCCCCCCCCCCCCCTTGTCAGTGCACGGATCTCAGCCTTTCGCTTCGAGATGTCCTCGCAATCTGAAAGGGGCCTTGAGCCTATGTCCACGAACGCGCCCCAAAGACGAGTCCAGGATGCTCTCAGGGTCGGCGGAGGGCACGTAGTGGCGGAAGATTGGCGGGATGGCGAGAAGAGAAAATAGATATTCCGTTTTATAATCAACCCAGGAAATCGCGTCTGGCCCCCCTGGGCTTCGGACCGAGGTGAGATGCTGCAAATCACCGCGCAGGCTAGCAAACAGCTTGCGCCAAAGCTGCGATGGACGAAACAAGCAAATGGGCTCATTCACTGAGGGTTGTTCTCCCTCCCTGTTCTTCTTACTGCACCTGTTTCACTGTTCTCCCACTGAAACTGACATGCCCCGAACCGTCAGTGAGAGCCCTCGGTCTCTAGCTCGGGCAAGACACTCCATGTGTAGTCCAGCGTGTCTAACTCCTTCTTTATTGAGGCGTCGCGTCTTCCATCATCAGACGTCGTGCCTCTGGGTGTCGGTAGTCTGCCGCGATCTCCGACTCCGTCTCGATTTCCAATTCATCCGGATATAGTGGCCACGCATCATCTTCATCCACTGCGAAGAACGTCTCCTGGTCGAGAGTGTCCATGTCATTCTTCTTTCTGGCTTTCTCCGAAATCAAGTTCGCGTCGAAGATCAGCTTCCAGCTTCCTCTTTGTTGCCGCAAGTTGTAGCTCGCTCTCGGCTTCTCGGAGGTCTTCGTCACTCAGTCGCTCAGCTGCGCGCCGCTGTGACACCACCGCAATGAAGTTGCTGTCGCCGCCATGCCTCTCTTCAGAGCCAGGGCTTCCAGTGCACTCCTCTTGTCTTTCATGCCCAGCGCGCTGCTCTCCGACTTGTCCAACGCATCGAACGCGCCACGGCAGCCCAGTACGAGGGCTCCTGGAATCTTCGCACATCGGGTCGCCCACTGCTTCAGAGGTGTCGGTCCTAGTAGGAGTTCGCTCAGCACCAGTCTACAGAATTCCAGCTCCTCCTGCGCCTCGCCGGCCGCTTGTGCTTCTGCCGCACTCGAACTCCTACACGCTCGAGGTAGTTTCGCGGACGCCCACGCTATTAGTGAAATTGGCGCCTCCTTATTCTGCATCAGGCTGCAGTCTGTCATGAAGATCAGGAAGCCTCCTTGCGACGAACCATCTCGTCGAACATTCCAGGCGGCATCCGAATACCCAACGATACAAGGGTT
Source organism: Prorocentrum cordatum (assembly GCA_963575745.1). NCBI lineage: Eukaryota > Dinophyceae > Prorocentrales > Prorocentraceae > Prorocentrum > Prorocentrum cordatum. Next base: position 83,732 of record CAUYUJ010000040.1, on the reverse strand, counting down.
GAGATGCTTCTCCATGATCAGCTCCTTCTGGACCTCTATCTTCGCTCTCCGAGTCAACTTGTTGGCCTGCAAGAGCGCGTCGATGGTGGCCGTGTTCGTGTCCGCGAGTAGCAAGGACAGCTCTGCACATATCAGAGGTACTCCTTGAGTCGCCAGCCACATCAGTTGTCCTAGGACTGCTCGAAGTTGGGTGGCTTCGCTCGGCGTAACCGCTGACTCGATGTCCTTGCGGCGCTGCGTCGGTATGCCGATCTCCTTCAGCTCCTGCGCGTTGTCGACCATGTTGAGATGAATGCGCCCCCAAGTCTTCGTGCGACCGTCGTGCTCCTGTCTGATCCTAGTCCCACACTGCACAACATCTGGAGTCTTCCAGCTGCCCCACTCGTAAGCTTGAGTAAGTCGTTGAAGTGCGTCAGTGGCAAACTTCGAGGTATTGCCGACGGCAATCGTGAAGTCATCCACGTGAGCTACTGCCAAGCCGCACAGCTTATCCCTCTTGTCGCGGAGGCACCATAGGCACGGCTCAGTAATGGACTCGACCCAGCCAAGCTTCTCCATGTCCTTCCTCGCTCGTGACCACCAACGTCTAGGCTGCCTTCTTCAGCTTGATGCACTGGTGGTGTTCCAGCCGCATAGCTTCCCGCAACTCCTTCACAGGCTCTGCAAGGACGTTGCGATCCTCTTCTCCAAGATCTCTTTGGAGAAATGCGGCCTTGCCGTCGCCCTTGAACACCTGGAACCCCATCGAAACTGCAACTCCCAAGAACATCTGTCTCGCTCTGCGGCTGCGCGTTGGCGATGCGGTCTTGATCTGGCCCAGGCTGGGATCGGTATAACCTAGCACGACGAGTCGGTCTTTCAGGTCCCCCCATTCTTTCCGAGTGATGACCCAACGCATCTTAACCAGCGCTCCGGGATGCACTCCTGCTTGACTAGTTGCCTCGCAGACCTTGTACTTCATGAACGACTTGATCTCGTTGTTCTTTGCTGCTGGCATTTGAGCTTTCTCTTCTGGAGTAAGGTTCCTTAGCTTCGCTTCTGTTTTATTCTGCTTCACCAAGGCTGCAAGAGCTTTCTGCGGCTTCTGATACAGCAGGTCCACGTCATTCTCCTCCACCTCGAATGCCACAGTGACTGCCAGTGCTGAAGCTTCTTCTCCGACGTGACCGATCAGATTCTCTCTTCGGAACTTCTTGGTGAATTCCCAGGGAGCCCCCCATTCTTCTGACTCTCCTCCTTCGGGTTCCTTTCGCAAAGTGTCTTGCAGCGCAACGAATGGTACCTTCTTGTTGAGCTCTGCCAGATAGCCTATGAAGTCAGCTCGCTGACGTTTTACCTCACGATCATACGGAGGTTCTGCACTGGCCTCGCGCTTATTGATTCCTTCCGGTGGTGGCTCGCTGTCCCATTGAGTTGGTCGAGCTGGTCGTGCAGATGAGCGTTAACCATCCTCCTTTTCGTCTTGAGATGTCTCACCTCCGTGCTCTTCATCTCCTGGACGAGGTCCTGGTGGAGATTCCTCTTCTTCGTAGTGAACTTCCTCTGCTTGGGCGGCTGGTTCGTGATCTGCAGGTGGTCCGCTTCCGGGTTGCTCGTCTCCTTCGCCTTCTGGGATATCGCCCCATTCGTCAGGTCCGGCTTGATCTACTATGTCGTCGAACGAGCCCTTGGTGAGTTCGTGCACTATTTTCCTGAAATGATCTGAACTTCCCGCAGTTATGTTCTCCAGCGTCTGCTCTGCCTTCGTAGTAGTACGTGGGTGTGCTGAAGCAGCTCGCTCGTACCAGGCGATCTCCATCTACCAACCAGACTATTCCTCTGCGTCCACATGCTCCATTCTTAATCTCGCGCTCTTGCATGAGTACGGTAGCTGGCCCGTGAAATCGTCCAGCCATGTCCTGCTTAGTCGTGTGACTGTTCCCATTGGAGCTTCTCCAGTAGTGGGCTTTCTCGCCTGGTTCCCACGTCTGGAACGGCCGCGTCTTTGCCAGCAGCGCCCTCTTTGTCTTCTCCGACAGGTAGTGGTCTACACACGCATTGTACGCTGCTTTCTTAACCGCGGTGAGGTCCTGGAAATTATCGTCGATCAGGTGATTGCTGAGCACCGAGGGGTTCTCTTCGTCTTCTAGACCCTGCCCCGACGGGGTACGACAGCATGAACGGACTGTATCCTCTGTGGCGCATCAGGTCGTTGTTCGCCGCACATGCCCACGTGAAAATATCGTTCGGGCCGGTGTCGTCTGGGAGCTCCCACGCGATGCGATTCGCAATCTCTTTGATCGTCTCGATGCCCCCCTCGATCACGCCCATCCTCCAGTGAGCTTCACCTAGTTCTGGTTGCCACTCGACGCCGTTGCCTGACATCCAAGCACGGTGTTCAGCTTGGCGGAAACAACCTTCAGGATCGGTGCGAAGTACATCTGATTTCCCATAGTGATGAATCCACGTGGTGAGAACCATTTCCTTCATCTCCTTGGCCGTTGCATCGCCGCAGCTCTCCAGCACATCTTTCTTGGCGAGGATCTGGCATTTGACGAAGCGGCTTCCGTAATCTGCGCACAGCGCTCCGCGAATATGATATGCTCTACGAGGATGAGTCCAGTAGAAGTTGTCGCAGCCCAGCTCCTTCCCTGGCTGTGCCACCGATGGCTCGGAACTCGCAATCGGCCGCAGTTGAAAGCGTTGAGCTGCCTTACAGGAGGGACATTCGTAGTGGCTGCACGGGTCGATGATCTTCTGATTGGCTCTCCTGCTCTTTAGTGCTGCCTCGACTGTCCTCATGCTGCAGTGCCCGAAGTTGCGATGTACATGTGCTATGATAGCCTCCAGATCCCGGATCTCTCGCTTGGAGCACTCTTGCACGCTTTTCGGAAGTGGTAGTCGAAAATTTCCTACTGAAAGAGCTTCACTTCCTTCTTCGGGTCGAACGTCGCTCTCTTCCTTCCAGGCGCGAGTCTCTTCCTCTCTTGCTGGATAATCTCCTTCTGGCTCCTGTGGTACTTCTGCTGGTTCCAGGGTTGGTCGCTTGGGTTCCCATAGCTCTGGATCATCTGTGTCCGCTGGTCGCTTCGTCGTGTGCCTGTGCCTTGCGGCAAATACATTTTGTTCAAGCTCATTGTGTGCCTTCACGAGAAAGCTCAGAGCATCGTCTGACGAGGGCTTGATCAATAAGTACTTGGCAATATGCTTACACATGTTCACGGGGTAGTTCGCTGAGAGTGCCACTCGAGTGCTCCCTTCCAGAGGTAGATGAGCATGAAGATTTTGACATACTCTCCCAACGGTATCGCCGAACTTCTCGTCCGATGTCGCGATGTACCACTCCATTTTCAGAAGCACGCTTTCCTTCTCGTCCCTCATGTCGTACATGCATCCATGGATGATGGCGCCAAAGAGCTGCCTTCGTATGTCCTTGAAGTTGCCTGTCCATGATCTGCATTTTCCTGGCTGCTCGAAATAGATGTCTCCGAAGTCTTCTTCTTTGAGCTTGTTGATCACCCACAGCAGGTTTCTCTGAATCCCCCTCGTCTTGACCAGCTTCTTCTCGGACTCCTCGGCGATGGGATTCAGGTTCTGAAGTGGGCATTCTGCCCCGCAAGTTGGTGAGAACCAGATCTTTCTCGGCCTCTTCTCTTTGAGTATATTCGGAAGCTTCCCGGCCCCGGTACGCGTAGAGAAGTCATAGCCGTTCCAGTTACTGAGTCTTACGGCCTTGCCACCTAGCCCCATCACCGCCTTCGATGGCGTTGAGTCCGCTACACAAGCCACCTCTGCCAAGTCGAGTCGCTAGTAGTTCTCTGCTGCGTCCCAGGCCAACTCCGGCATATGATTCAGTGCTGTCACCGCTGCTAACAGAGCACTCCACATCTTCGGCTTCACACTACGTGCAAGTCCCCGAACGGCCTCGGCATCCCTGACGGCGTCGGCAGATCCTCTGGCACTGGAATGTTCCTGACGTCCTTGACGCCGCTGCTGCTGCTGGCCATCTCGGGTATCCCAAACCTCTTGCTGGCCCTGGACTTCTCCACGGTCTCTTCCTCCATCTTGAACAGGTTGTAGTCCACGTCCGTCTTGCCGTTGAGACCTGGCGTGTCGACGAGGCCCTTCTGGGTGATCTCCTTGGCCAGCTTGGTGTGCTCCTCGTTCCCGATGGCCTGCCTCTCGTTCTCGATGATCTGCTGCGCCTCGGTGTCCGTCAGCTTCCTGATGACCTCTGCTGACAGCCGACTTGGAAGTGGTCTGGCCGAAGTAGGCGTAGGCGCTCCGGTCGTTGGCTTCTCCGTCTCTGTCTCTGTGTTGCTCGATGATGAGTTCCATGTTGGGTTGCATGATGGTCGTGGCGGTGCCTGAGCACGTCCCATCGCCTGCAGCCTCTGGAAGTTCTCGCGGGACTGGGCACAGAGAGCCAACTGCTCGTTCTGCACCCGATTGAATATGTATTTGAAGAGAATCTCTCCACAGTCCCTGCATTTCACTTGTTCCATGAAAGCGTTCGCCCCCTGGCGGGTCTGGTTGCGATGGCCGCGTGACCTGGTCATAGACTGCCCCGACGAGGAGACTGGTGTCGGGAGGCCCTGGCTGCAAGCGTTGAGCCTGAGCCGAAACGTACTTCGGAAAGACCGATATGCCTACCCAGCGATATATTTCTACTCGTCGAGCGCGTGCGAGATTTTGAAATCGTTCGAGAAGTCATACCCGTTCACCGTCTTCACGAATAATATAGGTAAGCCGATCCCCAATAAGTCCTTTCGACCTGTTCTCTCCGAGAACTCGAGGGTCACACCGTTGGAATCGAACTCTCCGGTGCATACGGCACAAGAACCCGAAGACGATTCCCATATATCTTTAGCTGTTTTCTTTCCTTCGATCCAATGTGCTTTTTTTTTGCGAGGTAGCTACGAATGGGATTCAGCATTTCCTCACATAGCTTCGGGAATTGATTTCTCAGGTTGGGGCTCAAGTCTAAAAGCTGCAGGAGTTCTCTTGGGAGGTCCTCTGCGCCATTTGTTTCCCTGGAGGTGGCGACGCTGGGGGGCGGCTTTTCCACAGTCTCCATGCCGCGACCAGGGTGCTGTCCCTATTCGCGGCTCGAGCTAGACCTCTGCTGACCAAGGTCGGTCAGGCTGATGGCTACGTGCCCGGATGCGAGCACCTTCGTGGTCAGCTCCTTCCCCAGCTTCTGTGAGTAGACTGAGTTCCTACCCTAGTCGATCACTTGCCCACATTTCTCCAGCGCGTCGATGCCCAGGAGAACTGGCGAAGGCCGATCCAACACGTAGATCTCGATCCTCTTGTGGTCTAAGCTCTCGACCTCGAACGATGCCCGGGATGGAGCGTCGGCTCGATCCCCTCCAGCGAGCGTGAATCCCAGGTTCTGGTTCACGTCGACCTCCATGGGTTTCTCGAGCTTCTCGTTGATGTACTCCAGCTGCTCGACGCCTCCTACCGACCACGAGGCGCCTCCGTCCAGAAGTGCGTAGCCCTTGCACTCCTCCAGGCTGAACCCCACGAAGTCACACTCTTCTTCCTGGTCGTCATTCGCGGCCCCGATGAGCTCCGTCGGATCGTTCTCGTAGAGAGCCCCCACGAAGCTGTTGAATGCTCGGCGTCGGTCTCCAGCTGTTCCTGCGTTGCCCCGATTGGGACAATCCTTGGCTCGGTGTCCTCGCTCTCCACAGAGACGACACGTGTCGCGGTCAATGGTCTTCTGGTTCGCCGTCGTGTTCTTCGTGTTGTCCTGCGCAGTGCCCTTGCCTTTGGGATTGCTCTTCGGTTGGTTCCTTTCCTTGCCTTTGCCCTTCCGTGGAGGTCCTCCACGGCTGACCGCGCGTCCACGTCCGGCACCAGTTTGTCCCGGTAGTGCGTCGTAGGCCCCAAGCCCTACCACCGGGAAGAAGCCCCCGCGTTCTTCACTTCGTTGATGAGCTGACGTGCTTCTTGGAACGTTCTGGACGCGGCATAGGCGGTCTCCGTCCAGTCGTCGAAGTCCCCGCCTTCGTTGGGCAACGCGGCGGCTGCCAGTCCATCCCCACCTGCTTCTTGTTCAGCTCGTTCTCCTGTGTCCGCGCCCGCGTAGGAGATCAGGTCCTCTGCGGCTGTCATCGCTGTCTCGGTCAGGTCGCTGGCCCCCCCGAAGCCGTATTTGTAGGCCTCCTCGTAGACCTCCTCCGCGTAGGCCGCCAGCTCATCGGAGTCCTCGAAGATGGCATGAACTCCTCTACGAGCTTTGTAACCTTTTTGTCGACCTCGCGCCGTTAGCTGTTCGTCTGACCACTGCTCTGCCAGCACCTTCTTCACGTCATTGTACATGTATGAGTTGCCACGTGCTCCTGGTGTCGCCAGCACAGCTGCCTGCTCTGATGGATCTAGGCCTGTCCCATCCAAGAGAATCAGTCCCAATATAAACTCGTGCATGAATCCTGTCGCTGGGATGTCGTCACATACTGCATGGAGGGCCTTCCCGATCTTGCTCAGGTGGATGTCAAATCTCGAAACCCATATTTTTGGATCTTCTCCCGGGTTTCGGTAAACTCCTTTCATGAATTCTCTCCACTTCGCAACTGCCTCCTGCATGGTGACCGTACCTCGGATGCCCTTCAGCGCTGATACCACCTGTTCGGCTCCGTCCTTTGATCAAATCCTCTGTTGCGACCTTCTTGGCCTCATGCCACAGCTGTGAGTCCTCATCCATGGCCTGCAGTAGTCGCGGCCCCAGGTATATGCGCTCCTCCTTCTTTGTGCCCAGGACCCACAGTTTGACCTTCTCCTTCAAACTCTCGAGAGCTGATGCTTCACCATTCCACGTCGGTATTTTTAGGCCGCCTCCATTCTCATTTGCCATCTAAAACTTGGAGATCGAGTTATGACTCTCGAAGTTTGCCGCAACTTCGTCTGGCTACCAAAGTCAGTGGAGCGTGCTATTCCACGGATCTCAGCCTTCCGCTTCGAGATGCCCTCACAATCTGAAAAGGGGTCCTGAGCCTATGTCCGCGAACGTGTCTCAAAGACGAGTCCAGGATGCTCCCAGGGTCGGCGGAGGGCACGTAGTGGCGGAAGATTGGCGGGATGGCGTGAAGGGAAAATAGATATTCCGTTTTATAATCAATCCAGGATATCGCGTTTGGTCCCCCTGAGCTTCGGACCGAGGTGAGATGCTGTAAATCACCACACAGGCTAGCAAGCAGCCTGCGCCAAAGTTGCTATGGACGAAACAGGCAAATGGGCTCATTCACTGAGGGTTGTTCTCCCTCTCTGTTCTCACTGTACCTGTTTCACTGCTCCCCCACTGAAACTGACCCCCCCCCCCCCCGACTCTAAAGAGAACCGGGGCAAGGGCGAGAGATGGCGAGCGCGCGTCCGCGGCCGTTTGTACTCGAGCGGCCGGCCGCCAAGACGCGACTGCGCCTCAGCGCGACGCGCGCTACTTGCTATCGAGACCGAGAACATCTTCGCTTGAGATGGCCCCTCGTTCCCGCGACGATATCCTACTCCTGGGGCTAGTTTTCCTTGGACATGGGCTTCGCCCGGCGCGAAGCTGCTGGCTGGGCCCCCCAGGCCCCGGCAGATTCAAGCCCCTTCCCGAAGTGAGAGAAGAAGCTTTTGGACCAGGAAAACAAACATCGCTAGACCACCTGTCGCCCAGAGGGCTGGCGGGATTTGTTTTGCACGTCGGGGGGCCAATGGAAGTCGACGGGGGGGGGGGGGGGGGGGGGGGCGGGGCGCGGGGGCGGAACAGGAAGGCGAGGGGCGACAATTGAAGCGCCGCCGGGCGGGTGGACACGCGCGACGACGCGCCAGAGAATAATGGCGGGCGGCGACGAGCAGGAGGATGAGGGATAGTTGGCGAAGGTTGTGGCAGCATCAGCAAGACGCGAGGTTGTTTTGCGTGTTTTTTTTGAGGGGGGCGTCCGTCGCGGGGGGCGGGGGGGGGCAAGGAGGAGAGGAAAAGGGATGATGAAAGGAGGAAAACGAATAGGAGACGGAGGAGGGCGATCGAACCGTAATTGCCCTGCGACGCACCCGACTCATTCGCATCAATTGACAAGGGGAGTTGGCCAATACTTTCATGATCAACGACAGCGCAGGCGCCGTCATTCGCGCGCGCGACGTTCGACTCGCAGGACTGCGATGGAAGGGCGAGGAGCGAGGCCCGGGCTGAGAGAACAGCGGCAGCGATAACGAATGGCACGAGAAGGACGGGAAGGGAGGCCGAAAAGCCGCCGCCGCAGCAGCGGGGGGAAAGTGGCAGGGGGGGGGCGACGAAAGAGGCGGCATGATACAGAAAGTTTCTATAGGGTGCTTGCACCCTATAGCCCTCGCGCCAGCGCCCCTGCAGCTTTTTCTCGAGTCATTGCCACCCCGGCGGGTGGGTCGCGAGATTCTGATTGCGGCCGCCAGCTTCGCCAGCAAGCTGGCCGCATCAGCCATCGGGGGCTGGGCCGCGCGATCAGCCTCGCCGCCGTGCCCGGCTTGCCCGCGCGAGCCGCGGCTCGCCTGCGGGGCGCGCTCCGCGGCGGCGCCGCCGCCTTCGTGCCCGGCGGTCGTCTGCGACCGCCAGGGCTCGGCGCGCCCGGCGCGCGGGGCCAGGCAGCAGCGGCCGGGGCTCTCGCTCCCGTCCTCGCCGGGCCCGGCGGGCTCGCGGCAGCCGCGGTCTTCGCTGCCGGGGAGGTCTGGGCGCGGGGGCGCCGGCGCAGCGCCCGGCAGCCGGGGTCGCGGCCTGGCCTCGCGGCGCTGGGCGAGGCGCCCGCCAGCCGCGGCGGCGCAGCTGGCGCTCCATCGGCTGCGCCGCGCTGAGCGCGCCGCAGACGAGCGGGGCGAGCGCGGCGCTCGCCTCGCTCGTCTGCCTCTTCGGGGCGGGGCGCGGAGCCGGAGCTCGAGGAGTCAGCCTGGGCGCCCAGCCGCCGCTAGAGCCGCCCTTGAGGTATTATGGCGGCGGCGGCGGCTCGGCCGCCCCTGATCCCCGGGCCCCAGTTGGCCATCAATTTCGACGACGACCCGAACTTCAGATGGCACGCGAGGGTCCTGCGAGTCCGCCTGGCGGACGGTCGCTGCGTGGGCTGGATGCCGGACCTCGATGTGGCGGCAAGCAATCTGGCCAACCACATCGTCGCCCCATCCCGACGAGGGCGCCAGCTCCAGCGCGCGCGCGGGGGAACCTGCGCGGGCCAGACGCGATGGCGGAGGACGAGCTGGCGGCTGCGAGGATCGAGGCGGACGCCTTGGGCAATGCGCTGGAGGCCGCCCCTGCTGGCGCGGGAGCGGCGCCTGCGGCGGGAGGTCTGGTGGCCGACTGGAGGTTCGCAGACGTCGCCTCTGCGAGGCCAAGCTCGGGGGGCCGGCGCCGCCGGAGATCGCCGGGAACCCACTCCGGCTCCAGGCGCGCGGGCCCGTCGGACCCGCGGGGAAAAAGGAGGAGGGCGAGACTTTCTAGGCGTTCGTGGAGAGGGCCGGCGACCAGGACGTGGACGAGTGGAGCGAGGAGAAGCGGCCAGGGCCAGGCCGGGGCCCTCGAGCGCCGTCAGTGCGCTGCGAGGTGGGCCGAGCCAGATACTTCTCGATGCGCGCAGAGCTGATAGTGATGAAGTTCTTCGAGACGGAAGATTCCGGCCGATTGGCCCATCTCGGCGACGGCGACGCCTGCGATCCGCGAGGCGCTGCTGGCGGCGCGAGCGGCGGGGGAGGAGCTGGCCGGGTTCCACGACTCCTGGGCGCCGGCGTCGGGGGTGAACCTGGACTCGCCAGTGGCGATGAAGCACCGGGATCTGATGACGATCCTCCACCACTGCTGAGCGCTATAGCTGAACCTCGGGCAGCTCTCCTCCGCGGAGATGATCGGCCGCCTGGTTCCCCAGATCCACCAGGCGACGAAGAGGAACCTCAAGAACCCCGACTTCCGCGGGGCCGTGGGGCCGAGCTGATGACCATGTCCACGATGGACTATCCCGGCGGAGCGCTGCCGGGGGAGTTCGCGCGGCGGGCGGCGGAGGAGCAGAATGCGGCGCCCACGACGAAGCAGCAGCATTACCAGGAGGAGGAGGACAAGCGCTGGAGCAACAAGGACAAGGACAATAACAAGGACGAGGACAAGGGCTAGCCTCGACCCCGAGGCTTTCTTGTGCTCTCCTCCGGCGGCGGCGCCAAGGTCGCCGGGGGCGGGCCGTTTCCGTTGCCGCTTCGCCTTCGACGGGCAGCGAAGAGTCGAGGTGTGATCCGCCACCTCGCCCGGCGCCAGCGGGCAAAGACCGAGGCGCTGGTCGAAGGAGCCGTGGCGCCACTCAACGCCTTCCCTGGGGTCCACAGGATCTATTTTTCAGATCCTGCGTTTCCGAACGGCTCGGGTCAGATCCAAGAGGTCGGATCTGATCCGCGGTTTCCCGCGAGGACAAAATAGATCCAAACTACAAAATCTGATCCGAGGGATCAAATCTGATCCGCGCGACCAACAAGTGTGTAGTATTAGTCATATGCATGTATTGTTCTATATATATATATGTTTATATACATACACACATATACATATATTATGTATATGTATATATATAGATTGTGTAGTGCACAGCGTGTGCATCTGTGCATACACTGATACATCGTGTACGCGTGACATAGTGTACGTATAGTATGTATACACATGGTATATTATGATATATATATACATATATATATATATATATTCTAGCTGTGTTAAGAGAACATACAATTGTGCAACATCTGTTAAATATTACACTAAAGTATATGTGCGCTTTGCTGTGTAGCGTCCATACGATACCCATATGATAGTTCTCACACGCCTGGGGGCCTCTTATGAGGTCGGCGAATTCCTTATTCAGCGTAAGCCTCACACGCCTAGCGACCTCCCCAGGTCGGCGAATTCTGATCACGTGCTTGGCGGCCGTCTGAAAGGGGTCGGCGGCATTTCTTTTGACAGATACCCCTCGGTAGCTCCACCGAAAGCCTCAGCAGCACAGGCCACATGCGTCAACGGCACCCATTTCGGCACATCCCTAAGGCAGCTCCACCGATGACTCCAGTGGCACAGACCGCACGCGCAAACACCATTCATTTCAGAACACCCCTCACACGTACGGTTCCCCTGTTAGAAGACAAGGGTTGATACGAATGTCGCCCCGTCCTCCCCCCCGCCTGTCCTCCTCCGTGTGTAGCCGTTTTGGCGCGATAGGTGCATTTCTTCGACGCTTCGACGAAGTTATGTATATATGAAGTTGTTTCACTCCATATTTCTTTCGCTGGCGTGCTGGTCACACGCTCTGCGCACGATGTCTTTGAGCGAAGACCAGGAGGCTGTCAAAAAAGGTTGTTTGGATTTCCTGGACAGCTCTGCGCTGATCGCCTACAGAGACCAGTTGTGCGGACCTCGGGACACGCCGATGATTACACGCTACCAAGAGTTAATCAGATGCATACCTCATGGGATGGCCCAAAAAGCGATGGCTAGAGCAGTGGCCGCTGCAGCTCGTGAGAGGGAGAAGGATTGGAAACTCGGAGCAGAGATTGACGCATACAGCGACAAGATGGCGCACAGAATGCGCGCGCTACGGCGCGACGTCGACCAGGCAATCATAATACACAAGGCGGCGCAGTCGGATGAGCCACCAGAGTGGCTTGTGTTTTTCCTGAATGACGCCCCGACAAGTGGTATCTCAGGAAGCTCAGCATGCCGCAACTACGAGTACAAGTTTGAGAAGGACGAGATGTTGGCTTACCGCTGCGAGATTTTATCAAGGGGCGGCCTCGGCGTCAGGCAACCGTCTTTGCCCCTAGTGACGGACGACGCCGCAGATGATACAGATTGCGTGGTTGCGAAGTGGACGGGCGGTGGGACATGGGAGATTCCATCCTTAACATACGCCGAGCTCAATCAACAAAAGCACCATGCAGCTCGAAAGGGAAGTAGATGTCATGAGCTACACAGGTACGAGTACAAGGGCACTACGTGGAGGCTGCTGGAGCAGAACGAGACCCAGAAGGACAACGTCGTCAACATGTTGCGGATCAAGATGAGGGGAGAAGGGGCCAAGGACGAGGTCGCGCGCCTTCAACTTGTGATTACACACCACGAGCCATCAGCAAAGGAGGAAGCGATTGAGGCGATGAAGGGGTTCGTCGAGCAGATGGCCCGTGGAGAGATGAGTAAATCAGAGGCGGAGCAGGCCAAGAAAAAGCACGTGTTCAAACCATTGCCAAATTGCGCAGTTCTGAAGCGGCCGGCCGCTGTTGCCAAACGGCCATCGGGCGCGGAGGCTCAGAACATGGACGACGCCGCCGAAGAGGACACCGAACGCGCTGAGGGGGACGAGGAGGAACATATTGAGGAGGCCGAGCCCGTGGACGTTCTCTGACAGCGATGACATCGGTGACGGAATTGCTGCTAACCAACCAGCGGGTATGAAGCGACCCGCAGCGGCTTCGCCAGCGGGCCCAGCTGCGAAAGCAGCGAGAGCTACGTCAGCACCGACGGCTACGCCACCACCGAAGGCTACTTCAGCACCGACGGCTACTTCAGCACCGACGGCTACTTCAACACCGAAGGCTACTTCAGCACCGAAGGCTACTTCGCCACCACCGAAGGCTACTTCGCCAACACCGAAGGCTACTTCAGCACCGACGGCTACGTCGCCAGCGCCGATTGCTGCGACAACGGAGGCGTTGGGAATGGAAAGGGTAGTATCCTCCTCCTCCTCCTCCTTCTCCTCCTCCGCCTCCTCCCTCTTCGCCTCCTCCCCCTCCTCCTCCTGTTTCTCCTCCTCCCCTTCCTGCTCATCCTTCTCATCCACCTCCCCTCCCTCATTCTCCTCCTCATCCTCGCCGTGTTATCCTGACCTCCTGCCCCCCAGATCCCGCCCGAATATCGACGGCTTGTGTATTACTTATGCACTATCGGGGAAGACGCAGAGGTCGACGTCCTACTCTTCCTTCTCCTGATGTATCCTCACATCCTCATCCAGCTCCCTCGATATCGGTCGAACCGAAACCGCAGCACTTCGTCGACCACAGCTGCGACCCCCCCACGTACGACAGACATGGGTTCCTGGCGGCCCACGGCAAGTATCACATCGAAAAGCTGCAGTTCGAAACCGAGGTCATCCTCAGCCGTCTGCTGCTGCTGCCGCTCCTCCTCCTCCTTCCCATCATCATCATCATCATCCTCCTCCTCCTGCTCTTCATTATCCTAGTCTGCCTCCTCTGACTCCTCGCCTTTCTTCTCTTACTCTCGGTCATTCGGCTGCGAATCGAGGACATGGAACCCGCTCCCAGCATCATGCCCGAGGTCGTGTCTGACAGGCTGAGGCCAGAACAGTGCAGCTTGATGGACCCCAAAACTAAAGCGGTGTTTCGTGCCAGAATACAACGGGCCAGGGTCGATTTCATCTGCCGCTGGAGGGAGAACAGCAAGTTAAAGGACCGCCTGGTCCCACTCGCCCCCCCCCCCCCCATTTTCAAACCGATCTTAAACAGTTCCATTAAGGAAGTCTCCGAGTACATTAAGCTGAGGGCACAGCTCGACAAGAAACTCTCGTCGCACTAGGCCACCAATCCTGCACCTCTCCCCCACCTGTCCATCTTTTGCCCATCATCGCTCCCCTCGAAAGGCAGAGATGTCCGACATGGACTCGCCGCCAGAGAACTTCATGAACCAACTCGATCTGAGGGACGCCGTCCGCTAGACTCGAGGCTGTTGCCAACCAAGCGGGGGCCCAGAAAAAAACGGAACACGACTGAACGTACGGGGCAGGGCCTCGGGGAGGCCCAAGTTGGGAGCCGATGGACTGGCAGGAAGAGGAGGCCCCGAGGAGGACGGAGGAGGGACGGACGAAGGAACGAGAGGGGAGGGAGAGGGACAGGAGGGAGATGAGAGGGCGAGAGGAGGGAGAGAACGGGGAAGCGTGAGAGGATAAGTTTTTTTTTTTTTTCAGATGACATTCGAAGCACTCAGACACGAATCAAATCAACCCCAACCCTCAGCCAGTTTCTGGCCCAAGTCCTGGTGCCCGAGCGGCGCCCTGGCCCGAAGGACACAGACCTGCGCAGCGCGGGACCATGGCGTCTCAGGAGCCAGAGTCGTTGCCTGACAGCAATGATCAGGGTCCCGACGAGACTGTGCCCAGCTCCCCCGTCGAGACCCAGACGCTCGGGGTCGAGGCAGACAGCGAGCAACCCGCCGAGCCCGTGGCCCTCATGCCGCCCTGCGAGGGCAACGGCGGCACCGAGCCCGAGGACGATAGCTCCGACACCCAGCCAGCTACTCAGACTGAGATCGATGCAACGATGGCTGAGGCATCGATGGACCAGGCGTTCACCAGCCAGGTCCTGGAGGATCCGTATGCCGACATGGTGGAGGTCAGCTCCGATGATGGCGAGGAGCAGGACTACCTCCACCAGCTCAAAATGAAGATTGAGGAGCAAGAGGTGGAGGACGCAGACGGGCTGCTAGACGCCTGCGCCGAGGATAGCGAGGACGTGGATGTGGATTTCGCCAAGAGGGTGACGGAGGCCAGCATGAAGATTTATGCGATGAAGGAGACGGGGGTCGAGGCCTCGACAGCCGTGCCATCGACAGCTGCGTCATCTTGGGTAGGCTCGGATGGTGACGTTGGTCGAGCACGCGACTTGGAGGCCATGCTTGAGGATGAGGCCAACAGCCTGATGAGCGCAGGTCGCGACCTTCCAGCGAGTATGGACAAGCTCATGGCCGACGCCCACAAGGCCACCAGCAATGATAACTTGTTGTCGGATATGGATGTCTTGAACTTGAATGAGCCGAGGGCGAAATTCTTCAAGCAGATGATGGCGCAGGATTGGAAATTCGATGCTCGGGGTGCCGCTGGCAATCCAGCGGGCGGCCAGTGGGACAGATTCATCAACGGCAAGAGCGAAGAGAGCATCGAAGCGAAGCAGAACTACAAAGCACTTGGCCGCAACCCCGATGCGCAGCGCGACTTCCGCGCGAGGTGGATGAAGAAGCAGTTCACGGAGTGGAAGCAGGAGAAGGTCAAGATGGAGCGCTTGTCGAAGAGGACCTTCTCTGACGAGCGCCACTACGCGCTGAACCGCATCATCACGGAGGAGGGCGGGGGCAAGAGAGGAGAACAGAACGCGATCAACTACACGTTGAAATGCGTTGCGATGGGGCCACCGTTCTACAAGTGGTGCACGTGGCGCAAGGACTGGCTGTACCTTTACAGGATCGACGGCACCGAGGAGTCGTACGAGGAGCGCTGGCAGCTGACGAAGACGGCCTACAGCTCGGGCAGCACCGATATCAAGAACAAGGACTCCTGGCTGAGCATCGGCACGAGGGCTGCAATGTTGCAGAATGAGGCGGCTCCTGCGCCGCCTGCACCGCCTGCAGAGGCGCAGGTGGAGCCCGAGGAGAAGCCCGAGGTGACGGCAGAGGAGAAGGCAGAGGAGACGGCAGAGCCGAAAGCCGAGGATGAGACGCAGCCAGAGCCTCCCACAGAGCCTGAGGGTCGCAGGAGGAGGCGCAAGGGTCCTGAGCAGCCAGCTGCAGAGCCTCCAACTCCAGAAGAGCAACCCAAGAAGAGGAAGGCGAACTCTCTGATCAGCGATGCCAAGGCTGCCAAGCTCGCCTACAGCATGGCCATCGCCGCAGCAGATGCGTTGATCTCCGACGTGAAAGGTACCGACGAAAGCTGGACCGTGTTCGACACGCCAGGCCACATCGGAAAGGTGTTGAAAGCCAGGGATAACCTCGACAAGGAGCTGAAGAGCAATGTGAACTTCTCGAAGTTCATCAGCGGCGACGTCGCGGAGATGCTCCAGAAGATCAAGGCGAAGAAGAACGAGGATGCCATCTCTCAGTTCGAGCGCTGGCTGCAGGACTTCAGCGAGAAGGTGAACCCTGGAAGCAACAAGCTCGTGAAGGCGACGCGTATGATTGTGTCAATGCACGACGCGTGGGTCACCGAGAGCGCGAAGCTCGCGAACAAGTCAGATGGCCAGAAGCGCATGCGGAGCTCGTCTGCGGCCTGATCGTCCTCGCGACGATCGTGCACTCCGTGGGCTTCGGCGTCACGGAGATGGGCAGCACGCGGGGTGCTGCGCACGGGAGGCGCAACTAGGAGGAGGAGGAGGAGGAGGAAGAGGATGAGGAGGAGGAAGAGGATGAGGATGAGGAAAAGGATGAGGATGAGGATGAGGATGAGAATGATGATGATGATGATGATGATGGTGATGATGAGGAGGAGGAGGAGGAGGAGGAGGAGAGAGGAGGGGGAAAGATGGAAACAGGAGGAGGAAGATGAGGAGGGAAAGGAGAGAGGAGGAGGAGGAGGAGGTGGAGGAGGAGGAGGAGCTCGGAAACGTCTCAGGACCCCAGGGCTCGAGGGAAGGACGGACCCTGAGGACCAGGAGGAAGAGGTGGGGGGAGGCCTCCAGCCCCTGGTCAGGCATGCGGGCGTGCGGGGAGCACGCCGAGAGCATGCTGAGCGCTGCTGGCAGGCCCTGATCCCTCAACCGACACCTCAACCGACGGAAAAACCTGGACTCACCCTTCCTGGGACGGAAAAACTCTGACTGGGACGGAAAAACCTTGACTGGGACGGAAAAACTTGGACTGGGACGGAAAAACCTTGACTGGGACGGAAAAACCTGGAGTGGGACGGAAAAACCTGGACTGGGACGGAAAAACCTGGAATCACCCTTCCTGTGACGGAAAAAGCTGGACTCAACGGGTCTCAACGCGACGCGTTGAGACCCGGTGATTCGCGTTGAGTGGGCCCTGGGACCCTGTGTTTTTACAGGGATGGTGAGACTCAACGCGTCTCAACGCGACGCGTTGAGACCCGGTGAGGTCCGTTGAGTCGGGGCTGGCCCGAGATTGACAGATCAGAACCGCTGGGGGCCGTGACCAACCAAATTTTCCTACACTGATCGGGCGGATCAGGCCGTTATCTCGGCAATCTCTGTTGACCTACCAAATCCCTGCCTGCTCCCTCACCTGATCCTCCTCCGAACCGCTTCGGACTGCCCATCTCCCTGCCTGCCTGCTCCCTCTCTGATCCCTGCCTGCCTGCTCCCTGCCAGCTCCCTCCTCCCTGCCTACCTCCTCCTCCTCCATGCCTGCTCCCTCCTACCTCCTCCTCCTCCTCCTCCATACCTCCTTCCTCTCTGCCTCCCCCTGCCCACCTCCTCCTCCCCCTACCTCCTCCTCCTCCCTGCCTACCTCCTCTTCCTCCTCCCAGCCATCTCCTCCCTACCTGATCCTCATCGTCCCTTCACCCCCTGTCCTACAGGGATTGGGTACTGCCAGCCTCGGGATCATGCAGAATTGCGGCTGTGAGTGCCGATTGATCGTGCTTCGCGAATCGGCGCGTCTGGACAGGCCCATGGACGCCCCGCCTCACCCTCCCCATCGCCATATACTCCATGACCCCTCGGGCCGACTCGAGACCGCAGGCGGGATGCCTCGCGGTAAGTCGATTGGCTCGGGGGGGCGGGAGGATACGGCGTTAGGGGTCCTGGGGTCTCTTTGGGGGTCCTGGGGTCTCTTTGGGATTGTGTTGTTTGGGGATCTGTTGGGGATCGGAGACATGGGGTCTTGGGGATCTTGGGGTCCTGGCGATTCGGATTGGGGAAGTCTTGGGGCCCTGGGGTTCGAGGTTCTTGGGAGATGTGCAGTCCTTAAGGTTGTGGGGTCTTAAAGTCTTGGTGGTCTTGGTGTGGGAGTCTTACGGTCTTGGCGAGCTTAGGCTATTGGGGTCTTGGGGCATGTCTAGGAGGGCTGTCTTCGGTGGGGGAAGGGGGGGAGGGCAAATCCAAAGGGTTCTGAGGTTGCCTCTTAAGTATCTCAGCCCCCTGAACGATCCACCCTAGAAACCTTGAGGACTAACATGGGGGCCCTTGAGAGAATGAGAGAGAAGACGGAACCCCACTGACATTTTCCGCAAGCGTTTCGCCTCAGGTTTATGCGCCATGATGCCCACACCTGCCCATGGCCAAGGTTTCAAACGACGGCGCCGTTTCATTGATCTTGAATCTTACGTGCCTGCGTACGAAAAACAAGAATACAATGATATGATGCATGATCTTCGGATTGCTGGTTGGAATTTGTTGCGCCATCTGAAGTCATTATACGCCGTGGGGAAGATCTCAGCTCGAGACTTTGCAATCGCGCGTCATCACGCTGATGCGGCGGGTTGCGTGGGAGGAGAGTTTGCAAAATACGCCTTGCCACCAGACCTCCAAAGCGGAAAATATCAGACAAAACTTGACTCAGCTTTTTCGGACACACGTTTGTATGATATGATCAACGTTCCTTCGGCACCTCCGAAAAAGGGTTTAGAGTTGAGTGTTGATCTTCAGGTCCTCCTTGTATTCGAGAGCCTGGCAGATGAGGTTGCATCAGCGCCAGGGCTTTTCGATAAAGTTGCGGCGATGGAATGGCCAGAGTGTTATCACCGCCACCCTGTTTTTAAGGAATGCGAGAGGAGCGAGCGCCGCGCGCCGATCCCTCTGGCACTGTACACGGACGGTGTCAGATACCAGAGTCCATTGGCAAGCAACGTCGACTCTATGACGGGGTTTTGGGTAGTAAACGTCGCCACTGGAAAACGACACCTCGGGGCGGTTTGGCGCCACAGTCAGTCTTGCAGGTGCGGTTGCAGGGGCTGGCATTCGACGTGGGCGATATTGAGATATCTACACTATTGTTTCAAAGCTCTTGCCAATGGACGACGGCCTCTGCATGATGTGAATGGCAACGCATGGCCAGCCAATCATATCATGAAAACTGCATTGAACGATTTCGGTGAGGATTTAGGCTTCAACGCCCAAGTGCGTTGGCTTAAGGGGGATTGGTCGGACGTGGGGTCGACGCACGCGTTGCCCAGCGCCAGTTCTAAAAACAATCCTTGCCCCTTCTGTTGCTGCGCGAAGCATAGCATGCATGATGGGTATGCCGAAATGAGCTTGAGCGAGATCCCTTGGGAACCCGTGTTAGAGGGGGACTATGAAGATTTTTGCAAGATGTGTGAATTCACTTTGGATGTGGATGACGACGCAACCCTGCAAAAACTTGTCAACAAGATATCGCTCAACAAAGGCAAAACAGGATATGGCCCAACGCTGCGCAGTGATCTCGAGTTCGATCACCTATCCTTGAAAGCAGGAGACGTGCTAACTCAGTCGGACACGCTCCAAAATCCACAGCACGTGTTTCCTGCAAAGCCACATTTCAAAGCTGTGATGTGGAGATTTCAGAAGGACGAGACAAATAAGAGGTGTGGCCCTGCAGTTCATAGAAATCCATTGTTTTCAGGTTTAGGTATTGATCCTACAACAGGCTGCGCAATAGATACAATGCACACGCTTTGCGGTGGGCCAATTATGAGAATTGCGAGCACGGTTATCTGGAGGATAATATTATCGAACCCCTGGAATCTCCATGGGACCAAAGAAGCGAGACTCGACATGGGATGCAAGCACATGAGGGACATGTTGATGGAGTGGCAAGTCAAAGCTGAAATTCCTTGGGGGGATAGAATTGGTGACCTTACTCTATCTACATTGGGTGGGGAGCCTGTGGAGTCGGAGTGCAACGACGACGGGGTTTTCATTGGTGGCACAATGAGGGTAAAATCGTATGAAAGTTTGATAATGCTTCAGTTTGCTATTTATTTGGCCGATCAAGACAGGTTTCGCAACATCCCATACCACAAACACGTGTTGGCGGCTGCCATGTCTGTCTGGGATTTCTACACTGCGCTGAAGGATGAGCCAATCGCCGTGCCCCGCCCTAGCATTCAGAAACTGTTCGACATGATGCAATCCTGTCTGCTACGGTGTGGACGCGCCCACGCGCACTTCGTTCCTAAGTTTCATTTCAGCGCCCACCTTGCGGAGAGGAGCGGGGCTTCGCACACCCGACCGACTGAGGGCACGAGGACGAGGTAGAGAGGAGGAGGAGGCAGGACGAGGAGGCGAGGGGCTACTAGCCCTCCTCCTCCTCATCCTCCTCCTCGTCTCCTCCTCCCCCTCCGCCTCCTCCTCCGCCTCCTCCTCCGCCTCCTCCTCCGCGTCCTCCTCCTCATCTCCTTTCCTCTCCCTGTCCCCCTCGTCCTCGGATGCTCCTGCTCCTCGTCCTCGTGCCCGTCGTCGGTCGGTTGTCCGAGAAGTTCCACCAGGATCCAATGGCACGGAAATCCAACTTGGTATGCTGTGTGGAAAGATGAGGCACTGAATTTGATATTCAGAACCGTTGCGGAGCACGCGCATGCCAACAAGTTCGAGCATCGAGTGTTTAAGTCGTTTCACATCATCGCCGATCTCGGATTGGACTCTCGGATTTACACGCCGAAGCGTCTTTGACCTTGAGTAAGAGAAGATGCATCACCCTTCATCCACCTGACCCACTCTCTCTCTCTCTCGCTCTTGGTATCTCTCTCTCTCTCTCTCTCTCTCTCTCTCTCTCGCTCTCTCTCTCTCTCTCTCTATCTCTTTCTTTCTCTCCCTTTGTTGGGAGCCAGCTCTGACAAAGAACTCGAGCCGAATCCATTCGTGGCGGAGAAGAAGGAGGGGGAGGGGGAGGAGGAGGAGGAGGGGGACGAGGAGGAGGAGGAGGAGGAGGAGGAGGAGGAGGAGGGTGAGGGGGAGAATCAGGAGGAGGAGGAGGAGGAGGAGGAGGAGGAGGAGGAGGAGGATGGGGGGAGGAGTCCCAACCGTGGCGACCAAGCGCATCTGGCTTTCCCCTGCGGGTGGGTGTGACCTAGCGCGGCTCGGACGGCATAGAGACAACAAGTATACTGACTGATGCATCGGGAGCTTGCGCATGCTATGCGAATGAAGCTGCATGGAACATGCTATGCTATGCTATGCTATGCTATCGGCTATCCTAGGTTCTGGAACGCTGTGCGATGCTACGTTGGATGCAACAAACAACGCTATGCAATGCTAAGTTGGACGTAACAAAACAGGCTGTGCAACGCTATGCTATGCTGGGCGTGGCAATACGATGCAATGCTACGCAATGCTATGCAACACTTGGCAACCACCCTGGGCACAACAATTCCGTAGAGGCAGTTCGTGCTCGAGCCATTTGGGCGGTTTTCAACTCCATCGATTTTCAACTCCAGCATACACCACCCGATGGCCATAAAAAAGAATCTGAGATGGCAGCCGGCCAAAGTTCCCGTGTACATCACCAAATCGAACCCCATCGTGAAGAGGCGTTTCCGTGCATTGCTCAAACTGGTGCGCGTGTTGAGGATGAAGAATTTCAGGCAAGGGGTCCGACTCCGTGTGCTAAAGAAGCGTGCGTCTTCGATCGTGAGCCTTGCGCAAGCAGCCTGCGATTGTGATGAATGCCGTAAGGCTCGAGACACCGATCTCGTTGAACAAATGCGGCACGAGATTCCAACCGACTCTGAGGGGTGATTGAACTTCCTCGCTGGTGATACGCAGTTCGCTCCTGGCCGATCGGTGCAAGACGTTTCACTGCGAGTGCACGTGTCGCATCTGTCAGATCGATGGTTGCGGAGACGACATCATCATCAACACCATCATCATCGTCATGCTCACCATGGCCATGTCAGACACACCGCTTGAGCAAGAGAATTCTTGAGGTCAACGTCCGTCGCATCCTTCAGAGAAGGAACCCAACCCTTTTGGAATCTCCGAGGGATGCGAAGACCGATGAGCTCCAGCATTCACGAGCTCAAACATCTGCACGCACGAAATGGGTACTGAAAGAATGGGTACAATGCCCAACAGCGGACCTTGTTCATTTTGAACAGGGCTCGCTGTCCACGCCGCCGCGGCCTGTGTCCATTCGAGACAGGAGGCCGCCTGCCCAACAGCGGCCGCTGTTGGTTTGGGACAACACTTGCTGTTGGGCATTGTACCCATTCTTTCGGTGCCCATTTCGGGCGTCCAAAAAACAGGTGAGCTCCAGCACGCACGTGCTCACACGCTGTCTTAGAACACTTTCCCTCTGGATGCCAGCGGTCCCGATATCTCGCCCAAAGCTCAAAACTCAAAGGAGAAGGGGACCAAGGAAAGTAGAAGAGAAAGGGGGAACTAAACGTGACAAAACTAAGACATATGAAAGAAAAAATAAAAACAAAGATGATGCTAAGGGTGAGTAGAAATACGGGAAACAAGGAAAAGAATAAGAACATACACAATGCAAGAGAAGACGTGCAAACGACAAAAGGGAGGAGGAAGATGAGGGTGCGGAAAGAGAACAAGAAATGAGAGAGGGGGACAACGAGGAGGAAGATAAGCCATATTGGGCCCCTTGGCTGTCCCGCCGCGTCAAGCAAACCTGCCAAGACTTACGCTGGATGCCTTGGAAGCTGTCTTGGTCGCCTTAAAACGGGGCCATCTTGTTTGGGCCGCTTCCGATTTAGATAACCACTGTATTCCGATGGCTTCCGCCGTTCCGCGGATACTGTATTCCGATGGCTTCCGCCGCCCCGCTGATTTTTGTGCTCGGCTTGCGCCATTCCGCCAGCCTGCTGAAGTAAGCGCCTATGGGCCAGGAGCGACATGGCACAGCGCAGCACAGCACAACACAGCACACAACACACAGCACACCACGCCACAACGCAACACACACACGTTCAGGGGTCGCGCGCGCGCCTGAGATCTGCATCGCCCGCAATACAACTAAACCACCGCGTCCGTCGGCCCCCTTAATAAACCACAGAAGTTTTGAACTCAGTTTTTGGAATTACGTGACGATTTCTATTGGACAGTGCAGAACTCAGACGCGCGCGCGCGTCGCAGTTCTGTATTGTCCACAATACAAATAAATGGATGCGTCCGTCGGCCTCCTTAAAGAGCCACCATTTTTTTAAATTCTGTTTTTCGGACCATACAGAACCCAAAAGCAGAACTCGGACGCGCGCGCGTATCCATTACATATACATATAAATCGATGTTTAGATGCGAGTATATATATATACACGCATCTATCTACATACATATATATATATGTATATATATGTATATATGTTTGTACATATATATATTTATGTACATATACACACAGTGTGCACATGTATATATATATGTATATACATAAACCTATGGATATGTAGATGTATATATATGCATATATATACACACAGCATACATATATATACTTTATATACTTATACAGTATGTAAGAATATGCTTATACAGTTTACATATCATTGTGTCTTGCACACGGATCTGATCCGAGATAGCGGATCAGATCCAAAGGGTCGGATTTGATCCGCCTCGGGCCAGAAGCCCAAATCTGATCCGACGCAGTGGATCTGATCCAACCGCCCTGGATCTGAAAAATAGATCCTGTGGACCCCAGGGCTGGCGCGCTGCCAGCCGGGGCGGGTTCGTCGCGCCGAGGAGCCCCACCGTCATTTTGATGCTGATATCGCGGCTGCGCAGGGCGCGACGTTACGCAACGTGGTCAGAGCAGCTAAGCAGTTCGCACCCGCGCCCGACGTGGCGGAGGAGGTCCCAGGAGGGGCTCTGGCCGAGCTGGCACAGTGCAAGTCCATCTACGACCTGGACGAGAACACCACTCAGGCGGATTACGATCCCTCGAAGCTCCAGGGCGGACCACCGTGCCGCTGGGCGCCCTGGATGCGGTGGGCGGCGAGTGCGGCAAGTGCCTCCGCGACCTCAACAACCTCATCGTCCTCCCGCCCGACGAGCTCGCCGCCGTGGATGGCACGGTCAAGTCTCGCTGGGATATGCAGTTCGCTCTGCCGGGACCGGCTCGCCGCGACTTCATCCGGCGCCTCGACGTCGTCGGGCTCGTGGCGCGGCGGCTCGCGCTCGCGCTGAGTGCGGGGCCTTCGTCAAGAAAAAGGACGACGCTATCGGGCTGGTTCTGGATTGTCAGCCGACGAGCCAGCTCCACCGCCGCGCGCCCAAGTCGCACCTGGCTACGCCGGGCGCGCCGGCAACCTCGTGCTCTCGGACGAGTGGTGCGAGCTCTCGGCGGAGGCGTCGGGGTTTGACTGCTCCCCCGACGCGACCCCAGAGGTGGCCTACGCGGGCGTGGATCTCCAGGACGGGTTCCACCAGTTCAGGGTCGACTCGGTCGCCAGCTGGTGCTCTCTCGGAGAGTCCTCCACCGCCGCCGCGGCCGGGGTCGCCTCCGACTTCAGCGAACAGGAGAACGGCTCCGTGGAGGTCGCACTCGAGGACCGCCTCTGGGCTTGCTTTGGGGGGCTGCCGATGGGCTGGAGCTGGGCGCTGTTCTGATGCCGCGGGGCGCTGGGGGGTTGCGGCTCGGCGGGCCCTCGCGAGCTTGGGCCAGCCTGCGGCCGCGGTCGCCGACTGGGCGCCGCCGCCGCCCTTCTGCCGCGACTCGGTCGTCATCGCGCTGCGCGTGGACAACGGGAACATCATCGCGGGGCCCCCGAGGCCGCGCGACGAGGCCACGTCGCCTTTCGCTCCGAGCTGCTACGGCTCGGCATTGTCCTCCATGGGGAGCAGAGGCCCCAGGCCGACTTCGAGCTTGTCGGCGGGGGGATCCGCGGCAGGAGGCGCATGCTGCTGCCCCGCCGGCGACGCACGTGGCGGTTGTGGTTTGCCATCGAAGAGCTCCTCCGCCATCCCGCGCTGGCGCCCTCGCAGATGCGCAGGGTGGTCGGCCACCTCGTCGACCGCTTCTCGGCGCGGCGCGAGCAGCTGTCGTGCCTGCGCTTCCCGCTTCATCGGCGACGGGGTGGGGCCCGCGAGGAGGCTCGACGGGGCGACCCTGGAGGAGCTGCGCATCATCCGGGGCCCGCTGCCGCTCGCCGTCGTCGAGCTCGGGCGGGGCTTCGCGGACGTCGCGCGCTGCTCCGACGCCTCCGAGCACGGGTTCGCTGTCCATCGGGCCACCGTCTCCCCCCGCGAGGTCTGGAGCGCCGCTCAGCACCGCGAGCGGCGGCGGCTCCGCTTGCCCGAGCCTGCTTCGCTCGGGCTCGACCGCCGCCGCGAGCTCCAGGGCGCGCTGGCCGGAGGCAAGGGGCCGTGCTGGAGGGCGCGTTGACGGACTTCGCCCGCGAGCACCTGCTGGGCGACGTCGCCGACGCGAGGGCCCGCTTCGTGTCCGAGCGCCAGCCGCTCGTGGAGGACGCGGGCCGCGCGCCGGCCTTCAGTGCATCTCGGGGGATCCTAGGCGCTGGGGAGCGGTGGTCGTCGGCAAGTGGAAGCGGCCCGACAGGATTCACAACCTCGAGGCCCGCGCTGCGCTCACGGGGCTCGAGGAGCACAGCGTCGACCTGGGCCACCACTCCACGGCCCTCCTGCCCTTGGGCGACAACGTGCCGGAGGTCTTGGCGACGGGGCGAGGGAGGTCGCGCGCGTGGGACCTGCTGGCGCTGGTCCGACGCGGGGCGGCCTGGCAAGTGGCGAGCAGCGCCCGCTGGGCACGGCGGCGCATCGAGACGCACCGCAACCCGAGTGACTACGGCAGCTGGCTTCCCCATCTTCGACCTGGCGGGGTTCGACGCGGGATGGCGGCTCGCCAGCTGGACGCCGGGCGGCCGCGAGGCGCCCCGGTTTTGCCGCCAAAATTGTCTCGGACCCCCCCCTCGCCCCGGTAGAGCCACTCCGGCACCCGCCCCCCCAGCAGAGTTGAAGCTTAAGAACTGAGGTGCAGGCCACATCTGAGGGCCCTTGAAACTCGCGCGCCGGATCGGCGGATTCAGTTGTGCGCCAGACATGGAACCCTCCATGTCCCATGCCGCCGTGGCGCTCCAAAGGAACGCTTGCTTGTAGCGAGCGAAAGTCGCGAGCGATGCCTAGCTCGCCCTAGCCCCCCGGCTGTCCATTGCGGGAGCTAAACGCCCGCCGACGCGCCGCCAGGTCTGCAGCCAGCCCGCGGGAAATTAGCTCGGCGAAAGACCCAACCATGCGCAGTTGTGACTACCGCAATTGTGAATAACATCTTCGCCCGCGCCCCCGATGTGGCCACAACTTCCCGCCGGAGCCCGACATGCTCAGGGGCACGTTCGTGGCCGTCTTCGCGGGCGCCGACGACGACGTGGGCGGCGCCCCCCTGACCGAGGAGTAGAAGCAGGAGAGGGCTCTGAGAGCCATGAGAGAGGTTGCCACTGGGGCCTTCGGTGGCGCTCCTACGGGGCCACGATCCTCGTGAGGGGCGTGCCGAAATGGCCGGAGGCCACCATGCGAACCCTGCCACTGGGGCCTTCGGTGGAGCTCCCTATGGGGCCACGATCCTCGTGAGGGGTGTGCCGAAATGGCCCGAGCCGCCATGCGAACCCTGCCACTGGCGCCTTCGGTGGAGCTCCGCATGGGGCCACGATCTTCGTGGGGGTGTGCCGAAATGGCCCGGGGCCGCCATGCGAACGCAGCCACTGGCGCCTTCGGCGGAGGCCGCGATCCTCGTGAGGGGCGTGCCGAAATGGCCCGAGGCCGCCATGCGAACGCTGCCACTGAAGCCTTCGGTGGAGCTCCCTATGGGGCCACGATCCTCGTGAGGGGTGTGCCGAAATGGCACGAGGCCACTGTGCGAACGCAGCCACTGGAGCCTTCGGTGGAGCTCCCTATGGGGCCACGAAGCGCTGTACTGGGTGTGCCGAAATGGCCCGAGGCCACCACGCGAACGCAACCACTGGAGCCTTCGGTGGAGCTCCCTATGGGGCCACGATCCTTGTGAGGGGTGTGCCGACATGGCCCGATGCCACCATGCGAACGCAGCCATTGGAGCCCTCGGTGTAGCTCCCCATGGGGCCACGATCCTCGTGAGGGGTGCGCCGAAATGGCCCGAGGCCGCCATGCGAACACTGCCACTGGCGCCTTCGGAGCTCCCTATGGGGCCGCGATCTTCGTGAGGGGTGTGCCGAAATTGCCCGAGGCCGCCATGCGAACGGTGCCACTGGAACCTTCGGTGGAGCTCCCTATGGGGTCACGATCCTCGTGAGGGGTGTGCCGAAATGGCACGAGGCCACTGTGCGAACGCAGCCGCTGGAGCCTTCGGTGGAGCTCCCTATGGGGCCACGAAGCGCTGTACTGGGTGTGCCGAAATGGCCCGAGGCCACCACGCGAACGCAACCACTGGAGCCTTCGGTGGAGCTCCCCATGGGGCCACGATCCTCGTGAGGGGTGTGCCGAAATTGCCCGAGGCCACCATGCGAACGCAGCCACTGGAGCCTTCGGTGGAGCTCCCTATGGGGCCACGATCCTCGTGAGGGGTGTACCGAAATGGCCCGAGGCCACCACGCCAACGCAGCCACTGGAGCCTTCGGTGGAGCTCCCAAGGGGGCACGAAGCGCTGTACTGGGTGGGTGAAACGCAGGGAGGAGGGGGGAGGAGGGGGAGGAGGAGAGGAGAGGAGGAGAAGGAACGCGGGGCGACGTCTCTTCAAAACGGGGACCCAACACCACAGGATGGTTGGGAAATACATCGATGCCGGGGTCGCGCATCATCAGCAGGTTGCGCGTAGAGATGCAGCCAGCGGGCGTTCAGGTCTTCTGCGTCTCTGCACCCGGCGTCTACAATGACTCTGCGGTGCATGGCCCGGCTTTTGCAGGCCGTGGACGTCGGGACTTCGGCGCGGGAGATGACCAGTCCGGCGCGCGTGACCTCATGCGAGCGGAAGTCGAACGGGCTAGAGGTATGCGGTTCGATGAAGACGAGGCCCGCCGCCTCTGAGGCGTCGATGTTGGGATCGAGTTCCGCGAGTTTTTTTTTTGGCCACAGGTGGCGGCCTTGCATTTGTCCATGCGCACCGCGCGCCGCAAGGCAAGCTCCGCAGGTGCGCAGGACGTCGCTTGGCATCCGTTGCCTCCACCCCGTCCTCATTCTTCGGGTCGACGGCCACGTGCGCGACCCCGCCTTCGGCGCCCTTGACAAACCCCCTGTCGGGGTCCACATGCCCCAGCAAACGAATGCGGATACCCGCGAGAAAAAAACACATCCCATGAGTGCCGCCCGTGATGCCCAGGTTTTGACCGAACTCACAATCCGAGGCCAGGTCGACGGGCAGTGCTGGGTTTTTGCAGCTTTCGAAAGTGGCGACAATGTTAAATTTCGCAGCCACCCACGGATGGCGAGGTCTAGTTTGAATCTGCGGCGCCAGCAGCCTTCGGAAGTGGCAGCAGCATTGCACTGCGCAGCCCGCCGATGTCGAATTTGACTACGCGGCGCCCTCGCGAATGGCGACAAGGCCGTGGTTTGCACCCCCAGATATGGCGAGGTCTAGTACCGATTTGCGGCGGGGCTCCACCCCGCTGGACCCTCTGCATGCCTCGAAAGTGAACCGTTTCACACTTCGCAGCCACCCAAGGTCTAGTCCGAATGTGCGGTTGGAGCTGCACTCTGCTGGCCCCCAATAGCCGTCGACAGTGGCGACAGCCTCGCATTCTACAGCCCCCCGAGGACGGCGAGGTCTAACCTGAATCTGCGGCGGGGCTTACCCCGCTGGACCCCGACAAAAGTTGTTCGAAAGGGCGACGGCTTCACACGTCGCCCCCCCCATGGATGGCCAAGTCTAGTCAGAATCTGCGGCGGGGCGTATTCCGCGGAGCCCTCCACCAGCCCCCGAAAGTGGTGACAATGTCACATTTCGCACCCCCCCACGGATCGCCTGATCTAGTCTGAGTCAGCGGCGGGGCCTCACTCCGCTCAACCCTGTCTCGCAGATGGCAGCCCCCCGTATGAACTGATCAAGACCCTCGAAGTCTTCGATGGCAATAAGAAGGATAATAACGAATAGCACCGGGAGGTTTTCACACCGCTGCGCTGGTGACTCAAGGGGCCTGTCAAGGTTTGGGCCAAAAGACAGCAAGGTCGGAGGCTGTTTTTCGTCCCCAGCTCGTGCTTATAATGCTGTGCACACTCTGCTACAATCTTGCTATGATGTCTACACAGATGCGCAGCGTATATCTCACACTCGTCGAAGGGAATGTAAACTGCGGGAAACGACAGTCCATAGATATGAAGTGTGAAAACCGAAATTCCATTGATACGAAACGCAAGAAATACTGCTAAGAAAGCATGGAATACTAAACAAGATCGTGCAGGGTGAGGTTTCATTCACGTGAAGCCCGTTTTGGCGTCATCCCTTGGTGACTTCATTTTGTCGTGCTGCATGCTGGGTTCCTCCATCTCGATGGTGATCTCGCCTGCTCTCTTGAATCCTTGCGTTTTGTGGTAGAACTGCCACTTGTCGCCCATCAAACAGTAGGTAACCATACTCTGGACTCCAACCGTCCGCTGCCGAATCTTCTGGTACTTGTAGTCGTTGTTCTTGTTGTTGCTGATCGTCTCCTTCTCCACGGTCTTTTCAAATTTGTTGATGGATTCCGTCTTGACCGGGATCGGAGTAGTGCCTTGCTGGTCCACGAACTTATGTAGCACATAGTAGGTCGTTGGCATGGCCACCAGCATTCCCCTCATCATAAATGATAGTGCGTTCAGGACACCTCCAGAAAACCACGAACATGTCGCTGCTTCGTCGTAGTAGTACCTGGATTCGGTGTTGTAGTCGTCCTCTGTGCACGTAGCCTTTGACTTGCAACAGCATGTTGCAAAAACTGCCAATTGCATGAGTGGTGACCTGGATGACCTCGTCGCCGATGGTGTCTCCAGTCGACCATTCTCGATGATATGATTATGCCTCTCTTCCTTTTTGGCTGCGGTATAGGTAGGGCCATGTTGAAGCTGTAGCAGTCCAGCTCGAAGCCTGTCAGCGAATAGCTGCCGCGCGGCCAACTGCGTGAGTCCATTTGCGTAGTGATGCTCTGAAGAAGCCCATTTCCATTGCGCCTTCGTAGCTTCCATCCACTCTCGTAATGCTAGAACGTCGATGCCAGTATGCTTGTCCTGGAAGCTGGCGTTGCTTTCCTTCTTCGCTGCGTTGCATCGATCACGAGTGCTGATTATCCTGCGTAGTGGGTGTTGATGTTGTTGTTGATGTCCACGTTGTCGTAGATGAGCGCCGCCCAGAACCGCTTCGCGAACCCCAGTGCGTCCATCCCTGCTGCCGCCGCCTAAGATTCCACATGAAGCGAGGATCCCGCGATCCTTGTGAGCTTGAAGGACATCCAATCAACGACGCTGAAATCCGAGTCCTCGCCATTGAGAACTTTTGAATGACACGCCATAATCACATAGCCTCCTTGGCTAGATCTGTCTTGCCGCACTCCCCACGCAGCGTCCGTCAATGCCACCAGAACTGCGTCACTGACCTTCCCGATCTTCTTCATCCTCAGTCCCACGTTCGCATTCCGCTTGTAGAACCTGATCGTTTTGTTCGCCTCCCTCGCTGTCGCCATTGTTGCCGTAGGAAGTTGCCCTTAGTGGATGCTGACCGATGTTGAGGTACGTGTGCACGCCTGGGAACTTAGCCATGGTTGCGCTCCTAACAATCCTCGAAGTTGTCGTATCTCCATAGGGTTAGGTAGACGGTCGCTGTCACCATTCTTCTGGTCGATCGTGATCGGCTTGAGGTTGGAAGCGTACGTTTGAATTGTGATGTTGATCTTTGTGTTGTTGGACTGTTTGTTGTCCCAGTGAGTCGTCTGGCGCAGGTCCGATCCGCAGTACTTCATCTTCTCCTCCTCGATCCACTTCCAAAACTTGAACTTGCTCTTGACTGCCTCGATGATAGCGCTGTAGTTGCTTCCGGGCCGACGATCGCCTCCTCCAAGCATATCGTCCACATAAACTAAAATAAAGCCGTCGCAGTTTCCGAATAATAGCTCACGAATGACACGGGTCCAGTGGATGTTGCTTGAGGCCGGTGGCTTTGAGGTCGTCAGCTGCTCGTTGCCACCATTGTCCTTGTGCGTCCACCTGTCCGTACATGGGCTTGATCATTTTCATCGGCGTGTCCGGCTCGATGCCCATGAGGTTTGCTGCGTCTCGAGGTCCTTTCGCGTAGAGCATTCGCTTTTAGGGTCTCCCTTGAAGAAATGGTGAAGCCACGTCTACGGTCCACAGTCTCCATCCGTTGTTCACCGCCAGTTGCATAGTCAGTTGACGTCCCAATCTCGATGCTGTAGGTGATGCCGTTGGTACCGTACCGTCGAGTGCGTCTGGGTCGTTGAATCCCTGGAGTACTAGACGTGCCTTGGCTCTTGGAGTGCCGTGGCCGTTCTTGCTCCACTTCAATACCCACTTGGCCTGCAGGATACGCTTGGGATCTTCTTTTCCTGTCGGCTTGTGGAACTCCCGGACCTCGTTGCCGAAGAACTCCTCGAGCTCCTACCTTTCACCTTCCATGAACGCCGCTCTCTCGTGAGGTGTCATGTTTCCTGGTGCTGACCTCGGCGTAAATGTCGTTCAGCTTGGCGTCCTTGCCGTCGAACTCCCATCCAAACGGTAGGTCCTCGTCCTCTAGCACGAGTTGCATCGCCGCGAGCTCGTCGTCAGCACTGTCGTCGCCCATTGGTTGGGCAACTGCTGTCGGGTCTGGTATTGGTGGTCCTCGGTAAATTCCTCCTCCAGGTCGGGTGAATATGGAAGCTTCAGCCGCGTCCAGTCGCCTGCGACTCTCCCTTAGGCTCGAGCTCGCCGTAGCAAACGTAGGTGCCTGTGTCGTCGCTCCTGAGGATGTCGACATTGCTGGGCCCAACGTCGCTGGTGTTGGTGCTGGTGGTACCGACTGCCCTGGAGTTGGTGGGGATGGTTGTGGTTGCTCGGCTGGCGTTGTCGTCTTGGTAGGTGGTGTAGTAGGCATTGGCTCCTGGTCCGGTTGACCTGGAGGCGTTTCCCGGGGCGTCTCTGCTTGCCCCGTCGGCTCATCCTCCGAGGGACTCGACAGTCCTGGAGGGGCTGGCGGTGATGGCGAGGCTGCCATCGATGACGAAGACGCCGCTCCTGTGGTTGCTGCCGTCGCGGTTGGTGCCGAAGCCGATGCCGATGGCGATCCTCTCTGCCTCTTTGATGGTGGCCCGTCTTCTGGCCCGTCGTCGTCGTCACTGATGTCCATGTCCGAATCGTCTGGTGCGTCGAGCGGACGGTGATGCGAGCTGACGTCGTGGAAATTGCGCAACCCCGGTCCTCTTCATATTTCCCAAGGTCTCCTTGGCTTGCGTGAGGTTCTCGAGTAGAACGCATCCTTGATCACTGACGTCTGGCCGACCGTGCTCAGGCGCACAGCGTAGTAGCTGCGTGCCATGAACGATCCAGTAGGTCCTCGGCCCGCTCTCATTCTGCCTCATCTCCTTGAAGAACACAATCGCGGGTCCGTTCCATTTGTTCTTGATTAGCTTTTTAGTCTTCCCTTCGCGCCAGTAGAAGCAACGCTGACCAATAGCTTAGTCGTGCTTGAGCGCGACGTGTCGACGTCGCAACGCCCGTCATAGCTTTGCTGAGGCGTCCGCCTTCATCAATGTCGTAGCCGCCATCGAACTCCTCTCCAATGCGTTCTTGAAGTCCTCGTCCTCCTTCATCTGGTACAGGGTCGCTGGTGGCAACTTTTCGCTGGAGGTGGTCATGGTAGCTGTAGGGTCCACTCTGAAACCCATTGGCATGGTGAATAACCCTTTGTAAACGCCAAACGGTTGACCTGGTGTCTGTAGCCAAATCCTCCGTGATCGACGTCCGCGTGACACGAGCAATAGTGTCGGCACACTGCAGCTCAATCGCTTCCCGAATAACTTGATGATGTCGCTCGACAACTCCTAGACTCGAATGCGCCTCGCCTGCTGCAGTGACGATCGAAATATCATGCTGCTCCAAAAATTGTGCGAATCGCTCCGAAGCAGAACCTGACTCATCATCGGTACGTAACTTCCCCATGGGCCCGAACTGTCTGATCCAGCCTCGCTCGACTGCATTGACGAGCTCCTCGGCCGTCTCCGTCTCGATGGTAGGTAGTGCGCAGTGCCGCGTGGCCCCGTCTACCATGGAAAGAACTGCTGCATTGCCGGTCGCCGTCCTGATCCAGAAAACGTTCGTATAGACGATCTCGTTAAATTTAGTGGTTTGTTTTGTCGAAGCGTTGGGTGCCTTAGCTGGTCGCTGTTGTGACATGCTGTGTTCGCAACGATACTCTGCCGCGCACTGAAGTACGTTCTCCTGAGCGCCTGCTTGTTGTAGTAGCCGATGTAGAACTGCTGGATTGGGATGTCCCATGTTCCAGTGGAGTCGCTCGACGTAGCATATAGCCTCGGTGCCGTATTGCTCTCGAAGTCGTGCGTGAGCGTGGGCTTCTTGTCGGAGCGCGCGCGGACGCGCACGGGCCCTTTTCAGCGCACGGGCCAAAGAGGGCTGCAGTCCAACTCTCTCCACTCTATGCTACGCTGCTGATGCTGCCTACCTACCCACCCACATGCTAACTGCTGCACTGCATTGCTACATGGGGTCGAGAGCTCCAGTATATACAATCAGCGAATGCCCTGAACATGCAGGATGCCTCAACACCCCTCCACCATGTAGGCGTCTGTAGCCTCACATGGCCTTCGCTCGTGCTTGTCAGGGCTCTCTCACTAGACCGCAACCTAGTGCCGGTGGCTCTCCGGAGCCACGCCTGGAGAAGAGTGGCGCAGTTTTTTGTAGAAGTAAAAGGTGGTCGGGCCAGCTGCCCGAGCAGTCCCTGCATCAAGCGACGCTCAAAGGTCGTCCCTCTCTGTCGTCACCACACGGGAGTTGATCAGACTCCAGCCATGCAGAGACACGCCCAACCCGATCAGTCCAGAGGCGGGTACCTAGGTGGACTAGGGTTTGCCGGCATTGCTGCCTCTGCCGGGTGAAAAGGTCTTAGCCTGCCTTGCTGCTGCTTTGTTGGGTGCCTCCCCGGCACGGCTCCTGAGCCACTGCTGGTGGTCCTCCCTTTCGTTGCCCCTCCCCGGCTCCCTCAGCCACAGGAGGGTCTCCCTGCCCACGCGGCTCACTAGGCCGCAGCAGGGCCGTTGGCCATTCCCGCCAGCATGCACAGCATTGCAGCGTACGAGGCTGACGCGACTTCAACCACGCTGCTCGCGTTCTCGTCCGGGCCGCGGGTGGCTCACAGGGCCACTCCGTGCTCCGGCCGGGTCCCTGGGTGGGCCTCCGGGCCACGCCAGGCTGCCGCAGCCCACCTCCGTAGGCTTTCGCGGCCTGGGGTCAGCACCGCTAGGAATGCTGTCACCCTTCCAGTGCTCAAGCCCTCTCTCAAAGGCTCTCGCCTTCGTAGCGGCATCATCTCGAGTAGCTGGTCCAGCCGTGCTTTCGGATGTGCCTTCGTACCGAGGTCTGCCCAGTTGACAGAGCCGTCAACCTTGAGCAGCTCCCCGCGCTTCTCTCGGAAGAACTCCTGCACCCACAGGTCCTTCACAGATAAATGGCGCACCTTGCCACTGCCCTGCATGTTACAGATGCTCCGGGCCGTCGAAGAGTCGCTCAAAACCACCAATTTGCACGGCGGACGCGTCATCGCCTCGATGATCTGCGTCGTTTGGACACCCATAGCCGTGCCTTTGATGATGGCATAAAACTCTGCCTCCCCAGAGCTCAGCGCAGGCAATGACTGTTTAGACACGCTCATGTCTATCAAGTGCTCTCCAAAGCGCTCAACGACACAGGACATGCTTTTCCTGGTCTCCCTGTTGGCGGCCCAAGCAGAATCGCAGTACTCAGAGAGATGCGCCGGCATCTTCTGGAAAACGAAGATCCAGATCTCGCCGGGATGGTCTAGGAGGTAACGAGCACACCTGTTCAGACGCAGCGCGTGCATTTTGGTAGGCGTCGTCATCCCCTCCATGACTGTGCTCGTGGTGAACTTGACACTCGGGACATCCTCTGCTAGGTACTGTAAGGTACCGGCCGCTGTCCTGAAGAGCTGCGCCGGCCCCGTCGCCAGAGGATCTGCGATGTCTCGATCACCTCTCCCTGTGTCCTTCGACGAGGGTGTTGTCATGCCCCGGGGCGATCCAGGCTGCAGGCCTTGCAACTCCATCAGGCTGGTGATGTGCTCTAAGTTGCCCTCCCACTCGAATCCTTTCGGGGTCCACCAGATCGTTCTCCTGAGGTGCTTCAGCTCCGTGGCCTGCCCTCCGTGCTCCGGCGGTCCGATACGAGGGAGTATCTTGATTTCGAAGTGGCGCTGCATGATTTTGTCAAGCTCGTCCAGCGCCTCCTTCTCTGCCTCCGCCTGAAGATCGTCTCCGTGACACCCGAGACTGATGTCCAGCGCATGACGTACGAACACCATCGGCATGACCATGATCATGACGAAACCCTCCCCCACGAGAGCTTTGATCACGTAACTGCCGAACTGCTTGCTCACCTCCCGGGTGCCGTACATGGCCTTGCGCAATAACCACACGAAACCTTTCTTCCGCACGTCAGCTGGCGGGATGACCGCTGTCTTGCCCGTCGACTCTGCGTGAAAGAATGCCACCGAAACGTCGTAGCCTGCCACGAGCCTCGCCCAAGTGCCGTCTGGGCGCTGCTTGGACGAAGCGAGGCTTACGATGATCCTAAACGCCTTTACTGGTGGTGTGGATTGCGTTACGTCCTCTCTGGCGTACGTGTTCAACTCTGTTGCAACCAGGCGTGCTCGCACTGCCTCCGGGTCCACTTCCGAAGGCTTCGGCTCAAGCACCCACTTGCCGTTGACCAGCTTGAGCCCCATCTGCCGGGCATCTGACCAGGAGATATCATGCTTAATTTCGTAAGCGTCGATCTGCCTCATCTCGTTGATCTTCCCTTCGTACACCTTCTGCGGGTCAAGCTTGACACCGGCCTTCGTGGAGAAGTACTCCGTGCTCCAGTCCATGTTGATAGGAACCACTTCTGGGTCCCCCCCCTCCATGGCTGAGCAGAGGTAGCTAACTGTTGTTCCCACAGCTGCCGCCACCAAGCTGGGCTCGTGCAGCGTTGGCAGTCCAGCGATCGTTCTTGACCGCTTCTCCTGGGGACCGTCGCCTGCTTCGTCCATTTCGTGGCCTGGGGCTTCCACAGGAGGTCGCGGCAGCTCCTGCTGCTGCATGTGCACGTCTGGCACGTCTTCAGACGCAGGTGCGGCATGGTGTGGCTCCTGAGCCACTTCCCCTGCGCCTCCGGGCCTTCCGGGCTCCTGTGGTGCTGGCAGTGGTGCGGGTGGTGCTGGTGTAGGGGCCGCTGCTGGCGGCGCGTGGTCAACAGCTCTCTGACGCTGCTCCCGGGCCTTCTCCTGGGCCTTCTCCTGCGCCTCTTTCTCCACAGCGACTAATCGCGCGAAGCGTTCCCGACAGGCAGGCGTGTGCCGCGCATCACCTGGCGCCTTACATCCGGGGCAGTCAGGCGCTTTGCCTAGCCGAATGATGCGGTCCAAGGTGATGTACACGTCTCGTGGCCTCGAAGGCCCCTCTGGCAGTTCCCGGGCTGCCGGCGGTACCGGCTCCCAGGGCGACCCAACGAAGGCATCTAACAGCTGCTTGTTCCAGCGCTGCTGCTCCGGCCTCCGCCAGATGCTCCTGCATGTGAGCTCGCCTCTGGACGTACCAACAAGGTGTTCGTCTGCCCTCATGCTCTTGCCCAGCCAGACGCCGAGATTCCACCTGTCGTCGGCTTTTCCGACCGTGGATAGCGGCGACTTGTGGTGCACGCACTCGCCAAACTCCACGATCTCGCCAGTGTAGTCCTTCCCGAACAACCGGCTGTGCGGAGTTTTACCGTCTGCCTTCACCAGGAAACGGACTAGCAACCACCCAGCGTGCCGAACGAGCCACGGCTGGATTTTGCGTTCGAGAGGAAATTGTTGTTTGTACACTGACTCTAGCCTGTGCTTCAGAGCCCTGTACTCTTTCTCCACCTCGTAGTTGCTGCGTTCGATTAGGCCGGCACTCTGTGAGGACTCCTTCGGCGTATTCCGCTTGGACACACAATGCTTGCTGCTCCTGGTCCCGATGAACACGTCAATAAAACGATTGATGGGCTTTTCGCCGTCTGACAGCAGAAGCATGTTTGTGCGCCCGCAGAAGCGGACAGCTTCGCTCATCAGTGCAAGAGCGTAATCGTCCTCACCCTTCCGGTTCACCATGCCTGGGAACGGCATTCCGGACTTCGCGTCCAAGACGTTCAGCACTACGTACATATCCTGCTCGTCTCTTTTGGACGTGAGAAAGAAATAATCGACGCAGATTTTGGGCACTGCTCCCTCAGCTTCGGGTTCCTGCTGCGTGTGGGGGTCCTCCGTGGCCTTCCCTGACACGCAGTGGTCACACCACGACCTAAATGGCAGGTGTGTGAGCTGATGGGAATCCCACTCAGCCTGCGTGACTGTAGGTGGGATTTTCTTGGCCCTGGGCCTCCTCGCTTCCTCTGAATCTGCCATCAGAGTTGGCGGCCGGCTGTCTGGTCGCGCAGGCGCGGGCGCTGGCCCGCGGGGTGCTGGCAGGGGCGGATTCCGATCCGCGCTCCCGCTCGAGCCCCCTTCCTGCGCTGTGGGGTATCCGTCTGCTGCCTGCGGCTCCTGAGCTGCCGGCGGGATCTCCACTGGTGGTGTGAACACCTTCTTTACCGGCTTGTCAGGGCACAGAGGTCGCGCTTCTCCTGCCGGCTGCTCGTCCCAGAGCTCTAGCCAGTACACGCCCCTGTCTCTGACCATTTCCAGGCCAGGCGTCGCCTGCACTACCTGCCGCAGGCCCTCTGCATCTCGCGCAGAGATGACTTTCTGGACCCCTGGGCCGAAAACCAGCCAGTTCCCTGCGTCACAGGCGTCCGACGCAGACACTACAGGTACTGTCACCTGCTCACTCGAGCTGTACCTCGAGGTGACCCCGGTGCCGTCAGCGGCCTGGAGGTGGGACCGTTTGCCGTCTCGTAGGCGGACCTCCTCTCCTGTGGCTGTCGCCAGCGTCACAGGCTTGACAGACGTATCTGCCGAGGCGGCGGCGTCGAAAGATACGGGGCACACAGATGCTCCTGCTCCTGTGTCCACCACCACCCTTTTCGGTCCCTGGAGCGCCGCCAGGTGGTCTGTCTCCACCACAGGAAGCATCGGCAACAGAAAACCATGACTGACCTCGTCACTGTCCTGCAGCAAGGCGGCGTGCGGAGCCGCGCTGTCGTTGCCTCCCAGTCGCTCCGGGGCTGCTGCCAGCTTCTTCTTGGCGTCTTTAGCCTTCTTCTTGCAGTCTGCGGCTATGTGTCCTTTCTTCTCACAGTACCAACAGACCTTCTCACTTGCTCCTGCCTTCGCCTTCCCCTTGGGCTCCGACGCCTTGCCTTTGCCTTTTCCTTCCTCCTTTCCTTTGCCCTTTCCGTCTCCCTTCTTGCCCTTTCCTGCTCCCTTCCCTCCTTTTGGTGTTGCGCCGAGTTCCATCGGCTTTGGTTGGGAGTTCAAGTACTGCTCTGTCCTAGCCATGTCCAAGAGCTCCTCCATCAGCGCCTTCCACGTCTCCAGCCTAGCGGAGTTCTTCGTTAAGTGCTGCTGGATGCTCGTGTCTACCATGTTGACAATCACGATGCCAATATTGAGGTCCTCGTCAAATTGCTTCCCCGCCTGTCCTTCGTACTCACGAACCAGATGCTCGAACTGGTCGAGAGATTGCGGGATATCCCCAGAGAAGTTTGCAGTGAGGATTTTGATGAGGAGCCCGACCTTTCGCGTCCGGATCTTTGGGTCCCAGTCGAGAATGGCTTGCCGCCACGCTTCCAGACCCTCCCCGGCACCGATGGTCGACATCTTATCCTGTGCAGCATCACGGAAGAGCATCACCATGACGTAGTACAGTTGCGCCGACAGACTAGCCTCCCATGGCTCCAGGGATGCGTTTGTCACGACGCTCGCAGTAGCCTCCGCCCGCGCCAGAAGCGCTGGGTAGCGTGAGTCTAGTGCTGCTAAGTACGCCCTGAAGACGAATGACCACTCTGGCCACTTCGCCCTTTGTCCTAGATAGGTGTCTGGTTTACCTATCAAACGCGTGCCGACGCATGGCTGGAGTACCGACCCAGTCCCTTGCGGCGCCGGCGGCGTAGCTGAAGCTGCAGTAGCAGAAGCAGGTATGGTACGCAGCTCTCTGATTGCTGCCACAAGCTCCGTGATCTGCCCCGCCTGAGCCCTGACTTGGTTCTGTAGCTCTTCTACTGTAGGCATGACTGCTGCCTAGAACGCGAACGGTCGCGGGCGGCTTCCCGAGCCGCTCTGCGCTCCTCCTGAATCTCGTCCAGAAACTCGAGGAGTTCTCCCGCGTCAGCGTGGCG
Organism: Prorocentrum cordatum; assembly: GCA_963575745.1. Lineage (NCBI taxonomy): Eukaryota > Dinophyceae > Prorocentrales > Prorocentraceae > Prorocentrum > Prorocentrum cordatum. The sequence continues at coordinate 44,636 of CAUYUJ010000040.1, read as the reverse complement.
ACGCTCCCACTGGGAGATAGAAGCTCGCCTGTTCTCCAAGGTGCGGCCGACGTCCCCGAGCAGAGTGTCTGCCTCTGCGCCGTCAGGGAGCTCGCCCCGCCTCTCCTGGATCGACACGAGCTGCTCTACCTCGTCTCGCGCAAGTCGAACAAGCGTCGAGATGTCAGCCTGTTCAACGAGACAGAAGTGGCGCACCACTGCCTGGTACTGCTCGCTGTTGGTCTCCAGCAGCTCGCCCGAGAGTTGGTCCGGCTCGTCCTCCCGGTCCAAGTACGGGCGGCCTTCCACCACGGCACGCCGCAGCGGCTCAGACCTGGCGGTGGCGATGCGCTGCCTGTCCTCCTGGAGTGGCGTGTCCTCAACGCTGATACCCAGATCAGCGTAGCGCCTCGCCTCCAGGTTGCTCGCCAAAGCCTCTGAGGTGTCCGGGTCGCGCCTCAGGATCAGCTTGGTGACCCAGCGTCGGTGGCGAAGCTCCTTTGCCTCCACACTCCGACGCTCTCCGCGGCGACGCTGAGACGGCTCCTGAGCCGCGCTCGCGTTCCGGCCCGTATCGTGGGCAAACGGGTGGCCCTCACCACCGGGCTGGGCGCGGCGCTGCGGCCGCGGCTGGTGGCGCCAGGGGGCGCCGGCCAGGTGCGGAGGGGCGTCCCCCGACCTGGAAGAAGATGCGGCTATCGAGCCGCTTGGCGAAGGTCCTCTGGAGCTGCGGTGGGCCTTAGGAGGCATACCACAGCTCCGCTACCATGTCGGAGCGCGCGCGGACGCGCACGGGCTCTTTTCAGCGCACGGGCCAAAGAGGGCTGCAGTCCAACTCTCTTCACTCTGTGCTACACTGCTGATGCTACCGACCTACCCACCCACATGCTAACTGCTGCATTGCATTGCTACATGGGGTCGAGAGCTCCAGCATATACAATCAGCAAATGCCCTGAACATGCAGGATGCCTCAACACTTCTGGATGGGATTCAGAATGGCCTGGTTTGGTGCTCTCCTCGGACTGGGTGGAGTCCTCGACTGGATAGATCTCCTCAATCTCGGGCGCGACCATGACTTGTGCCACCGTAGCTGCCATGATGAATGGGTAGTCCTCCGACTGCTTGGTGCGTTGTTTTCCTTCGAGTAGGTCGCGTCCACGAGAACGATCATATCGTTCGTTGAGGATAGTGGCCATGGGCTTCTTGGTCGTCTTGATCATCGTCGGTTTCTTGACCATGTTGCTGCTAGCCGGATGCTCAATGTGTGCATGACATCCTGCCTCCTGAGGGATGCGATGGGCCTTGGCCGTGCATTGTAAATGTTCTCGATGATGCCATTCTCGTAGGTCGGTGAGATACTCCTCCCATCTGGGATGATGGTGGATATTGAGCTTCTGCATGTTGGACCAGGGCCCGCATAGGCGAGAGGTGGACCTCGTCGGGCTGCTCTTCCTGAAGCTTCTTCAGAAAAGCCTTCTGGTGGTCCTCCTTGGCGAAGGCCCACCCGGCATTGAGCCCGAAGGTCTCCACGCGCGCTCTTAGGTCACGGAGTGCCTGTGAGAGTCTGGCCTCTCCTGCGTAGACGTCCCAAATTGTGCGTCGTTGCGTGCATCGCCGGTGAGCTGCTCGTCGCATCGTCTGCAGGTATTGGTCGCTGGCGCGCGTTACTGCTGAGTCGATCTTCTGGACGAAGCTGCTCGTGGCCTGCTGGATGGTACTGTTGTTGCCGTCGTCAGTGCTGAACCTGATCTCGTCGGATGGCGATCTGTAGACGCCAGCAGGCCTCCGATAGGCTCAAGTCGACTGGCTCGGTGGGTTTCGTAGTCAAACGCAAGCTGCCACAGGAAGTGCGCCGCTGACACTCCCACTGCTTCGTGTAGGATCCGCAGCAGCTTAGCTGTACCATTCGTCGGGGACATGCTTCGGAATGAGGCCGCTGTATAGCCTGCTCTCATTGTTCGCCGTCGCTACTGGAGTCCACCATGTAGACGTTGCCCATCAACTCCAGGCCGCTCATCGTCTCGTTGCTGGGGTCTAGGAGCTGAGCTGCGTCGGTTGGTTCGAACTTGAAATCGATCCTCTGGCGAATCGTGTCCTCGTCCAGCTCCTCTTGCAAGTCCACGGGTTAGTGTCCTTGGGGGGAGAGGGGCGAACTCGCCCCCGTTCCAGGATATCACCTGACCATCTGCTTGGCGTAGTCAACTTGTACCTCGAACTCCTTAAACAAGGGCCTAGGACATAAGATTGGAGTTCGTCCCGGTATTTCGCGGATGTAGAGCGTCCCTGACTTCTGCTTGAAGCTGGCTGGTATGGTTCCACACCACTGCGGGTACTCGACCTTGCCGTTTCCGAATCGGAATGGCCCTCGACACTTGTAAAATTTGAGAACCTGGATGGGGTGGCCGTTCTGCTTGCAGTCTGCCACGTAGTCCTTGACTGTCTCCGAGCCCGACATAAGTGCGGTGGCTCCACAGGCCATGACTCCGCTGCTGGCTGGGATCGCGCTGCTGCTATTGGCCTTCCCGCCCCAGTAGACCTCGTCGACCGTGAGGCTCTCGTCGGGGTGACCCCTCTTCTTGTTAGGAGGCTTGGTGCAGTACCTGGCCCAGTGGCCTGGCTTCCCGCACCGCAGGCTGTTGGCCGATGGTGAAGACGTGGGAGTTGGCCGTGTAGCTGCCCTGGCTCGTCCCACTGGGTCTGGCCTGTCTGGTCGTGCTCTCACATGGGCGCCGGGTGGTGATGAACCTTTTGGGCTGCCCTTTCTTCTATTTGACTTTCCGCGCCCTTTGGAACCTTTGCTGCTTGGCTTGCCTCGGCCGCCGGTGGCTCCAACCGGTGCTGCACTTGAACTTGATCCGCTTCCGACCGTTGCCACGACTGGGTAGAGCCCTCGCGCTAACTTCAGGTCGTTGAACCGCGCCCTGGCGCCCGCGCAGGCCACGCATACCTCGTCGTACTCGCCAGGGCCGAGCTCGTGAGCCGCGCTGGACTCGCGTTGGTAGCAACTCTCATCGCAGTCGTACCACGCTCCGCCCAGTACTCCTGCTCGTAGTCTTCCGTTGGCTCGACCTCCCCTTCGACAGTGTAAGTTTCTTCTTCGTAGTAATCTCCTTCCTTGTCGACGAAATATTGCTTCCGTGCGTGATTCGGCTCGTGGATAGTGCTCTCCTGCCCGAAGGTGGTCTCCAGCGCCTCGATCCCTTTGTCCTGAGTGATGTCCTTGCCGACCACCGACATGATGACTGCCTTCTGGTCCGCATTGTAGCCGCCGCGTCGTAGCGTGAGCCAGCCTCGCACCATGGCGGGTAGCTCGGTGTCGCACGTCTTGAGCTTCTGGTCTGCTGCTCGAATTCGCGAGAGGTAGGCGAAGAGCGTCTCGCCCCTGTGCCTCTTGAGCTTGTAGAAGTGCTCCTCGAAATCGTCTGCAAGCTCGGTGCGATCGTCCATCTTGAAGCGCTTCTGTAGTCCGTCCATGAGCAGTTTCGCCGCGTTCGGCTTGATGAGGTCGTCCGCTGAGAGGTCCCCCACCTCGTCCCAGGCCTCGCCGGTGAGACCTGCGCTGAGCATGAGAGCCGCTTCGCCTTCCTTCTCCAGCGAAAGCTTCGCTATGAAGATCATCGGCCGCTTCTCGTACTCATTCCATTTGCTGAGGGTGCCGTCGAACTGTGGAAATCCTCGCTCTGGGAGAATGTCCGATGATGTCGCCGTCTTCGCCATCTGGCCGAAATCGAACTGCAATGGGTCTACGAAATCAAACGTGAGCCGCCTTGAGAAATCTTCGAAATCTCCGGTAGGCTGGTCTACGACATTGCACGGCAACGGGTTGTCGAAATTCAACCGCGGGAGCTCTACGAAATCGGTCGCTGTGTGGTTTACGTAACCGAAGCTTGCGGAGTGGTCGAACGCTTTCGTGCAGAAGTCGCCGGGATATGGGAGGTCGAAACGTGAGCCTGGCGAACCAGGTTCCGCTTCCAATATGAACGCATCAAAGCCCTCGAAGTCTCTGATGGCAATCAGAAAGATAAGAACGCATAACATGGGGGATGGTTTCACACCGTGCGCTGGTGACTCAAGGGCCCTCTCAAGGTTTGGGCCAAAAGAAAGTACGGTCGGAGGCTGCTCTTCGTCCCCCGGTCGTGGTTATAATGTTGTGCGCGCTCTTTTACTCTCTTGCTATGTTGTCTACACATATGTACAGTGTATATCTCGCACCCCGAGGACGGCGGGGTCTCAATGAGTCAGCGTATGACGTCACTCCGTTTGCCCCCCCAGCAGCATTCGACATGAACGACAGTTTCGCAGGTCGCAGCTCCCCAGGTGCGAAAACATTCCAGGTAGAGGGCAGGCTGGATGAAGAGGGACGAGAAAGGGGGGAGGCGGGAAGGAAGGAATGGAGACCAGAGCGCCCTATTCGAAACGACAATCTAACGCACGAGGGTTGGAACACTCAACAACATAATCAGCTAGAGGGTGCCCGAGCGGTCTTACTCCGTCCTTGCTCGCGTTCGTCCGTTTTGGGGTCGTCTCTCCAACGGCCACGCTGGGAGGCCACGCTGGGAGGCCACGCTGGGGGGCCACGCTGGGAGGCTCAACTGGGAGGCCACGCTGGGGGGGCAGGGGCCACGCTGGCACGTTTGGAGGGCTCACCGAAGAGGGGCGGTGTGTCCGTAGCAGTTTCGGTCCAACTCCCGCTAGCAGCGAGCGCGCCGTGGCTTCTAAGAGCGCCGCCAAACACCCTCTCTCTTATGTGCAGCTGCGGGGGATGACATAAGATTTCGGCAATCGATGTGGAAGTTCGAAAGGTTCTGGTACTGCCGCTGCTGCCGCTGCTTCTATACCGCCGTAGGAGCCTGCGGGCGATGAGGAGGATGAGGCGATGGAGGATGAAGGAACCGCGTTCCGCCGCCCCCTTGGCCGCCAGGACCTCCACATGCGTGGGCGTCGTCGCCTTCGTTTGCTTGGAGGTGGGGCCCTTCAGCGGTTGTTGCACATCAATTGTCGCTACCGCTACTGCTGGCACTTTCCCTGTTCTTGCGGCTGCTGAGGCCCATTGGTCTTGGTAGTGTTGCGTGCACTAAAGATTCCTTCATTCACTCCAGTTCCACACATGCATACACAATGTTGTGACGACCGCCATACTAGAGCCACAACCTGTACTTCGCGCGCTCATTCCACTTAATGCACACCCAGCTTGTATACATTGAAGACGCATGTGGCGAACCACCAACGCACCCGGCCGTTTTTCGAAACGCGTATTTGGCCAAATGTTGGGGCACAGTTTGGCAAATATATTTGATTATTTGTTCACCAGACCGTTGTGGAAGCAGCCCTGGGGGAGACATTTTGGGGGAGAAAGAGGGGGAGGAACAGGAGAGGGAAGAGGAGGAGAAGGAGAAGAGGAAGGACATGGATGAGGTCTCATGGGGGCCTGTTGGGGCCTCCTTGGCCTCTTCGCGGCCCCTGCAGTCCATCTTAGGTCGTCTTCGGGCCATTTTGGAGGGCATGCTGGACCGTCTTGCAGACCATATAGGATCATATCGGCCGTCTTTGAGGTCAGATTAGCCGTCTTTGTGGCCATCTTGGGTCATCTCAACCACCTTGGAGGCCATCTCGGACTATCTTTGGGCGATCTTGGCACACCCTTGGGGACTCTTACGTTGTCGTCGGTCCAGCTTGGAGGCTTCTTGGGCAATTTGAAACTAAGCGCCCTTCAAGCATAATTTTGGTCGATAATATCTCAGGCGAGTGCCTCGTTTTTTCGAAGACACGAACAAATCGCGTGCCCACTCAAATTTCGATTTTCCGAGGAAGCCCTGCAGCTAGAGCTTCATGCTTACGAATGGTATCGTGAGCAATGGTCCTCCAACAGCTTCATGGTGTGAGGATGTCTCAGTTGAAGCGCCTGTCCGCCGGGCACTCGGAAGACAAAACAATGTGAGGTAATGTGTTTGTTGAGGGTATCTGCACCGAACGCTTCATTTCAAACGAGTGACGTCGTAATCAACATCATTCGTCATCTATTTTGTGAGGGTGTCTCAGGCGAAACGCCTTCTTTGGAACATGGTGGCGGGATCGGCCAAGACTCCACTGCAAGCCTTTTTGGAAGGGTTGAGACGGTCGGTTAACGCCTGGCAATTTAGTAATTCCCCTGGCAAGCATCAGGAGGCGGCGGGAATTTCGACCGTCGGCCCATCCCGACATGTCTGAGTTTATTATACGAGGGTGGACTTCGAAAGCGGGGGGGATGGAGCGAGGGAGAGAGGGAGAGGGAGAGGTGTAGGTGGAACGAGACAGAGCGTGTTCACCAGTGTGGCGTCAAGACGGCTCTCCCGCGAATGTGGTTGGATCGACATTGGACCTCGGATCCGTATGCGGTTCTGCAGCTCGCGCAGGTCGAGTTCAGATTGGGCGTGGTAGGCAGGGTCATTGCATCAGCAATTGCAGGTGTCGGTATTCCTATCGGTGCATGAGGAGGCGGTGGGGGAGGGGTGCAGGGAGAGTGGGAGGGGGGACAGGGGGAGAGGGCAGGTAGGGAAAGGGGGAGGGGAGGGAACGAGCGAGAGCAGGAATCATCAAGAGAAGGGGGAAGCTCGGCCAAAGACGCGAGCCTTCCAAAAGAGTAGTGGGAGAGTAGAGAGGAGGATCGAGGATCGATGTTTTTATGTGTTCAATCGCCTTTGACAATGGTTTGGGCCTTTGGTAGCTTCTGGAGAGGACCTCAACAACTGATTTCCAAGGGGGGAGAGGGCTGAGGAGGATGGGGATAAGGAGTTGGAGGAGTAGTGATACTGGCCCTGGCCTTGCATCATGAAGTGTCCAAGTGAGGAGCCGGTCGCTTGACTCCCATATTGCCCCTTTTCCTCCCTGGCCATCCTTGATGCTCGCCTCCTGCGCCATTGGTCGGCTGGCCATCCTGCAGGCCGGGCGCCCTGGAGGAGCCAGACAGACCGACTGGAGGCAAAGGAGAACGCTGAATACAGCCAAGACGATGAAATAAGGACCACGTTGGGCTCAGGAGAGGCTCTGTTCACGGGCCGATCCTAAGATCTAGATCGGGGGTCCTGTTCGTGGCCGAAGTTCGCCCTGATCACACGAGCCCCTCCGTTCCTGATTCAGCTCCCCTTTTACCAACACGATGACTGCAGATAGTCACCTGATGTTGATCGCTTCGTTCTGTCCCTGGATCTGTCCCTTGGCTCCTGGGCAGCATCGCCGGCATCCGACGACCTCACGGTTTCCAATCCGCGGGGCCCAGAGGTCTTGACCCCTTCCCCAGGGACATCTATATCCGTCCCAGATCTCTTTTGGATCACCCCCTCTGTCGCGAAGCAGCGCTGAGAGTGGTAGACAAACATCCTTCGGACGTCTGGGTACCGACCGCGGCTCCTGCTGCCCAGCGGCCGAGGTCGTCGCGGGCACGACCGACCAGGAGAAGAAAAAGGCACTCCTTCCGCGCCTGCCGGCCCGCCTCGGGCTCTCTCCCCCTCTCTCCTCTCGGACGTCTGGCGTCGCCTCCCTGGAGGACGGGGTTGGAGGGTAGAGGGGAAGAGGGGAAGCAAGGAAGAGAGGTGAGGGGCAAGCTAGGTGCGCTCGCGCCATATCTGACATCCTGCCCCTCCCACCCATCCCTTCCCCTTGCCCTATCACAGCGGACTTGGAACTCCCCCAAAGACCCCATGGTGCTATGCGCAGTCGGGTAAAGTGAGCTTTGTACATGGGCGGAGAGGAGGAGGAGGAGGAGGAGGAGGAGCAGGAGGAGCAGGAGGAGGAGGTGGTGGCGGCGGATGAACAGGAGGATGAGCGGGATGGGGGGACGAAGTAGGCACTAGGGAGTCAATATGCTAGCTATAGGAGCCATTCAAGGCGTCCGCTTGGACCGTCGACGGGGCGGGCGAGCCCAGACGGTGAAGGTGCATCTCCTCGGACGTCGCACTTTTTCGTGACGCGGGCCCGCAGGGCGCTTTTCTCTCTCATCCTGAGTGGCTTTCTGAGGGTCCCAGGGCCAGCAAACTGCCTCTGCAGATGCCGACAGACTCGAAACAACGGCCGTATACCGAGTTTCCTGGTACGCCCAGATCTGAGGGCGGCGAGCGCAGGCGATGAAGGTGCAGACGGGCGTGGGGTTCAGCCTGGTCTTCTGGATCTGGTACAAGGGGCTGTTCGCCGCCAGGCCCCTGTAGTTTAGCGGCCGCCGCGGACCCCATGTTGTTCAGCGGCCGCCGCGCGTGGGCGTTGGCAGTTCTTCCTCGGGCTTGGCTGCGACCGTGCGGCTCGGCGCGTCCGGCCGTTGGGCCGCCCGCTGCGCCCGTGCAAGTTTTTACCTCCTGGTGGCGTTCGGCCGCGCGCCGCGGCCAGCGGTGGCGCGGCCATCCGAGGCAACGTTAGGGGGGAGTGCAGGCTGGCTCAGGGGGGAGGGGGGGGAGGGCAACGTTTCGAGCAGGGGATCGACTGAAGGACTGATTCGCCCTAACGTGCGTGTCCTCCCACCGAATCCACGAACAATACGTAGAATGTTCTGCAGACCTACGATACATTCTACGCAGTCTTCGCATATTTGACGAACAACAGCAATTCTGGGGTACATCAATGTTGTAGTCGGGGAGGGTGCAAGGCTTCTTAGAAGCACCCCTGCTTCTTAGAAGGCGCGGGCCTCGTCTGTAGATGTAGGGCCATCGTCTTCTAAGGAGCAGCCTCCTTCTGAGAAGTCTTCCCCCTATCCTTACCCCCTTGTGCGCGCCGCCCGCCAAGGGCGGGGGGCAACGTCAGCGGTTCGAGGTTCGAGGTTCTCCGACGTTGTCGTCCGTTCTCGGCGGTTTCCGACCTTGGGATGCGTTCCAGCAGCTGCACCTCGCCGAGAGCATTCTGGGGGTGCCCAGACCTTCCCGGACCGGCCGTCGGAGAGGCGAGTTATGACCAAAGCCATGGGCGATGCATCGGCCCCCGATCGCCTATCGATCGCCAATGGGGGCCGGATAACGCTACCTCGAACAGGAGCGTTCGGATTTGCTACTGGGGGCCTGTCGCCGATCTATCGGCGATGTATCGCCGATTTTGGGTCGATGTTTCCACCCCTTGAGCCGGTGCCCCTGCTGACGTTTCACCTCGAGCCAGCGCTCAGCGCGGGGGAGTTTTCCGCGGGCTGCGCTCGGACGTGCCGCAGAGGTCCAGACGGAAAGAGGCCGCGCACGGGCTGCTAGCTCCCACGAGTGCACCTCTCCTCCTCCACCCTCCTCCTCTACCTACCTCGGTTCGCCATCCGCCATACGCCTCCTCCTCCTCCTCCTCCGCCGCCTCCTGGCTCAAGAACCGTTGGGGCTCAAGGTGATGCCATCAGGGGGTTACACCGCATGTCTGGTTCCCAGACGAGGCGCGCGCCAGCACTGCCCAGCCCTGCGATGGGCGGGCCAAATGCGGGCAGCCATTGTGCAGCGCAGGCACTGCACTCGAAGTACTGGGTCTGCAAAAGCGGCTCCTGGCAATGGGCGCGGAGGACGTGCTGCCGCAACAGCGCTTGCCAGGCCGCGCCGCCATCATGGGTGCGCACTCCAGGCCCGCGCCGAGCACACGGCAAGGAGCGCGGCTGGAGAGGAGCTCACGGTCAGCACTTGAGGGTACAGCAGCGCGAGCTCAGCGCGTCAGCGCCGATCAGTGGCGGCAGCGGCGGGGCGGCTCCATCAGCGGCGCATGGCGAGGACATTCCGCCAAGGCTCGGCGCTGATGCAGGCCCCATCGAGTACGACAAGCGGGATTTCTCGCGACGGAGGAGGCCCATCTCAGGATCTACCTGCAGTTCTCGAGGCAGACGGCGCTCGTCCAGGCGGAGATCATCGCCCTCTTCGCGACCCAGCGCCACTTTCAGCGTGCAGGCCCGTGGGGCCGAGGGCACGCAGGAGGCCATGGACCAGGAGGAGGACGAGGACGCCGACGGCGACGAGGCCGACGGGATCGCGTACGTCTGTGTACTGCGACTCCTACTGGCCCAACAGACGAGCAGCAACCGCTTGCTGCTAGACTGGACGCTGCCAAGCTGCAGGTGCAGGAGCTGGAGGCGCTGGGCGACGCATGGCGCGGCGCCATCCCGCACTTCGCGAGATTTCGCGAGCGTGCTGGCCAACACCCGCAACGTCAGGGACGAGCTGCAGCGGGAGAGGCACGCCGCTTGGCCCGCCCGCTGGCGGCTGGTGGAGGAGGAGCGACTGGCCTCTACCAAGGAGGCTGCCGTGCACCGCCACGCGACCGAGCTGGCAGACATGCGAGCCAGGCGCGTCAAGCTGGCTGGGGCCACTGTGGAGAAGGAGGGCGAGCTCGCCTCCGCAGAGCGGGGCCTTGTGCAGGCCAGGGTAGCAGTGGCCGTCCTCCAGGGCGTGCTCAAGGCACTGGTCCAGGCAGCCCTGAGGTGTTGGCGGGACCGCCGCCGGCCCCTGCTGGGGGCGCCCCTGCTGGGGGCGTCGGACTGGCCGCGGAACCTGGCGCACCTCTTGCAGCTGCCCAGCAGGCGCCCTCCCCAGGAACCCCATGCGCGGGGCAGAGCAACCTGGACCCGCTCCACCCCGCCTGCACCAGCCCCGGGGCGCGATCCGAGTCAGGAGGCTCCGAGGGCACGCGATCACGATCGGATCGCGGAGCCGAGGAGGCAGTGCTCGCGGGGGCAGCGGCTTCCAGCCGGCGCCTCACTGACAACGGGTTCCGCCGGCAGGCGGCGCTGCGCAGACCATCCAGCCTTTGACGGGGTCGGCCCAGCCAGGCCGCTGGAGACGCTTGGAGGCGCTGGTCCCGCCGGCCCCGCCGAAGCTGTTTCCATTTACGGCATCGTGAGCGCGGGGGTCAGCGGCAACCGGGCCTTGATTTCGGAGCTGTGCCGCGTCCTGCGCGAGCTGCGACACGTCGCGTGGCTGGCGGGTCGGGATTGGAATTTGAGTCAGAAGTGCTGTTCACCATCCCGCTCGCAAGAGCTACGGGAGGCCGCGCCCGCCGAACTGGAGTGCCTACCAGTGAGTGCGGACCTGTTGGAGGAGGCAGGGAGATCGATCATTTCTCAGGCCCTCCTCTCCTAAGGGCAATCGCGCGACGACGAAAACCGATTCGTGCATTGATTGTTTTGATTTTCCAGACGTGATTATCAGATAGTTTTGCGCGCGGGTGCATGCCGCGCTCCACGAGAGGGCAATGTGTCATTCGCGCACAAGCGGGCGTCGTTGGGCGCGAAAGGCACGCGCGTATTGCAAAACGCTTGGCAGCTACGGCGCGCAATCTTCTTCTTCCTCTTTCTCCTCCCCCTCCGTCCCCGCTGCCCCCCTCAACCGGTGCGTTTGGTCGTTTTTGCCTCTTCACGGGATCCTCATGGGGCTCCTCGTCGCGTCCCCCCGGGCCGCCAGGGCGCCCTCGCGGGGCGCCGAGCGGCTCGGAAAGGGCGCGACAGGGCCCCGAGAGAGTCTCACGAGGCCCCCAACATGGCTCCGAGAGGCTTCTGTTTCTTTTTGGGTCCCCCTCTGCGGCTCCTCCCAGGAGTCTTCCAGGGTGCCAGGGTAACAGTGGTGGGCGACGAAGGGCTCGGAGAGTTCGCGACAGGGCCCCGAAAGAGTCTCCAGAGGCCCCGAGGAGGGCCCCGAGAGGCTTCCAAGGGGGACCCCCAAATAGACACAGTATATGCAGGCTTGCCGCCTCTTCTCGGGGCATTGTGTGGACTCCTCCTAGGGTCCCCCCGCCGCCAGGGCGCCTTTGGAAGGTGCCGATGGGGCTCGGAAAGTGCGCGACGCGACAGGCTCAAGCGATTTCCAGGAGGCCCCCGAGAGGCACCGGGGAAGGCCGGTCGTTCTCGCTTGATCTTCGTGGAGCCAAGAACGGCACGGCAAAAGCAGTCTCGCTTGGCCTCCAACTTCCTTCTCCTCCTTGCGCCCTCCTGTCCCTCTCCCTTCCTCCGCCTCCGTCGCTAGCCGTCTCTATTCCTCCTCCTCCTCCTCCTCCTCCTCCTCCTCCTCCTCCGTCGTGTTCCTCCTCCCTCATCCTATCTCTTCCTTCGTCCTCCTTCCAGTTCCCCAAACCCAGAGCCGCACTTCCTCCCCCCGCCTCCCCCTCCTTCGATTCTATCACCCCTCCTCCCTTCTCTTTTATCTTCCTCCCCCTTCTCTCCATTCTTTGAAGGCCCTCCCCCTATTGAGGGGAACCGCCGCGCGGCGTTTGCCCGAACGGCTCGCGGTTCTTGGAGGGATTGGGTACGCCCAGAAGTGAGACAATTTTCCCCGACATTTCGTCGAATCTGCCACCCTTTCCCGAAAATTGTCGGCCCCCTGGGGGGCCTCCAGCAACCGGCCCAAGACTGCCCGACAAATTCGAACGCGGGTCGCGTGAAACATTGCATCGGAAATTGCCGTGGATTGTTGTTGGTCTTGAAATCGATTGTAAAAATCGTCGGGGGTTTTCCGCCGGCGGTTGCGGTAAGAATGGCGCGTTCTTGGTGGCCATCTGAAGCCGTCTCGGAATGCGTAATGCAATGGAGGCCGTTCGGGGCCATCTCGAGCTCTCTTAGAACCATCATGGGGCCCTCTCGGGGGTATTGTGGGGCAACCATGGAGGCGGGGGGGGTTCTCAGGGCCACATCGGAGGAGATCGATCAAAAATAGGGGGGACCCAAACAGCGTCGCCCTTCTGGAGCTCCCAAAATCATAATTTGGGGATCTCTTTGGGCGCGCATGGGGCGCTTTGAGGCGCTCCTGGGCGCTTTGAGGCGCTCTCGGGGCCATCTTGGAGCCCCTTTCGGCTCCTCTTGGAGCTCTCTTGGGCCATCTTGGAGCCATTTGGAGGCCTAGGAAACCCACTGGACGCGAAAAGGCGAGAATGCAGCAATATTTGTTTCCAACCATCGTGTTGTGGGCTCAAGTAGCACGTTGGGCTCAATCAAACCGAACCGGCGCTTTTTCGTACCCCCTTACATTCCCGTACCCCCTTACATTCCCGTGCTTCACATAATCCACATCATCCTTACTCCTCCATCTTACATCTTACACTTTCGATGGCGTCTGCTTCTGGTGATGGCGAAAACCGTCTTGCAGGTACTCCATCCAGGCAGTTGTTCAAACATCATGGAACCCACAGCCCGCTTCATGAAATGGACGGGCTTGAAAACAAAGGAGACAGTGGGAAGACATCTACGCCGGCTGGGGGGGTGGGGGCCACAGGTGAGATAACGAGAAACGAGAACATCACGATGGAGTCGATGGCACAGCTCTTCAAACAACACCTGCGTCCAATCCAGGCGGACATCGAGGCCATCAAGGCGTACGATGTCTCCCGGCTGGACTTCGATGACGCGGTGAATCCATTGAAGGAGGCGGCCCGAGACATCTCCACCAGAGTGGCCGCTTTGGGGCCTAATCCATCCCGTTCAGCATCAGCGAGGAGTGCGACTGCTGCGTCGACCAAGACGGCAGCGGAGGCGAAACTGCACGAACTCGAGGCGCAAGTCGCCGCACTTCGGCTCGCTGGTCACCAGGCCTCGACAACAACGTCTGCAGGCGACAAGCGTCACCTTACCGGAGTTTTTGGGCATTCGGATGGTTTCGATTCGCTTGCATCGGTTACTACGTGGTTGAAAGATAAGATGCAGGCCCGCTCGGGTCCACAGCCGCGCACGGTCTATGCCAGAGGTGAATGTTCGAATATCGTCTTCACCGCGTTTGGGAATACGGCCGATAGAGATTCCGCAGTGGCTTTCATTAAACATTCCATTTTGCAGCGCGATGGGAAGCAAATCTGGGCTACCCAAGACAGACGTCCTTCGGCAGTCAACGCGCCCCTCCGCGCCACCAGGTTTTTGCCCTTCTCACCCGTCCTGCTTGCTTCTGCACTGTCGGCTGCTGCTCTTCCTTCTTGACTTGCGTCTCCGCAGCTACATACTTTGGGCTTCAGGTATTGCGGACAAGGAGCGCGGCCGCGCGCGTCGGCCGGCGGGCCAGCCTCCTCCCTTCAGCGTTATACCTGTTGTATGTTTGACGGCATTATCCTTTTCTTGCCCATGTCTTCTGTGAGGCCTATTGACTATGAGACACCATCGGGATATATCGCAAGGATTATGAATATCCAGACAAAAAATGGGTTATCAGCCGAAACGACGGCACAGCCGTTCGCTTCGCAGCGCACGGGATCTCCAGGACAAATATTCGGGAGGATGGATAATCGAGAACCTTCCGAAAGTGACGCAAGTATGAGCGCCTTGGACAGGCGGCATAACTCTCATATGCTTCCCAGTAAGAATGCATCAGAGAACATGTTTGATTGGACAGAGGGAGATTCATCAGTCGACTCAGAGAGGAGATCCAAGGTGCTACCCTCGGGCAGAAGGGATGGCACAGCCAGAACTTCTACAAGTGAAACTTATGAGGCAGTGGTGGCGCACGATGGCTCTCAGAAGTCGATAGATATTGAATTTGAGATGGAAAAGTTGTTGGATACCGATCTTTTCGAGGTACCAGGCGTTGAACGTTTGGGCGCCGGGCGCGCTGTTCGATGCGCGCTGCGCTGGCAGAGCGAGGATGTGAGCGACATCCAATCTGGAGACGGCAGTTCCCATTCGATGGAGAAGAACGAGGAGTATGCTCGATTTCACACTTCGCCTGGCCCGTCGCGTCTCCTTGAACCTCTTCTTGATTTACGTTCTGATCTTGTTCTTGATCACATAGTGATTGAGGCAAGTCGGACAGCCATTATTCATCCGGACGACGAAAGTAAAGATGAAGAAATGCGACTCCAAGGTGGCTGCTCGTCGGCACAGCCGATGAGAGACCCCCCTGACGCCGCGCGCACGATGAGGACTGCGCGGGATGTTACAGGGGCGACTCCTCGTCCATTGACGTGGCAATTAGAGAATGAGAACGACGACTTGAATGTTTAGCCCCAATCGCGAGGTTTCCATGGACCTGACTTCTCGCTGCCAAAAACAGGCAGAGATAGAGTGCCAGAACTTGACGAGCTCGTTGTTCAGGATGAGCGAGATGATGGGGCGAGACACATCGATATGGACAGCTTCAAGAGGGGCGCGAGAACAAGAGAACAGTACGCACCCACCCCGAATGGCGAGAGGGGGCGATCCAGTAAGGCCCCCAGGGCTGGGCGCCCCAGCCCCAGAGGGTCCAATGTCTTCGATTCGCCGCGAACGTCATCGAATAGGACCGCCGACAGTTTTCGGCGCGGGAAGTTTGCTGGAACGCCGGTCCAACGCGCCCTTCCCGCGCGGAGAATCGATGTCCGGGGGCGCGCGCAAACCGGCGGGCTCACGTCGAAGACCAGCGCGTTCCCAATGCTCGAATTTTTGCCCGAAATGTAGCCCAGCGTGGCCCTGCAATAATTGCGTCGCGATGGGAGAGCACAATTGCCATCGTCTTGCCACCCAGGAATGGACAGAAAGAAATAGACAATATCGAGAGCAATTGAGGGCTGCACGCGCGCGCGTACAACGCATTCTCTCTGAGGTGCAAGCCAAAGGGCAGGCGGCCGAAGAGGCCCAACGCCGACTTGCGATTTCCGAGGCAGACAGGCAAGCGATTGCGCAGAGAAAGGAGCATGAGGAACCATCGTTGTTGAAGATGCGCACAAGTTGATGCAGCATGCTGAGGCCAATGCAGCAGGCGCCACGCGCGAAGCGGGTCGGCGCCTTGCTCAGGAGGAGAATGAGAAGTTGAGGGTTCAGATTATAGCAGAAAAACTTGTGATTGATTCTCAACAAAAAGCAGCAAGAGAGAAAACTGCTTAGAGAGAGATGGCTGATGCTGCGAGGAGGGACGGAGAGAGAGAGGCTCGAGAACAGGCAGCATGAGAGAATCAGGAGCTCCGCAATCAACTCGAAGCTGCTAGACGTAAGGCTGACAGAGTGAAATCAGAGGCGCTGCGAGCCCTTAGAGAACAAGAGCAGGAGACCTAGGCAACAAGGGTGGAGGACCAGAAAAGAATAAATGGTCTATGCGTTGGACCGTTTGGTGGGGCAAGCAGAGGAACATCGAAGAAGCGAGGCCCTTGCGAATCGGGCTGTAAGCGAAGAAATCAGTAGGTTGAAGTCTGATCTTGAGCAGCGACGAATGGAAAAAGAGGTTAACTCAACACCGGCACAGCCGACGCATGTTGAGCCGCCTCCTGTCCCAATGATTGATCGGCCTACTCGGAAGCCAAATATGTTGCGAGTGCATGCGCGATCTTGCACTTCGAATAAGACACGTCGCGTTTGCACGAGGCCTTCGTCCGATGCATGCAAGAGTTGTTTGAAGCACACATGCGGTGATCATCTCGGTCCGGGTAGTAAACGCCGCGACGAATGTGCGCGGAGGAAGACGCTGGGCCATCAGGGCGAGGGCGACGAGCCAAGGGGACCTCGAGACGCGTCTGACGCCCAGGACACAGGTAGTGACCCTGATGGGGAGGCACCGAGACACTCGGCTTTGCTTGAAAACCTGAAAGCCAGATGAGCAATCTCGCCGACATAATGGGAATGCCGTTTTCTCAAGTCGGAAAAGTTGGGTCATGACAAAATGCCATTGCTGACCGCTTCGTCAATGCCAACGCTGCCTCTCACGAAATCGCACTTCGTCCCTGGACCAGCTGTCCAAGAGACTTCAGTAGTTGAGGGTGCACAAGGAGTTAATCCTGGGAGTGTCCATTTCAATGCAAAGATATCGCGTCATCAGAATGCTCTTGACTTACCAGGTCGCCTTCCTCTCACAGTCGGCACAGCCGTTACTGGTGGGGGAGGCGTGGATCAGGGAGGTCAGGATGACGACCAATGAGATGATCAGAGTACAGCTCCCAGCACAGGAATGTTTGTTGCGCTACAGTAGGATGAGACGGGTCAGTCCAAAACGCCCAGAGGTCCTGCAGGGGGGCCGGGGGATGATGGTGACCCAGACGGAGACGGCGGTGGGGGATCGAATTATCGCAACGAGCACACATGGCGATCTTCTAAGGCCAAGAAAACTGACATCAAGTGGAGAAGTTTTTGCGAACAGTACAGAGTTGAATTTACTCGATATACCGAGTGTTCAGACCCTCCAAGAAAGGAAGCACTGCATAAGAGTAGCTGGATCGCGGCATGATGTTCACGCAACACAAACATGGGTCAGTGAAGCAATGGATCCTGATGTGCGAAAGAGCGTGTTCTACCGCTGCTGGCGGAAAACCGGGGGGGGCCACTACCGGTTCGAACCCCTCCCCCCCCCCCCCCCCTGCTCATCATGAAAAGGGGGGGGTCACTACCGGTTCCCCCCCCCCCCCCCCCCCTCCGGATCCGGAAAACCGGGGGGTCACTACCGGTTCGAACCCCCCCCCCTCGAAAACCGAGTAGGGGTGCGGACAGTGGTGGGGGCGGTGTTGGTGGGGACAGTGGTGAGGGGATAGCGGGACAATGGTGCAGACAGTGGGACAGTGGGACAGTGGCGGGGACGGTAGTGGCGGGGGCAATGGCGGGGACAATGGTGGGAACAGGGGGGGACAGTGGACAGTGGTGGTGACGGTGGTGGTGGGGGCAGCGGTGTGGGGACAATGGGAATGAGGTGGAAACAGTGGGACAGTGGAGGGTACAATGGTGGTGGGGACAGTGGTGAAGGCGGCGGCGAGGACGGCGGTGGGACAATGGGACAGAGGTACAGCGGGGACAGCGGTGGGGACAGTGGGGACAGTGGTGGGAACAGTGGGACAGCTCAGTGGGACAGCGGAGGAGTCAGTGGGACAGTGGGGACAGTGGGGATAGTCGGGCAGTGGTTGGGGCCGTGGAGACAGTGGGGAGAGTGGAACCGTGGTGGGAACAGTTCTGGGGACAGCGGGGACAGTGCGACAGTGGTGGGGCCACTGGTG
This sequence comes from Prorocentrum cordatum, assembly GCA_963575745.1. NCBI lineage: Eukaryota > Dinophyceae > Prorocentrales > Prorocentraceae > Prorocentrum > Prorocentrum cordatum. The sequence continues at coordinate 26,825 of CAUYUJ010000040.1, read as the reverse complement.
GGGACAGTAGGGGCGGTGGTGGAACCAGTGGGGACAGCGGTGGTGAGGACAGTGGTGCTGGGAACACCAGTGGGGGATGTGATGCGGACGGTGGTGGGGACCGGGAGTCGTTTGCTGGCGGTGAGTAGGGGGGGGGGGGGGGGACGGGGGGGTTTCGAACCGGTAGTGACCCCCCCGGTTTTCCGGATCCGGAGGGGGGGGGGGGGGGGGGTTCGAACCGGCAGTGACCCCCCCGGTTTTCGAGCGGGGGGGGGGGGGGGGGGGAGGGGTTAGGGGAGGGGGGGTTTTGCCGGGGGAGGGGGGAGGGGGGGGGGGGGGGGGGGAGAGGGGTTCCAGCAGGGGGGGGGGGGGGGGGATTTTCGGAGGGGGGGGGGGGGGGGGCGACCCCCGGGTTCCGGAGGAAAAGGTTGGCAATTTTCCACAGTAAAGCGGCGGTGGATCACGCTCTCTCTGATGTGCAAAAGGAGAATCCCAGAGACCCTGGGGGATTAATGCGTCTTGATATGATGATAGCGACCGATGCGTTTAAAATTTGCGAAGATGAAGCGCAACAAACGTCTGACAGCCCAACGTGCGCATTCTCTGTCGCAGATCAATCGCATGGAACATTCATGCTAGATAGAAGGACGTCTCCTCGCGGGACGCGAGATGACACGAGCTATTTGCGTTTGGTGTTCTGTCAGGTCTGAGAGCGGGCAACGCTGGATATGCTGGGATCTCTTCAAATTGACCATCGATCGACAGAAGCCCGACCAGGGTTTGCATTCTTTCTATAGCGAATGGATGGAGCGATATCAAGAGTTGCATGGTGCCAGGGAACCATCGGGCGAAATGAAGGCTTCGATGCATGCGCATTTCTATGAACAGATGCGACAGGTTCCCAGGCGCCAGTCTGCCATACAATGGCACGAGTTGTCCACCGATCCTCCAGGCACGGGGATGAGAGCATATGGCTATTGCTCCAGGTTGAGTCTCTTATGATGCGAGACAGAGAACAGTGGGCAATTTCGGAACATGGGTCCACCCTCAATTCTAGGAACAGGCAATCTCGCCTGATAGGCGGAAAGAATGAGGGCGGCGGCGGACAAAGGGCCTCTGCCATGGCAGCGACGATCCAGCGACTAGGATTGTCAACAGATAAGCTGGCAAGTGGACGGGCGAAATGTGAAATGACCTGTGCGCTCGTGAAAGAAGGGAAGAATTGCCCCGAAGCAGGCCAAGGTTGTCCTCGCAATCCTAAGAAGCCTAAGGCGCCCGCCGCACCAGCACAGCCGGGAGCGAGCGGCGACAATCGCAGTGCTGGCGTAAAGAGCGATCACAAAGGTAGGAACAATCGATCCGCGAGCAGAGGCTCGAGAGGAAAGGGCCGGCCTCGCTCTTCAACACCATCGGACAAGTTCGGCAACTCGAACGCGACACAGTCGCGGACGAGGGCTCCGTCGGAAGCATTAAGAGAACGACAGAGCAAGATGGCGTGCTATGCGTGGTCACGTGATCTTCGAAATCGCAAGGGTCCCCAGGATGGCTGTTTTAGGCAGCGCAGAGGCTTGACCGAAGCAGAAGCGATTTCAGCTAATGTCCCAAGAAGCAGGGAGTCGAGCAAAGGTCGCGGGAAACACCGAGGCAAGGGCAAAGGGAAAGGGAAATGCAAACCACGTGAGAAATTCACAGAGCCCGGATCTTGCTCGCGGGGCAAATATTGATGGCATGCAAAGAAGACGCCGCATCATTCGTGACGATGGCTTAGCACTGTCCTGCTCTGGGCCAGTGCTAGGGAGTTCGTTGTATATTTTTTACCTAGCTGACGATCGTTAACTTTTTGAGCGGTTGGTCACGACGATCCAACTGGCCGAATAGCCGCGGGGAGGCGGAGTATAGTCTCGCTGGCGCAGTCAGTCGAATCATCATTGCCTGCCCCGCACCATTGGCTCAAACCACGCGTGATATACGCATTACTTCAGGAGGGCGACCCACCGAGATCGACTTCGACAATGCATGTTCTTGTAATCCTATCAAAGTTTCCGAGGAAGCTGTTCCCGCTTCTGAAACTCAACAGGAGCGCGGAGAGAAACTGACTAAAGTTGTCTCTATCCTCGTTGATTCACACCCTCTTCTTAGAGAGGTCATCGTCTCTTTTTGTGACGAGCCTCCTGGGAATAGCTGCATCGGAACTGCAGAGACGGAAAGATGCGGATATAGTGCGAAGTTCCACCCATCCACCCGCGAACCGACCACTACTCGGAGGAGGGCCAGTCGCCGCAGCTCACGGGAGTTGCCTTCGAGCATTGCGGACAGGTGGAGGTCCCCAAAGGAAGAGCACAGACGGGCGCACACTGAATGGAAAACAGCATCGAGAGACGCGCAGCTCAGAGCATCTGAGTTGGCCGAAGAGGTTCGGCATCTGCGGCTAGCGTCCGAAGAAAATGGACGCGCCACCCAGCGCGGCACAGCCGCCGCCGGGCGTAGAGAGAAGTTGCCTGTAAACCTCGGTGCGCCTAGGTTCATAGTCGATGCGGGCTGCGGATGCAATCTCATCGCAGAGAGATCCATTTGCGCTGCAGGCGCAATGGGTAGGATCGAACGGTTGGGCGAATCGATCACCACCTTGAACGCTGCCGGCGTTTCCTCGCGGGCCCTCGGATCAGTTTGCGTCGCATGCCCGAATTTCACGAATGGAAGCTTCGACGCATTAGTCATGCCGGACACGCCGGCTGTCATTTCGGTAGGAGAGCGGTGCATGGATCACGGCTTTAGTTTCGTTTGGCCGTCAGGCCAACGACCCTATTTATTTATGCCCAGCGGTCGCAGAGTAGACCTGATCGTTGAGGGCAAGATACCATACTCGACCCTATCTGGCAGAGAGGCATTGGGTCAGTGGATGTGCGCGGTTGCCGCCGGACAGCCTGTTACTCTCGAGCGGTGGTGTTGCGTGACGTCAGGCGCCAAGACGTTCCTGGATGATGTGGACCGCTCCATTCAGAGTCGCGCAACGTTAGACTTGCAGACACATGGGATGATTGGTAACCATGGCTACGCAGATGGAAAGGCCGCCCCAGAACGAGCATCGAGGAGTGCCCCAGAACTCCCGCAGAATTGTTCGGCATCGTTTAACCGACCCCCATCCCCATCCCCTATGTCCTTCGAGACCCCCACCAAATTGCCACCCCAGTTGGGGATGCACCCCTCGAAGCCCGAAAGGAACGGCTTAATTATATCCCCATATAGAGGGGCATCGGCCAGCGAGGCCCAGCCCGCGCTGGCGGGGATGGGTATCGGTTAAACGATATTCAGAATTTCCCCCCCCCTGCTTCGGTTCGGGGGCGCCCGGCCGACGCGGAGGAGCTCTGCGCCCGCGCCGGCGAGCTGCTGGCCGAGCTGCACGCCGCGCTCGCTGGCCCGGAGGCGCTGGCGACGGCCTGGGCCGCGCCCCCCGGGGGGTGGCCCCTTGGCCCTTCCGCCTTCGGTCGTCGAGGGGTTCGGGGGCGAGGCGCGAGACATTCGAGAGAGGGCCTGACCTTCGAGAGACATCGGCTGAGCACGCATTTCCGTCTGTCACAGACTCTGTGGATACAATCACGTATATTTACAACGTGCCTCATGCAGCTCGTGAACGCGGTTGGGAGAAGACACCGGCGGGCGTCATGAGTTTTGCATGTTCCTCGTTTGCTCCCAATCACGACGCAGTTGATGGCTATGAGAAACCATGCCACGTCACAGCTGGTGGGTGCGCGATCAGCTATAAGAACCCATGCTGTCACGGGGCATCTGGAGTCGCGCCCTACGGCGCAGAGCGCGAGCTGACTAGCATAGTCGCCGCCCCAGGGCAAAGCAAGGATGCAAGTGAGGGTTCGGGGTGAGATGATCCCGTCGATATCGACGCACCTCCCGAATTGGACCCAGATGATGCTGAGTTCGAGGTGCCAATCTCTGCGACGGAGCGATTCAAAAAGAGCGCTGCCTCCCTCTCGCATTTACTCACACGTACCCGAAAGAACCCTTGTTGTTCACTATGCAACTGGGCAAATGCCATGCGGCGCCAGCAGAGAAAGGCGCAGAACAAAAGGCTATGGGCACCACAACCATGCGCGAATCCCACGACATTCGGACATCTGGCCACAATGGATCACTCGCTAGCGATGGATGACTTATCGCGGGGGCTCCACGACGAGACCGCGCGCGTGACTTTTCGCGACCGGGCAACCGATTTCAGATCAGCTCCGGGTGTACACGACAAATCAGCGATTCACGTATGCAAGTGTTTGACAAGGGGCACGCGTGCCAAAGATCATATAATCGCGGGTGCGAGACAGACGGCAGATGGCAATGGCGCCAAGGTCCGGTAGGGGAGTGCCCCGACAGGCCGGCGACGGACCATAACGAAGGAGCGGTACCGATGTTTTCTGCATCCTGAAGCCGTCTCGGGGGCCCGTTGTCGTCGGTCGTCGGTGGTGGTGGTGGCCGTCGTCGTCGTCAAAGTCGTCGTCGTCAAAGTCGTCGGCGTCGCCGTCGTCGTCGTCGTCGTGGTCGTCGCGGTCGTCGTCGTCATCGTTATCGTCGTCGTCGTCGTGGTCGTCGTGGTCGTCGTGGTCGTCGTGGTCGTTGCGGTCGTGGTCGTGGTCGCGGTCGTCGTCGTCATGGCCGTCGCGGTCGTCGAGGTCGTCGTCGTCGTCGGGAGGAAGAGGAGGAGGGGGAGGGAGGGGGGAGGGAACGGGGGGGAAGAGGGGGATGGGGAGGAAGAGGACGAAGAGGAGGACGACGAGGACACGCGAGGACGAGGAGGAGGAGGAGGAGGATAATGATGAGGACCTCCTCCGTTCTCCTCCTCCACCTCCTGCAAATCTTGTCACTTCTCTTCCTACGCGTTGTTTTTTGTTTTTTCCCATGGCGCCGCTCGTCCCCGGAAAGGCCGGGGTCGAGATCCTCGGAATGATCGGACGAGTCTGCGCGGGGCGCTGTCGTTTCCGCGTCAGTCGCATCCTGGATGCGTTTGCTCCTAATTTGGCTTTCCTCACATAATACAAACTGAAACTCGTGCACTTCGCGCAGAAGCTGGCCCAAAGCTTCGCGCACTTTGTCATGCGTTTTTTTTGTTCGCCGGGTGTAACTGCAGCTCTTTGCGGATGTCTTTGTAAACCTCCATGCGCTCGCCCTGCGCAAAGAGAAACATCTTGGACCAGAGCTGCGAGGCGGCCAGAGTCTGCGATGCTAATGCTGCAACTTTCCGGGTTGTTCCATTATTCACGAACGCGGAGGTTCCAAGAGTCGCGGGCCCGATGGGCGCAGGCATGTGGGGCGTTCGGTTATGTGGTTTCGCTTCCAGCGCGCGCAAATAATAATAGGTCTACGTTGATTCCTTATCAGGACGCGGTGCGTTTGTCATTCTTGCGTGGTCGGGCGGAAGCTGCGCAGCACTGGTATAGAAAGAGATCAATTCCCGAGGTCCAGATCCGCTGAGCACGAGGTGGTCGAAGTGTTGTTCTGGTCCAGCTGTGTTAGGCCCTCCACGTCGTTGCTAATGTATTCGCAAACCCGCCGCCGCGCAGCTCGCGCGGCTAGTCGTGGAACTCACTGGGAGCCGGCGGTAAACCGTCAACTTTGGTTACCGCCGGGAACTCGTAGAGCTTCCTCGTGGAATGCGGACGCGGCAATCTTGCATTCCGCGCGCGCGAGGGTGCGGTTTCATGGAGGAGGACGCGGAGGTGAAGAGGGAGTGGGGAGGAGAAGAAAATGGAGGAGGCTGAGGAAAAGAAGGAGGAGGAGAAAAAGGAGCAGGCAGAGGATAATGAGGGGAAGGAGGAAGAGCAGCATGACGAGCAGACGGGGAAGAATGGAGAGGGAAAAGAGGAACGATTTAGTGGATTACGAATAGTTGTTTGGCACCAGGCTTGGAAGCATACCGAGTTTGGGCATCTAGATACTCGAGACTAGCGCGTCGGATGATTTTCTTTCGAGCGTTGTGCCACGCAGCTCTGTGGCTCATCTACAGCTCGAGTTGCAGCCATAAACTCATGATGGGCTATGAACAATTAGCAGAATGCGAATAATGTTCAGGACCCTGCTGTGGTAGCACACCGAATTCGGGCATCTAGATACTTCAGAAGAGCGCTCCTGATGATTTTCTGTCGATCGTTGTGCCGAACAGCTCTGTATATCACATGCATTTCGAGCTACATAACTAACAGCATCGTCATTATTTGAAAAATTAGCCGAATACGAAGTGTGTTTAGGACCCAACTGTGGTATCACACCGAGTTCGGGCATCTAGATACTTCAGAAGAGCGCGCCATATGATTTTCTTTCGGTTGCTGTACCGCACATTTGTGTAGCTCATCTGCAGCTCGAGTTGCGTCAAAAAACGCATCACCACCTTTGGAACAAATAGCAGAAGACGAATCGTTTTCCAGACCCAGCTCTGGCAGCAGACCGAGTTCAGGCATCTGAACACTTGGGACGAGTGCGCTTGATGATGTTCTTTTGATTGCTGTGCCGAACAGCTCTGTAGCTCCTCTACAGCTCGAGTAGAAGTGAAGAAAACCGAAAGCACCTGCCAAGATGACATTAAACAGCCGATCCCGCCGGAAGGTTTTTTTGGAAGTAGTATGTACCCGATCGATACGAGATGAAGATGGCGAGCGGGAGTAAGATCGAATCTGAGGAGAAAAACATACTAGAACGCTAACGAATTGTTGAATTTCGAAAAATCGAATTGAAACCGAGCAAAAGTATGCAAAACTTCTGTCGGGATTTTGTTGCCAACTAGCCCCCCAGCCCGCCGGAATTACTCTTCTAGCTTCGCCGCTTACGCTCTTAGGGAAGCTCTACGAG
>CAUYUJ010000040.1:0-15000 GCA_963575745.1 Prorocentrum cordatum | reverse complement strand
AGGAGGAGGAGGAGGAGGAGGAGGAGGAGGAGGAGGAGGAGAGAGGAGGAAGGAGGGCGGGGAGGAGGAGGAGGAGGAGGAGGAGGGAGGAGGAAGAGGAGGAAGAGGAGGAGGAGGAGGAGGAGGAAAAGCAGGGGTGGAAGGGGGAAGACGAGGAGAACCTGAAGATAGGAGGAGGAGGAGGAGGAGGAGGAGGAGAAAGATGAGGAGGAGGAGGAGGAGCGGCAACAGCAGCAGCTGCAGCACGAGGAAGGGAACGAGGGAAAACTGGAGGAGGAGTGCGAGGATAAGGGGAGGAGGAGGTGGAGGAAGAGGAGGAGGAGGAGGATGAGGAGGAGGAGGAGGAGGAGGACGCGGAGGCGGCGGCAAGTTGCCGGAGGCAGGCGGATGGCTCCCCCGAGCGAAGCGGAACCCACAGCGCAGCGGTGGAGGGCGGATCTCTGCTGAGGAACAGTCAGGTGCCGAATGCGGGCTCACTCTTTTTTCCAAGGGTTAAAAGCTGAGCTCAGAATCCGCCGGGCTCCGGTTGGCGGGAGCGAGATAACGCGTTATATCATTGGCCTTTCTTCGATATTGTTCCTCCTCCTGGGGGGCCCATAACGCGTCGTCGCCGTCGCCTCCTCCTAAATATGGTTTTTCTTCTCGTCGTCTTTGTCGTTGTCGTCGTTGTTCTCCTCCTCTTCGTCCTCCTTTCTCCTCCCTTTGCATTTGGTCGTTGGCTCCGGTATGCCTTCTCATGCAGAGGTCGGCGGAGCGGCGCAAGCCGCTTGTTTCGTGAATGGCTGATGGCCGTCAGCCCCGACGGCGCGCAAGAACACTTTCAGTTTGCTCGCGACGCCCTGCGCCTCCTCGATGGGCGCGCGATGTGTCCAGATGCATCGCAACGCCAACAGGCTGAATGCAAATTCCAAGAGCAAGCTTGTCGTGAATACCTTGCCGGGCGGAATTTGGCGAAGGATCGCCCGTTGGGCACGGGTCGTCTTCTCGTGCCTGTCCAACCCGCTTTTTACTGCTGTGAAATGTGACATCAGTTTCCCCTGGAGGCGCTGCGCGGTGCGCACGTTGCCGTATGCGTTGTAATCAGAAGCGGGAGCCCGAAGCGCAGATTCCAGGAGCTTCAGGTGGGCAGTTAACGCCTTTGCATGATTTGCTGGATGGGAGCAAGTGTGCGGGGTGCGGCCCAAACGCGGCGGATCGGAAGGAAGACTGTTGCGGGGCGGCGGGGGCGTGTTTGGCTGGGAAAGCCTTTGGTTGTATATGACGTCCGTGGAGACAAAACTGCTCGGAAGCGCGCGGATACGGACTGGCCCGGTGCGTCTGTGGCGTCGCGCCCGCGCATGCGCGCTCCCGGCGTCACCGAAAACCGCTGGCCCACGGCAGGGCGAAGCGAGGCGAACGCGGGATACATATTTGGTCGGTCCCGAGACGCCCGAAGAGCGCTCCAATACGCTCCAGACGGCCCTCAGACGGGTGAAGAGGCCTCGAAGACGCCCCAAGAGGCCTCCAAGAGGCCTCCACAAGATTCCGAAGAGGGCTCCGAGAGGCTAAAATCGTTGATTTCCTAGTGCGCGTGTGTTTCGATGTGCTTTACCTTCTCGACTTGTTCGGCTTCCCGGCGCTCCATGACGGCCGAAGAGGCCCCAAAGATCGGCCCCAGATGGCCCAAGAGGCTCCCAAGATGGCCCCATGACGGCCCAACAGGCTGTCAAGACGGCGCGAGAAGGCTCCAAGAGGGGTCCAAGATGGTAACCAATAGTTCAAAAACCTAGCTTTTCGCTCCGAGGGGGCCCCAGGAGGCCGCCAGAGGTTTCCAAGGGGCCTCAAGGCGCCCCCAAGAGGCCCCTTCTGGTCCCAAGAAGCTTCCAAGAGGGCCCAAAATATTCAAGAGGCACCCAAATGGCCGCCAACAGGTTTCGAAACTGCTTCCCAGTGGCCCGCGAGAGGCGCACCACGAGACCCCAACGATGACTCAAGAGGCGCGAGACGTACAACCCAGGCATGGTGGCGGGATAGGCCGAAGGCTATTATATATTAGAGCTCAAGTTTTCCTTGGGTGGCAACGACAAGTCGTCGCGGACAGAATCATTATCGATGATGAGTTCTGACGGGCGGATGTCCAATGGGATGGGCTGGATGACTCTTAGGTCTCGTAATGCTTGAGTGGCCAGCCGGATGCACCAGAAGCGGATCCAGAATTCGCGAAGGGCTCGGCGGCGCATGGGCGCGGCCAGTGAAACCGAGCGATATTTAGGACCTTATCCCTCTGAGGCAGCGGCCTGAACCTTGAAAACTACTGAGGTGCGCTTCCCCACAACGGGCGCTCAGACCATTACTCCCGGACGCTTTGGGAAAGCCCGGACACCCCCGCGCAAGTGTAGCCCGCGGAATGCCCAAACTTTTTTATGCATGCGCGGGCCCCGGGAAGGAATGGACTTGGAAAAAGGAGGAGGAGGAGGAAGAGGGGGGGGAGGACGAGGATGGGGCGTGGAGAATGGAGAATGGATGATGGAGGACGGAGGAGGAGGACGCGGGCGAGGAGATGAAAGGAGGAGGGGATGGAAGAAGGAGGAGGATGAAGAGAAGGAGGAAGAGGAGGACGAGGAGGAGGAGGAGGAGGAGGGAGAGGAGGGAGGGAGGAAGGAGGAGGAGGAGGAGGAGGAGACGAAGGAGGAGGAGGTGGCAGAGGAAACAGGAGAAGGAGGAGTAGGAGGAGGAGGAGGAGGAGGAGGAGAGGGCGGAAGTCCTTCCCCATCCTCGATTTTTCGAGCTTCCACCAACTGAGGACGGTTTAAGAATGACGCGTCTCCAAGACGGCGCCAAGACGGCGCGGGAGGGGCCTTGGGCGCGTGGAAGGTCAAGGCGCAAGTGGCAGCAACCGCGAGGCACCAACGTGCACAGTTTTCTGCAAGCCTCCTCCTGCCTTCCTCTTCCTCCTCCTTTTCCTCTGTTTCCTCCTCCTCCTCCTCCTCCTCCTCCCACTCTCTTCCCCGGCTCCTCCTCTCCTCCCCCTTCTCTTCCTCCTCCCCACTCCTCCTCCTCTCCTCCTCCTCCTCCTCCTCCTCCGTCATCTCTTCCTCCATCTCCTCCGCCTCCTCCTCCGCTTCCAGCTTCCTCCTTTCCTCCCTCCCTCCCCCCGCCCCCCCCTCTCTTCTCTCCTTCTTTTCCTCCCTTTACAATTACACAATATGAAAATACTCTCCCACTTCCCCTGATGGCGCCCCGAAGATATCCGACACCCCCCCGCGTATTGTTTTTTACACACAGGATTCCCGGGAAATTTCGCTTGTTTTTTTTTCAATGCTGCTCTCGCTGAGGCGCCGGCCTCATTTCTGCTCCCGAATCGTTCCGAATCGTGCTCCCGCTGCAGCGTGGGCTTCATTTTCGGATCGGTGTTTGGCCTCCGTCGTTCAGGATGGCGTTCTCGCCCCAGCGCGGGCCTCTTTCTCGCGCGCCCATCCGCCCGCCACCACCGCGCCGCACCACCACCACCACCACCACCACCACCACCACCACCACCACCACCCACCACCACACACCCATCCCACACCACCACCACCACCACCACCACCACCACCACACACGCACACACGCACGCACGCACGCACGCGCACCACCACCCACTACGCACGCGCGCGCGGAGCCACAAGTCCGCTACGACACGCGTCCGCGGATAGAGAAAATCAGCGCCATGGTAAGGGATGGGAGGGAGGGGTAGGACGTCAGATATGACGCGAGCGCACCTAGCTTGCCGGCCCCCCACCCCCCCCCCCCTCCCCCTCCTTCTCGCCCCCCTCCTCCTTGCGAGACCAACTCACGAGGATGGGCGCGCGCATGCCACCCCCCTTCATCACCGCGCAATATAAGGGCATCGCTTGTGGCCAGAAGTATCCATTCGCTTAACTAAATGTTAGTCGGGAACCATGGAGCGACAACCGGACCTACCTCCCCCCCGGCAGGCAAGACAGCAAGAACTCACAGGATCGTCGCAGCCCCTGTTCTGCATGGGCGCCCCCCGAGCACCGCTGGCCCCGTCTCGGGGCCGCCGGGGGGGGGGGGGGTGCTGCTCATGACTGGAGGCGCGCGCGCGGCCGAAGGCGATGGGGCTGAGGGAACGTAGAGGGAGAGATGATATCTGGGAGCTGGCACAGCCTGGTCATGGCACCCATCCATCGGAAGAAGTTGGCCGCTGGCGGATTCAATGGAGATCTTCTCATATAAATCTAGGGGGGCCGCTGGCGGATTCTGACGGGCAGCGAGCTGGGGCCGGACTTTGGCGGAGAAGTTCTGGTTGTCGGATCAGAACTGTGGAAAGGGCGCGGGCGTCGGTGGGGATGCGGCTTCCTAAGGGCTCGCAAAGTGCGGCGCAAGGCGGACGGAGGACGGGGGCCGTTGCGCCGGCGGTAGACGGAGGACGGGGCCCCATGGGTCCGCAGGAAGAGTCGGCATCGAATTCGAGGGATGGGGGCCCAGATCAGCCGCCACGCGCGCGCGAAAGCTGCGCTGGAGGTTGCCTCGCTCCGCGGGCGCGGCGGGGTCGCCGAGCGCCAAGTGGGCGCGCTTGACTGCGGGTCCGAAGAACTCGTCAAAGTTGTCGTCGGCCTTGGGGTCGGACTTGCGCTTGGCGCGCGCGAGGCGCGTGGTCAGAGTCTCACCGGCAGTAGCAATTTCGGCCTTGAACGCGTCGGGCGCGATGCCGTGCGGCAATTTCCACATGTCGCCCACGGTAAACTCGGACTCCGCTGCGTCGAAGTGGGTTACCATAATGAGTGGTCCTTCTTCGTTAAAGCGTGGCGGCCCAGGCGTTTCGCAGAGCAGGCAGTAACAGCGCGGAAGGCGGCTTTCTGGTCGGAGTCGCTCTCCGCCGCGCCCACGATGTAGTTGGCGATGGCGAAGCCGCCCTCGCGCGAAACGGCGTCTGGGCCCTTCGTGGCTTCTACCAAGAGGAGCGCGCCGCTCGCAGGGAAGCGCGCCGATCCGATGGCGATGGTGAGCTTCCCGGCGGTGCTCGGGGAGACGCTGCGGGCGCTGGCGGGGGCAACGCGGCTGTCGCTGTGCGGGGCGGCCAGCGGGGCGACAGCGTCGAAGTTGCGGGGTTCCGCGCGCGCGATGGCCAGGCGAGGGCCCGTGGTTTTCTGGCCGCCATCCGCGCTCAGCGGGGCGCGGAGCGTGGCCCGAACGCGCGCCCGGGACCGCGTCAAGGACCCCTGCTCAACGTCGGCCTGAAATTCCGCCTCGTCGGCGCACCTGGTCAAAGCGAGGGCGGCCTTCTCTGTGACCTTGGCTTCCACGGACCCAGCGTAGTCGACCGTGCGCACGGATGCCCAGATGCGGCCCCCATCTTTCGTCAGGGGCGTCTCTGTGTCGCTGAGGGGGAAAGACGCCGTTGGGATCTCGAACAATGGCTCGGGCGGCGTCGTCTCGCTCTGGAGGACGGCGTCCAGGACGGCCGAGTTGGAGCTGGCGGCGGGCCCGACCTAGGCGGCAAAAGCGCGGGGGCGGGATCTGCGAGGTGAGAGCGCCATGCCCCGTAGAAAACGTGGGGCGGAGAGGGGCCCCCGACGGCCGGTGGGCCGGGACCGGAGCTTGGTGGGGAAATTTGAATTTCTGGTGCCAAATCCTGGAAAGGGGGGCGGGGTGCATCAGCGGGGATTCGCTCTGCGGGGTGGGCGTGGGATTGCGCGAGGGCTGGGCAGAGGATAGGGGGGCGACGGCGGGCCTCGCCTTGCAGTCCGTGGTCTCAGAGACGGACGAGATTTGCAGCTGGTCGCTGGCGAGGTCGCGCGCCGCCGGCGAGCATGGGCGCTATCTTGGGGCGCGCGCCTGCAGGCGCGGCGAAGGAGGTGGGCTCCCGGACTGCCAGGTGCACGCCGCCATTGTCGGGGTGGGCCAAGTGCGCCCCGTAGATGTAGATGGGCTCTTTCTCCTGCAACTTCTCTGCGAGGGCGGCGGCCCCCCCCCCCCAAAAAAAAAAAACAGCGCGATGCTGCCGCCGGCCTCGTTGCAGATTGCGGCCCTTGCCAAGTTATTGCCTTTGTTTTGGGCTTCAGGGGAAATGTCAGAGACGAACCCGTGGAGGTCGATCGCCTGGTCCTCCGAAAGGTCGAGGACGTCCTGGACTCCCGCGGGGGGGCCCAGCTCGTCCGGCAGCTTGTTGGCCTCCGGCGGGTCCAATGCTTTCGCGGTCATGGCCCTGTTGTTCAGCTGAAGGGCGCATGAGCGCGGGCCCCCGCGGAAGGCCGTCTTCTTGCGCGCCGTCTTCAGCTTGGAGAGGGGCCGCGCGGAGTTCGAGGTCAACTTAGTCGTCAGTGCTGTGCTGACTCTCGTGCGCGCCGCCGGCGCGTCCCCGAAGATCATCTGTTCGGCTGCGCAATATAGAGGCCACTCTCGCTGGCCAACTTGCAGGTGAATACCTCGCAGTCCCTCTTAGTCTTGCGAACCATCGGGTCGAACGCTCGCACGTGCATGCTCTTGGCACCGCAGTTGCGGTCGTTCACTGCCTCGAGCTTAACCGCCATGGCAGGGTCAATCTGAGAGCGAGGGTTGGGCGAGATCAACGGTTGAGGGGCAATCAAATCTCACGGAAGAAGTCTGATGCTGAGGCAAGGAGAAGAAAGGTCGGCAAGAGTGACGCGCGGTGGGAAATCGAAGGGGGCGAGCACAGAAGCCGACTTTGGGTTCGAAAAAACAAATTTCTGAGCGAAAGTCTGGTAAGCAGGCGGCTGCCTCTGAATCACTATGACGCGTCGCGCGCCTAAGTACCTTCGGGACCAGGGGGCTTGTCTGGAGATGCTGCCAGGCTAGGTGGTCGACGGGGCAACTGTTGGCAAGGGGGAACAAAGCATTCCTCATGCTCAAGATGGCGGTGGCCGAAATGTCATGCATCGCTTGTTCGTGCAATGCGGTGGGTCGTGCCAGCCCAAAGCTCTTAAGGTAGAAGGCGTCGAATTGGCAGCACAGTGGCCACTTGCAAGTAATGCAAGGACAGCGCGGCGAAACTGCTGGCGCGCGTGAAGGCGGCGGCTTCGACGTGGAAGGCCCTTCACTGGCGCGCGGGCACGCGTGCCAAGCATGCCTCTCCCGCCATTGGTCGCGGACGCGGTGCCCGCGCAGGGGCGCGTGGTCGAGGTCGTCGGGTAGATGGTGCGCCAGACGCCGCCGCGTGGGCGAGGGGGGGCCGCCAATCTCCAGCCGCGTCGTACCCGGCGTTCCAAGCGTGAAGTTCTCGAGCAGGCGGCAAATTCCGCAAGTGGCACAGTCTCCCGGCTTCGGAAGACGGTCGGTGAAGCGCCCGTGCGCGAGCCTTGGCGCGCACCCTGCTGACGGCGACGTAGACGCCTTGTCTGTCCAAATGCGGCGGCCAAGGTCGCTTGGCCACGCTGAGAACCAACTCGTTACACGTTTTGCCTTGTAGTTTATAATCCGTGCAAGCGAAGGCCAGAGCAGCCGCGTGGCACCGTATGCGGATGCGCTTGGGCGCTCGTTTGAGGATGCTGAACAGCGAGGTGGCGTCGTAGTCCTCGACGCGGGAGCTGTGCGCGATGGGAACGACCACGGACCCGGGAACACGGGTCTCGATCCCAGCGCCGTCTTCGTCAGCGGGCAAGGAGATCTGGACGTTGATAGAAGCAGGCGGCTCCTCGAGGATAATTTCCCGGAATCCGCCCGACGCAACAGCGTCTAAGAAAACTCCCGGTGCATCGCCGTCGAAGCTGAGAGAGTGTAGGAAACCCATGGCCCCTTCGACGCAAAGTTTGGTGGGCTGGGTGTTGGCAAGCAGCATGGCTGGGGCCCCGCGCACGAAGCATCCCCGCATGCCAGGCTCGTTCTGGCAAAGGCCGTCTTGGGCATCAGCTGATAACATAGAGCAGTGGCGTCCGTGCAAGAGGCATCGCCGTCGGACTAGGGGTAGCGAGCGCGTCTTGGCAAAGCGTTCGGCCTGGACCCTGTTGAGAACGCGCCGCTCGAAGTTGGACAGGGCGCAGATGGGGGCGAAAGGCCGCGCAGGATGCGTCTGGATGTCGCGGGGGAAACCTTGCAGAGCGAGTCTGTCAACCTCGCTGGGACCGAGGCGCCCGGGGTCGTGTCCCGGAGCTGCAGTAGATCCGTCTGGAAACCAGAGTCGTCGGCACTCGCATCTGCTGCGTCAGAACAGTGCGGCGAACTCGTCGGAATATGTCGAGGCCTTTTTCTGATGTGCTCATGGGGTTGCGCGGGGCTGGCTTCGATAGGCCTGCGCGTCAGCGCTGGCGAGGAGCTCTGCCATCGTCGCGCAGCTCGGAGGCGGTTTCTGCCAAAAGCCACCTGCCAGGATGAGGGCGACACCTCCGAAAATGGACGCCGTGGACACCGCGCAATCGTTGCAGTTGAAGGTCGATGTGATGCAAGGCTGCTGGGACGAGAAAGCTGGCCTCGTCGACGACGAAGACGAGCAGATCGACCGGGTCGCACGCGGCGTCGGCGAAGCACTTGCGGAGGAGCTGCAACGTGTCAGCGTCGACGGGGCGGTCTGAAGCCAGGCATGCGAAGTCGATTTTTCAGCAAAGAACATAACGTCGGCGCCCCAAAAGGAGCAGAGGCTACCCCCGCCCAGGCTGCGATGGCCATGCGCCCCAAGCGCAGGCGGCGTAGAACGGCGCGCATCGCCTGCGGGGGCACGTTCTTTCCAACACCCCCAGCTCCTTATGGAGGGCCCCAAAGGGTTGTGTCGGGGAGAGGGTTTTCCACGGAGCACCCCATGGGCTTCTCAACGTCGCCAAGATGGGCTTGCCGAGCTCTTTGGGGGCCCTTGGTGGGAAACCTGCCCCCCCGAAACTTCCTTTGGAACCCTCCGTTCCTTGGAGCAGATGCACTTGCCGGACCCCTTGCTGCCGAAGAGTTGCGAGCGTGTCGCGGGGGTCGTCACCGCGTTGGCGGCCGTCAGCGAGGTGGCGCTGCAGTGCCAAATACTGTCTTGCGAAGGCACGCTGTTGGGGGTTGAGGGGAGGGGCTGGGGGACAGCCTCCGGGCAGCGTATTGCGGACGTCAGATCCCCAGTTGCGTGTGAGACGCATGAAGGTCTCGTCGTCGATGGGGTCGAACTCTGGTGGGTCGCCAATTTCCGGGGGGGCATCTGCGAGGGGGTGGTCGTCGTGGGCCGTGGTGGTGGCGTCGTCGGATGGTCGGCGCCGAGGCTGCTCGAGGTCTGCCAGGAAGGAGGCGATGTCGGTGGACCCACCTGGGAATTGGTGGACGGGATCACCGTCCTTGGTCGGAGCTCCCCGTGGCCAGTGTGACCGAGGATCCAGCGTGGATGGTACGTCGGGTAGTGGTGGTAGTCGGTCGGTAATGTCGTCCGCCCAGGATTCCATTGCAGCAGCTCGCTTCATGGCTCTGGAGTTCACGTCGGTGCTGGCAGCGTCGCGTAAGTTGCGGATGTCTGCATCGGCGTCGGTCTCCTGATCCTTGCTGCGGCCAGGGGGGCGTTCTATCTCTGGACAGAGGGTCGTTTCGGACCAGAAAGCACGATCTCGCATGCGCCACTTGCTCATAATATCGGTATTGCGAGTATTCGACGTGAGGGCTGTCGCTACGTGGTGGATGCGGAACAAGCGGCCCTCCGCGATTCTCTGAGTTTTCCCGTGCCGCACGGAGTCGGATGCAAGAGACGCGGAGCCCCCTGCCGCGTCTTCCAGGCGGCGATGATAATCGCTCCATGTGGTCGGGGTCGCAGGTTCCACATGGGTCGCAGACTAAGGTACGAACAGCGCAGCGAAGCACCCAGCGTGGGCCAGCTGCATACGCTGGCGCGTCTTGCTGCGCGGGGCGGGATCGGGGGGCAGACGCGGCGGAGGAGCTCCGACACAGACCGGCACGTCGAATTTGGACATTTCTTTGATGACGTACTGGCCCGCCAAAAGGCGCGGCGGTTCGAGTTCGAAGCTCGGGTTCGTAGGGCGGCCCCTCTTGCCCGATTCGACGGCTATCTTTGCCCGCTGTTCCGCGGAAACTTTCTGGGCGCGCATCCCCATGACGAACTCGTCGAAGGTGAGGTCGGCTAGTTGTTTGGACCGGCGCGCGCAGTGGTCAGCCTGCGATAATGCAAACTGCGCGCCGCCCGACGTGGCGTAGATACTGCAGGTGCCTCGGCGCGGATGGTCGCACTCGTCTGCCGCGTCGACTTCGTCTGGGTCGCCAGTGCATGCGTCGGCATATCGCTGGTCCAAGGGCGACTCCCCGTCGTCGGGCGGATCGGGAGCGGGCGGGTGGAGGTCCGAGGAAGAAGCTGACAGCAGGGAGACACCGGAGGGCAAAAGACGTCTGAGGTGGACGGCGTCCCACACGCAGGCATTGACGCATGCGTGAGAATGTCCGCTGGGCGCGACGCCGAGAGCGATCGCAGCCGCCTGTGTCGGGGCAAGCTCGGCGGCTCTGGAATTGAGAACTCGTTGTAGGAAGTGGCGCGTGCACCGTGCTGCGGCGCCTGCGTCGTCAGCCGAGGACGGGTAGAGCTCAATGTGACGGCGAGCGTCCGCCAATGCGGACAACGAGGCTGCCAGCTCGTAAGCTTCTTTGACGAGGTACTTCACCATGTACATGCAGGCCCCTTTCGCGGCCTCCCCGGCTCCGAGGTGCAGGGGCGCGGTGTTGTTCCGGACGCGTCCCGAGAGGGTGGGGCTGAACTCCACGAGGGCCGCATTTCGGCATCGCATGCCGTTCCAAGCGAGAAGGATGGCGCGAGCGTCGTCGTCATTACATGCGTTGAGGCAGTCGTTCAAATTGCGGCCTTGAGTAGGTCTGGACAGAAGGCTGCTGAGTTCGCGGCATGCGCCCCGGAACATCTCGCGCGCCGCAGAGGGGTCCAGCAACTCTGAGCCGGCGCGGGGCATGTTCATGATGTCGCGCAAGGGGCCTGCATCGGGTTCCACGTGTGGGCGAGCGCGCTCGTAGGAGAGGACGACGTTGGCAGCCCCATCACCAGGTCGAGGCCTGCAAGCCCAAAGTGCAGTCGTTGGTCGTTGTTTCGGGTCGTATCCTGGGTTGCAGTATTTGCAAGACCACTCCACGGTGCCCTGCGCGGGTTCGTCGGGGAGGATTGCGAGAACGCGAGACTGGGGGACGGGGTGTCCAGAGGGTTTCGCCATGCGGCGCCCGACCTTGCCATTTTTGCCTTTGTGGCAGTGTCCGCGTGTGTATGTAGTCCAGTGGTAAGAGCTGCGATGGCGGCATCCGCGTGGAACTCTCGGACGGCTTCCGGGGTGGGCGTGTCGGTGGTCTGGAAGAAAGTCTGACGCTCCGCTGGCGCGCGCAGAGTCCGGCGGGCCACGTCGATGGCGTGCAAGTCGGCGGGCACGTGGGCCGTATACAGTGAGTCCAGGGCTGCGCGCACCGCGGCCTCCAAGCGTGGGTGCCCAGCCACGTCGGCCAACAATGTAGGAGAGGCCCCTGCGATGACATCGGCGTGGAAGTGGAAGGACTTGCGGCCGTTTGTTTCGGTCGCGAAATGCCAGGCACACTGGGTTCTGAAGATGCCGCGATGGGGGCTGTTCTCGTCGATCAGCTGCGACGTCATCCGTTTGCGGTGCGGCGGCATGCCCGCGAGCTCCGTGAAGATAGCCTCCGCCATCTGTTCCCGCAGCAACGCGGTTGCCACGGGATCGAGAGTCGCCAAGCGCTGCAGGAATGCCTCGCCCATGGAAAACGTGTACGACTCGTCCGCGCCGCGCGGCGTGGACTTCTCGGAGAACGCGGAGACGCCCTCCTCGGCGCCTTCTTTGCGAAGGACGCGCAGTAGGCCAGTTTCGTCTGCGGGCCACAGGTGCGGCTTGCCGCGCCTGATGGGTTCGTGGGAGAGGACCCGCACTTAGATTTATGACTCGCACCTGGATGAAGCGGCCAGCCCGAAATTATGGAAATCGTTTGAGAGCTGGGGGCCTGGGCACTCTCGGGGGCATCAGAGAAGGCTGGCATCTGAGTTCCCCTTTGAACAATTAAATTGCAGGGCCAAACTTAGGAAACGGAGCGAAAACCCGAGGCCCGAGGTCCCATGCAGGAAGTCGCAGGGTGAAAGGGCCGTGAGGGGGCAGGGGGGGGGGATGTCAAGAGCGCGGTAGCTCCTTTAGGGTCTCCCGTGTGCCGATAAGGCAAGCGGATAGAGGTAGGCTGGTGCGCGTCGTCCAAGGCCACGGTCATGAAGGAGCTGAAGGGGCCGAATCTCCTTTGTAAAGCATAGAGCTCGGTGATCTCAGAAGCTCGCCCCTCACCGCCCCAGGGGATGGTCTTACCAGATAACGCCGCGAACCGGGGCACTTGCTTCAGTAGCGCCCGGGCCTCTTTACTGGTGGGATCTGCCTTCGCACGGCCTAGTCGGTCGAGGTAGACATCTTTGTCGGCGATCATGTCTGCGAAAGTTTTGAAGCTGAAAGGGTCCGTCTTCACGCGAAGAGCGACCCCCCTGGCAGCAGCGCGGCGTTGCATTTGGTTCGCAAGCAGGAATATGAAATTGCGGCAATGTGCGAAGCCGCTGTGGAATTGGGTGAGCATGCGTCTAGACTCGCGCATGCCCAAGGGGGCCTGGGAAACCAAGCCGGCCCGCAATGGAAAGAGGAACCAGAAGGCGCCGTATAGCAAGTCGGCGTTGTTGGTGAACTCGCCCACGGGGCGCTTCAGTCGTCGGCACTTCGCGGGTGGCGGGCCGCAGGCGGAGGCGTGAGAGGGTGGGCCAGCGCGGGTGGCATCCGGTTGCTCTTGGCGTTCGTCGTGGATGTCCTCGGGGCCGGCGCGGCTGGACGCTCGAAGGGTGCCCGCGAGACCATCAGAGATACTGCCAGCCACAGCGTCGCTGGATTGTAAGAAGACGCCAACTGGGTCCAAGGACACCGTGGGCTCTGCGTGAATGTCGCCCTGGGGCTCGGCAGATTGTCCGACGACGGTGTCCTGTGGATGACAATTCCACCGAATCTGCGCGCGCACGCGTCGGGGACCTCTGCGCAGGGCAAGGGGCGAAACTGCGCAGGCCTCCCAGACGGCCCGAGAGGCCTGCAAGAGTTTCTTCAGGGGGGCCCGAAGAGGCCCAAATCATTGATGTCCGTAAGTTTTTGTTGAAGGATTGTGGGATTTGCTTCTTCTCCGCATTCCGACGGCTCAAGACGGCCCAAGAGGCCCCCAAGATCGCCCAAGAGGCCCCCAAGAGGGCCCCACGACAGCCCAAGTGGCCTCCAAGTAGGCCTCAAAAGCGCTCCAAGACGGCCCAGGAGGCCTCCAACACGCCAAAGATGGCCTCCAAGACGCCCAAGATGGCCTCCAAGACGGCCCCGAAGCGCCCCAAGAGGGTCCCCCGTTGGCCCAGAAAGGCCCCCAAGACGGCCCCCGACGGCGTCAGACGTGCCAGGAACCCACCAAGATGGCCGAAGTTGGCTCGAAGCTGGCCCAAAACGGCCCAAGAGGCCCCCCAAGAGGGCTTCGACGAAGGAGGGAATATGCGAAAAACTTTTATTTTCCGCAGGTGTTCGACGGATTGTGACATTTCCTTTTTTTCCGCCTTCCGGCGGCCCGAGACGGCCCCAGAGCCCCCAAAGATCGCCGAAAGATCGATCGCCAACGAGGCCCCCAAGACGGCCAAGATGGCCTTCAAGATGCCCCCGCGTTCCCCGAAGGCTTTCCAAACCGATTCGGGGATTACATAGTCGGATAGCTCGGCAGGCCTCTGGCCTCAACGTTCGGCCACATAGGCGCTTCTAAAATGGCAGGGGGCGGCGGTGATTCGCCGCGGGCGTCTTAGATTCCGAAGTCGGGCGGGGGCTCGAAGAAGCGGGGAGCAGGAGGGCGCGTTTTTGTTCGCCGCCCCCGGGGGAGGGGCTCGGGCGGCCAATGAAGAATGAACGCGCAGGTTCGGTGGAAGAGTGGAGGCGTCCTGGTGGAGGTCGTCCATGGCGACGCCCCTGACGTTGGCGATATCCGATGGCCGGCTGGCCTCTTCGACGTCGTCTGCGTCCGCGTGACGGGAGCGAGCTGATAGAGAAGAAAACCAGTCAGCCAGCAAGGCTGCGACGTCCGCAATCGGAGGGGATGCGTCAGTGGGGGGCACGTGTCCGAGGGCGCGGCGTAGCGAGAGGTGGTTGTAGAGCACGTGGGGTCTCATCTGCGCGCTCTTCATGGAAAGAGCGCGGCGTTCGATGTTGGTGACTCGGTTGGCGTCGCCGACGTAGACCACCTGGATGTGCTCCAATGCATTGCGCAGCCGGGCGGCGTTGAACTGATCTTCGATGGCGGTGGGCCCGTCGTGGACGAATGCAATCACGTGGCCCTTGAGGACAGACCTAGATGCTGCGCTGGAGCGCTGCCCAGGGACATGGATTTTGGCCGCGAGGCTGTAGAGGCGGACGTCTGCGAGGGCAAGGGCATCAGCCTCGGAGCCTCGAGCCCGATCCGAGAAAGCACCCCGAAATCCCGCCCCGAAGCCAAGGATCGCGGAGGCGGAGCGGCCGCCGGATTCGACAGCGGCCGCGCGCAACTCTCGCAGAGGAAGGTCTCGTGGCCACCGTCCGGCATGGTATGTGTGAGCTCTGGGTGCAGGTGTAGCCTCGTGGAGGCGCCGATGGAGACGCAGCTGCGGATGCTTTTGGCTTCGACTGCGCGCGTGGAGCCATCGGCCACGCAGAAGGCCACCGCAGACACGGCGCCCAGGTCTCTGCATTCGTCGGGGGTGGGGAAGAGCCAATGGTCGGGATGTCTTCGAGCCGAACGCGCTCCGTGGCAGGGAACGCAGGGCCCCGGCGACCGAAGGAGCCGCATCCAGGGAGAGGACCGGCATGATCCATCCTCGCGGAGTAAGCTCTGACCATTCTGCGTTGGTCATCGGCTGTAACGGCACAGAACGTGCGCACGTCGTTGGCCATGTGGTCGAAGAGGACGTCGTGGGAAGGTGGCGCCGTCACCGCGTCCCGATGGCGGAGCTGTCTGGGATGTCGTGACACCTAGTATCCAGATTCAGAATGCAGTCGTTCAGTGAGGTCCAGCGGTGCG
>CAUYUJ010000039.1:50723-119263 GCA_963575745.1 Prorocentrum cordatum | reverse complement strand
TCCTCCCTCTGCCTTCCTTGCCTGCGCCTCCCTCCGCCGTCCCTGGTCCTCTCTCCTCTTTTCTCCCTTTCCTCTCCGATCCCCCTCTTCACACCGCCAGCCCCGTTCGATCGCACGCAAGACGAAGGCGTGACCCAAACCGCTCTGACACGATACCCGGGCTCTGCAAACTCCTGGCCCCGAAACCCAAAGACCTGGATCGACGGACTCAGGGTCTGAGTGTGGAGCACCATTGGATTCCCATCGCAGTCCTCTCATGCGAAGGCTATCTACGAAGAAATCTGGTACGGTCAGCTCAGAGATGTCTAAGAACAAACGAGCACAAATAATGTATCTGGCACCGCTGCCGTTCAAGACTGCCCAAGAATATTTGTATTGCTACGGGACGCTCGGGAATGAGCTTTCCGTATCGCACGACTGCCTAAGGAAGTTCGCCAAAGCGCAGGAGATCTCATCAGTTGGCACATCTGCAACTCATGAGCATGCTGTTGTGAGACCAGCAACAGCCAGCCCGTCGTCAACGTCGCAAGCAGGGGCCATGATAGCGATACCCAATACGAGCATGACAATATGCTCGATTGGATTGCTGCCTCCCCTCCCCCATCCTTTCGGTCGCCCTAGCTTCTACAAGGCTTTTCTTTCACTGGTTGCTTCCCCTTCCTTACCACTGATGCTGCCCTCCCCCCCCCTCTTCCTCTCAAAACTGACACTGTCACTTCGCCGCAGGCAAGTGGCCTCATACAGCTGGAGCGGGCAATACTGGATCGGGCACCGAAAGCCCCTTGGCCGCCAACATCTTGGCGAACCGTCCACCCTTCACCTTCAGGGCAGCGAGGAGAACTGCGCAGCAGATACTGGAAAGTCAGAGCGAGGATGCTAGAACAAGGTTGCTGTACCCTGTGGAGTCGAACTAATACTAACGAACGCCAGCGATCAAACGAGAAGACAGGCAAGCTGACAAACAAACAGACCACATACAAGCCATAAATCGGCGTCTGATACGCTTTGCACCACTTCCCGTGGATACGACTCAATGCTTCGAACGAGAAGAAACACAGGAGGCAGAAGGTAGAGCGGCGACAACAACCACAAAAAGTGGCAAACGCGCCTCAAATCAAACAAACTCTTTCTTGCTACACCCTCTCACACTGAAATCTTGCTGGCCGAAACGAGAACCCGCCGTGTTCTCATCGAAATGAGGTCGACGATGGTATCTGACACCGCGTGGATCGGTCAACCACGACCCACCGTGTCTTCCCGGCAGCGCGTGAGAGGGAGGAATGAGTGTGTATTTGTTTTCGTGTTGCTCGAATCAACCTGCCCCCAAACCCAGGATACCGCAGCGCCGCCAGGAGCGCGCTCGACATGAGTTCGAATACAATTTGGCGTACTCTGCCCGTTCGTTTCAGACGCGACTGTGGGTCACATCACTGGAGAAGCAAAGAGTACGTGCGCGCGCGAGTGTGCGTCTGTGTGTGCGTGTGTCCAGTCCTGTGGCCGACACACCCAAGCATCTGCGTCTCTCGCGTTTTCGACCGCGTAATTCTTCGAACGGACCCTATGGGAGGCTTTCTAGAGCCCTCGCATCTATTGTCTTGCACGTTGAGCCTCGATCGATTGCAGATCTGCTTTGCTCCCTCTGCACGGCGCCCTGCGCGCGCTTCCCGCCCTCTGTGTCCTGCACGCCTCGCCTCGTCACTTACTCGAGCACTGCTCTCAACGCGGGCTGGCAATTCACTCTAGCGCTGCCCGCCTCAGTTATTACCAGCCTGGAACATATCCCTACCCCTATGCTGGGCAACTCCTCATCACGATACCAATCTTAGGGATTCCCCTATTTTTTGAGGGCGGATCCCTGAGATTGACATCGCCTTTTGGCGTGTCGATCTCAGGGATAGGGATACGTTCGAGGCTGGTACCTTTTGTCTTGCACGGTGGGCCTCGATCGATTGCAGATCTGCTTTGCTCCCTCTGCACGGCGCCCTGCGCGCGCTTCCCGCCCTCTGTGTCATGCACGCCTCGCCTCGTCACTTACTCGAGCACTGCTCTCAACGCGGGCTGGCAATTCACTCTGGCGCTGCCCGCCTCAGTTAACTTGATCGCGACTCTCGCCGTCGCTCGGACGTCCACTCCCTGTGCTTGTTTCGGTTTCGTGCGTGGTTTTCCGCCGAGTGATCAAGGATGCTCCTCGATGGTCCTCGCCGGAGGAAAAATGCACACGTCCGAGCGATGCCAGGGACTGTGGGGCCGCCTCGAGAAAGGATGGATAAAATGTGTGTGTGTGTGCTTGTTTGTTTGTGTGTGTGCGAGTGTGTGACAAACACGCTCGCAACGACTAAGAAACTCTCTCCGTGCCGGCCTCCGCGGGGCGCGCCCCGGGGAGGGCCACCGTGAACGCGCCGGCGTTGACAACCAGTGTGCCGCCCAGGTGCGCATGCTGATTTGGTCGTGTCTCTGGGGCCCCCAAGACGCCCCAAGGAACACCCAAGACGCCCCCCAGAAGCCCCCCAAAGCTCCGAAACGGCCCCCCAAATGGCTTCAAAACTGCATCCCAAACGCCCCCGAAAGGCGTGCCGCGACATCCCGATACACATACAAGAAGCCTCTAACCCATAACCCATGACCCAGAGCCTTCTCTGTATGCCCACTGTATGTTGTCAACATAACATGTCATTACGTGCTGTGCTTGCAGCGTTCCGATCTCGATGCTCCGAGCTTAACGACAAGAGTAACATGTCTGCAGTTGAGCGCGTCTGCGCGGCTGTTCCAACTATCAGATTTCGTGCCGAGTATGCTTTGGTGACGTAGCACATGATCCCTTTGAGCAAACTGTGGAGTCGAGATTACCGTCGGTTGGGTTGATGTCAGCACGTGATTCCCACCAGCCCTTCAGGGAGTAGGTGGTCTAGATTGTTTCCTCTTCCAACCCCTTTCGGGGAAGGGTTTACCCCTTCCCCTCACCCCCTCCTCTGGACCTGGACGGGGGCGGTCGCGAGCGGTCAGAGCGTCCACGATGGCCCAAGACTGCTCTAGGAGGGCCTCTGAAAGCCCAAGATGACCTCCAAGATGGCTCAAAATAGCCCGAGATGCCTCAAAATAGCGTTCGAGATGCTCCACGTGGATCCAAAAAGGTTCCAAAACGGCTCCAAGAGGTATCCGAGACATCCAAGGAGGCCTCCAAAGAGGCCAAAATCCTTCGAACACCTAGCGAAGACCAATGAATTGTGTTTTCTCGCCTGTTCGCGCTTCCGCTGGGGCCCCAGGAGGGGCCCAAGAGAGTCTCAAGAGCGCCCAAGAGCGCCCAAGAGCGCTCCAAGAACGCTCCAAGAGCACCCCAAGAGGCGAGTATTGGGGCTCCCGAAGGGCAGTGCTAATCGAGGAACCCTCCTTTTTTGATCGACGTCCTCCAAGATGGCCCCAAGAGCGTGTCCAAGGCTCCCAAGCGCGCCCCAAGAGGGCCCCAAGAGGCGCCCATACGGCCCCAAGAGGCGCCCAAGAGGCCTCCAAGAGGACCCCAAGAGGCCCCCAAGAGGCCCCCAAAAAGCCCCCCCCAGGCACCCAAGACGCCCAAGAGCCCCCCCCAGGACCGTCAAGAGACCCCCAAAACGTCCCAAGAGGTTTTTAAGAAGCGCCCAAGTGATATCCAAAGATGCTCTGAGAGGCATCCAAGAGCCCTATGGCCATTTTGCTTGCCCTCCTCCTCCTGCTCCTCCTTCCTCCTCCTGCTACTTCCCTTCCTCCTCTTCCTCCTCCTTCTCCTCCTCCTCCTCCTCCTCCTCCTCCTCCTCATCACTATATTCGTCTTCCTTCTCTCCACTCTCTCATCCATCCATTCAGCCTCTGATTTCTCCTCATCCCTCCTTCGCGCGGCTCGGCCGTCCCCCTCTTTGCTCCCGCGCTTTCGTGATCGCCTCAACTCGCCTGCGCATCGTTTCTGAATGGGCTAGTGGGGATATGTTTTTTGGTCGGCGGTCGCGCGACTACGGTCTGGCGGAAACAAGCGTGTCCGGGAGCTAGTGGGGATACCTTTTTGATCTGCGGCTCCGAGGACGGCTCCAGAGAGCGGGTCAATCTCGACAGGGGCGCAACGCGAGACGATTGGCAACGACGGCACATAGGCCAACGCCGCAATGCACGTGCGAGGGACAAAATGAACCTCATTAGAGCCGACCCGGGAGCGGAAGACGGCAGCAGACTGGAAAAGCCGGCGGAGGGTCGCACTGTGGCGCCAGCCCCCACAGACCAAGCCTGCGAGAAGGCGGGAACGCTGTGCGGGCGGCACAGAGCCCGAGGAAAGGCACCGCCAAACGCGGCGAGGAGGACAGAAGGGGGGACAGGCGCAGGAGGCGACGAGGGGAGGGGAAAGGACGGAAGCCTCACTCACAGAGCACCTAAAGTGCTCGAAGACGGTGCGCCGAACCATGACAGGCGTCGGCAGCCTAGTCGCGAGAGACCCAACCTGCAACTTCTTTGCCACAGTGGATGGGGGGCACGCTGCGTGGTACCACGGCTGCACCACCCAGCGGGAGGCCTGCGGACCTGCCCGTGGGAGAACCGCTGGGCTGTCGTGGGCCACGTGCGCCGTGCACCGTGGAAACGGTCGTTGGCGTCGTTGGCGTACGCGAGCAACATGTCCGTCCAGAGGAAGGGGGCGATGCCACAAGCGAAGCGGGGGGCCGGAGGGACGGGCCTGCCATGTGAAGGCTCAGTCCTGCCAAAGGATGGACCACTTGAACAGGAATCCGGCCTCCCCAGGCCCACCCACCGGAGCCAGCGGGTGGTCGCACCCCGCCGCGGGATAGGAGTGACCACCTCGGAGCATGCACGTGAACGTTGCCACGATGGGGGGAAGCCGAGTGGCGTGGTACACCACATCAGTGAGCGTGGAGGAGGAGGGGGGGAGGCGCAGCCGATAGCCGCTAGTGGGGATACGCGATGCGTCTAGAATTTCATTGAATCGGGATGGTAATGGGAAGTGTTCGCAGTTACCTAATCGTACGCCACACAAGTCTCCCAACGCAGTTGGCGATTTGACGTCTGTGCCATCCATGTGATGTATATATACATGTGCAAATATATAGATTAAACAATATGCTGTGCGTCGGGATCGCAATACGACTTCTGCGGATCGGTACCAAAAACATGCCCCCAGCAATCATCTCTTCCCCAACGCCTTGTCCCTTGTTGTGCTATGTACAGTTGTAAACCGAATAACCTTCCGCAGCTCGTGGTGGAATGATTATCGTAACTCGTAGTCGTGGCCACTGAGAGGCACATCAACTGGAACCAATGTCACAATCCCACCTTTGATTGGCACCCGCAGGCGCACCAGGGGGGGCGCCGGAGGCGCCGCCAGGAGGGCCCAGCGCCGACCCCAGAAATCCGCGCGGAGTTCCGAAAGATCATGTCTATGCCATTGCCTGCTCCCCAAAGCGGGTGACCGTTGGACTCGGGCGCTGGTCACGGGCCCCCGCGTAACCGAGCGACGCCACTTGGCCCCCAGCGGCGCCTCCGGCGCCGCCCCTGGCGCGCTCCGCGCGCCAGGGAGGGGGGTCCAGCGCCGATCCGAGAAATCCGCTATAGGAGGCAACTACTGGGAGGTCTTCGTCGGCAAAATTTTTAGGATGGGGGGGGCCGAGGGCCTCCCCGCTCCGTGCCGGCTCGTGGGAGCGTCTGCGCGGCACCGTCGGGCCTGGGCCCGGCAAAACGCCCTGCAAGAGCTCGGAGGCAACTACAGGGCAGTTTTTAATACATAGGATAATTTTGATATAGGATTTTCAATACTGATTCATTTAAGAAACAACTCATGCATGAACTCATCGTAGTTGTTAATGCTAAATCCCTGCATGTTTGATACATGATCCGCACGCGGAGCATGTATAAAAAAACGGCACTGTACTGGGAGGTCTTCGTCGGAAAAATCAAGGATGGGGGGGCCGAGGGCCTCCCCGCTCCGTGCCGGCTCGCGGGAGAAGCCTGCGTGGCACCGTCGGACCAGGGCCTGAAGAAGCCTCCTGCAAAAGTAGGAGGCCACTCCTGGGAGGTGTTCGTCGGCAAGATCAAGGGTGATTAGGCCCCATTTGGGAGCTATTACGCCGGAGTGGGCCTCGGATTCAGCGGGATGAAGCCGTATTAAGCGGGATTACGTCGGATTAAGCGGGAGTCAGCGGGATTATCAGCCGGATGCAGCCGGATTTCGGACCAGGGCAAAATCAGAATTTGACCTCCCAGGAGTTGCACCCGAACAGGAGCATGAGACTCTCCGCCGGCCAAAGCACACAGCACATCCAAAGGTACCCTCCCCAGGATGCACAGGAGCATCCAACTGACACGAAGAACACGAGGTTGCCCTCCCCGAGCCGACCTCGATCTCATACCCTGGCCCGACTACAGGCGAACCCTGATCAAAACACACGGCTGCCCATGTGGGACGTCAATTGACAGCTGGCCGCGTCCACTTTGCGGCGTTGCCACATGCCGGCAGTCACACACCAGTGTTAGCGGGAACGGCGGTGGGAGACGCCTCTCGGGAACCCTCTGGGAGAGCCCCCGGTAGCCCAGCGGGGCCGGTGGGACTCCCTGTTGCCCCCGTGACGCAACGGGGCTGAACGACCCCGTGTAAGCCATGACCACAGCTACAGTACAGAGCCCGTGTGGCGCAAACGAGAAGGACGGCACCAGCTCTCTGTCGCTACATTGTCGGCACAGGACGCGTCTACATGGCAGAGCGGGGGTGGGGCTGCAATTCCTTGACAAAGAACTCGTCCCGATTGTGGCCGCCACGATCCCCGCGGCGACCTCCAAAACCAACCCGGAGGTTGGGTTCGGGGTCGGATCTATCACCACGGTAGCGGGCAGATCAAACACCCTCACAAGCAAAACCCCAGTAAGAGAAACCGCTTTGCAAACGCACCACAGGAAAAGATCGAACAGGGCAGGGCTGTCTCGTAAACGCCCATGACACACTTCAATACATGCCAACTGCGGTGGTCGAGGTGTTCTTTTTTCCTCCCTCGACTCACCTTGCCGCTCCTGCGCCGAAGCCGCGAAGGCACCCCACGGAGGCAGCCCCAAAGCGCCAACCTCCTTCCCAGAGCAGAACATGAACAATTCGAACGCAATTGTCTGGACGAGGATGCCGTGAATCTTCGGGGGGCGCCGTTTCGCGCCACCCTCCCGCTTCCCCCGTCGTTTCCTGAGAGGTCGGCTCTTTGGCGAACCCTCGAGGAACAGCCAGGGGGGCGCCCCTCCCGAACCCGCGAATCCTCGAAAGCTGCAGTTTGAGCAGGGACCGACCGTCCCAGAATTTCTGTAGTCCTACCACGAAATGTTCTTAGAACGCAAAAATGTTCTAAGAACAAAAACAACGTTCCTAGAACATAAACCCGACGTGTTAAAGCAAAACAGCCCCAGCCAGAAATGGTCTGAGAACATTTCGCGCAAGCCACGAGAGGTTCTTAGAAGATTCTTTGGTGGGGCTATAGGCGAGCTAGGACGCTTCGCCACTGCCTGAGCAGTGCAGGCGCGCTCCTGAGGCCACCACGCCTCCCGCCTGCAAGCGGGAGGCTCGCTCTCCCGAGGCCGCCATCCCTCGGCCCACGAGCGGGACTGGAAGCCAGTGTGTGCCCATCTTCGCCCCGAGCGCTCTCGGTGGCAACTCGTGGGAGCCTCCCCGGCCATCTTGTCGGCCGACGGTGATCGGCGCTGATCGATGCTGTTCGCGGGTGATCGGCGCTGATCGGCGCTGATCGACGCTAGCCGACGCTATCTCGTTGATTACCAGACGCTACTCGACACTAATCGACGCTAAAGGCGGAACGAAGACGGTACACAAGGATCCCATAGCTTGCTACCGAAGGCCCCGCGGGCTCTTCTGGACCGTCATCCCACAGTACAGTCGGCCCGTACCAGAAAGATGCGCGATGAGGATGCCAGGGCCTTGGAAGCCGCCCACGTTGAACCTTTTCGAGCGAGGCACGGCAAACGAAAGTAGCCAAGGATGGACCCAGGAAGAAAGAATGCAAGGCTACCCTTTGGAAGGCTGCCCATCCTTGCTGTGCGGGTTGACTGTGCGCTGGCCCAAGACTGCCCATCTCGCGACTCCGCTCTCCGCCCTGCCCGCGCGCTGCCCCGGCGCGGCCTGCGCCAACTCCCGCACGGAGCCCTTCTCGGCGATGCGCCCGCGGTCCATCACAACCGCCTGAGGGCAGCATGTTGTTGTTGGTATCTGCCCTAAGAGTGTCGAAACACTGGCAGCACATCATGCTGGTTAAAACTAGGAAGACAAGGAAAACAATCCAAAACAATGCTGTTTGAGCCGCTTTGCCCAAGACATGTCGAATCCACGCGTCCTCATGAGGGTAGAATGAGAGCTCTGTTGGTGAATGTACAAGTGGGCGACGACAAAGGAATTGGTCGTACACGAGATGACGCAGTGACTGGCGGCTCACGCGGGCCGCCGGCGCGGCACGCCACAGTGGAGGCGAGGATCTCACGCGCGAACTTACGCGCGGATGTCGGCGCAATGGACCCTGTTGTCTTCTGTCGCTCACTCGAACCATGGCCACGAGAGGGACCTTGCATGAAAAGCATGAGTCCCTTCGCAGAGAAACCAAGACCTCATTCAGTACTCATACAGAGGCCCCGGCAATGGAAAGCTCAGAGATGAAGATCATGTGGGGTGGTTACCCCTCCAGTGATAATGTTTTTCGGCGCACTCGTGCCAACTGTGAGGCTCGCGCCGACGTCGATGCGCGGATCGCTTTCACCGAAACCCGACCGTGCTCCGTCGTTCGCGAAGGCCCTGCAAGGACGCGGGTCAGAACGCTGCCAGTGCACCGCTGCGGGGACAATCGCACCTCCGCGGGCAGAAACCGCGGGCGGAGGCGGGACGGGCTGGAGGCCCAGCGCACAGCGGTGGCCCGCACGCCCGGATGAGACCGCGCGCGCAAAACATGACGCACCGCTGCGATAGCCCGCCGCACTGAACGGCTGCTCCGGGAGGGTAGACGTGTTTCCTGATGTGTGCTGTCACGTGCGCTGGCGCAACCTGGCCATCACTCGGACGTCCATTCTCCGTGTTTTTTGTCGGTTTCGTGCGTGGCTTTTTCGCCAGATGATCAAGGATGCTCCTCGATGGTCCTCGCCGAGAGAAAAATGCACACGTCCGAGCGATGCCAAGCAACTGCCATAGCACACTCTGAGCGCACCGCGCACTCTGAGCGCGGCTGCCGCACGTGGCACACCTGGCGCACGCGAAGCACGCGGCGCATCCAGCGCACTGAGCGCGCCTGGGCACGCTTGGCCCCCTGGGGCCCGGGCGCGCCAGATGTCGTCCAACAAAATCCGCGATGAGTCTCCTCCTCCTCCTCCTCCTCCTGCTCCTCCGCTTCCCCCTCTGTCCCTCCTCCTCTTCCTCCTCCTCCTCCTCCTTCGCCTCCTCTTCCTCCTCCTCATTTCTCTCCTTCTCCTCCCTCCTCCTCCGCGCTCAGTACGCGTGGCGCGCCTCGCCAACGTCGCGCACTTGGCGTCTGCGTTCGCACCCGGTGCCTGCCCCCGTAAGTGCGAACGCCGCAGCTGCCGCTTCGTGCCTCGAGGCACGACGCGGAGCTGCCTCCGAGCTCTCATGTGCCCTCTGCCTCGACGGACGGGCAGGCACACGGCGGCGCCCTCCCGCGTCGAGGCGGCGGCACCGGCGCGGAGCGCAGCTCGGACGCGCGTAGGCCTACGTCGGGCATGTCCCTCGCTCTGTGCTCAGGACTGGGGGATGCTAGTATCGCAGGGGCTGGGGCCCAGGACTCTCGGATGTTCTGGGCGCTCCCGCGCGCTCCCAGGGCTGCCTCGGGTGGCTTTTTCCCAAGGGCCAGGGGGTCCCAGAGCGGGCCAAGGGGGCCCCAGAAAGCGCCCTGGAGGCTCCAAGAGGCCTCCTCCAAGACGGCCCAAAAGCGCTCCAAGACGCCCAAGATTGCCCCCAAACGGCCCAATAAGCCCCGAAGAAGCCCCAAGAGCCGTCCAAGATGACCCCCAAGAGGGCCCAAAGAGGTAACAATCCTTGATGATCCTTGTGCTGTTCGATGATTTCGCGTTCTCGTGTTTTCGGGCATCCGACGCCCCAAAATGGCCCCAGAAATCCCCAAGTCCGCTCCAAGACGGAACCGACAATTCGAGCATTCCGCCCCAAGAAGCCCCCCAAAGGCCCCAAGAGGCCCCCAAGAGAGCCCAAGAGGCCTCCTAGAGGTCCCACAAGACTCCACGAGGCCCGGCCCAACAGGACTCCCAAGAGCCCCAAAGCCGCCTCCAAATGGCCTCAAAATCGCATCCAAGAGGCCCCCGAAAGGCCTCCCTCGATATCCAAACGAGCATCCAAGAGGCCTCCAATCCACAACCCAGGCACGGGGGCCGGATCTTTGTGGGCTCCGGAAACGGCAGGGCCGTTTTTTTACCGCTTCCAAAAAATGTCTCTTGAAAATGGAAACGGCACAAAAACGGCTCCAGGATTGGAACCGGAGCCGGAACCGGCCAAAAAACGGCGACGGAACCGGTAAACAAACGGCGCTGGAACCGGCAAAAAAACGGCAAAACGGAAGCGGTAAAAAAAACGGCCCTGTCGTTTCCAGGGCCCACTAAGGGCGGGATGGGCCGGAGGCCACCAGACGTGGTGAGACTCGGATGCCACGTGCCCATCGGTCGGGAGAAGCAGGTCGCAACATGAAGACGGCTTGCGGTTCCTGGGCAGCTCGACCCCGCGCACTGCCCCCTCCCCCCTGGGTCTGGGCGGGAGGGGGGGGCCCGCGGCGTCACGCGGTCCTCATTGGCTTCAAGACGGCCCCGGGTGGCCCCCGCTGCGCCAAGATGGCCTCCACGATGGCTCAAGATCGAGGTGGTTCGTGATACAGTCGAGGTACAAGGAACGAAGCCCCTTCTTGGCCCCAGAAGCGCCTAGGTGCACGAGGAGTGATGAAGGAGGAGCCATGGAAGAGCTCAAGGAACAGCGAGCCCCTTCCGCACCCGAGGCGTTCCTTATTACAGCGTCTTGGCTGTAGCTTCCGAATGCCTCCGACATGTCCTAAGGAGGCCGCAAGGCGGCTCCAAGTGGCAACGAAGCCTCCCAATGAACCCCCCAAGAGTCCCGAGCCGTTTCCACGCCAACTGAAAACAAGAATGATTGTTGCCCTCTCGCCTTTTCGCTTCCGACGAGCCCGTGAGACCCCATGATGGCTCCAAAAGGACCAACAGGGCCCAAAGACGGGCCCAAGAGGGCTACAAGACGGCCGCAAGAGCACCCCAGGAGCGCTCGAAGAGGGCCCACGGAGCCAACTGTTCAGCCTACGAGGAATGTGGGGCGGGGACGAGTGGGCGAATGAAGGATAAGGGTCGCCCCCCCAGCCTGAGCAACGGGGCCTAAGATCGAACCAAGATCGCTCCAACGGGGCCCCAAGACGCCTCCCAAGAACTTATGCATATCTCTCTCTCTATATATATATATAGAGATACTATGGGGCCCATGCGGGCCCAGAGAGGTCCCAAGGGGACCCCAAGAGGACCCCAGGATGCATCCAAGAGTCCACCAGGAGGCTCTCGCAAGGAAAGGTCCACGAAGGCCTCCTCCTCCTCCTCCTCCTCCTCCTCCTCCTCCTCCTCCTCCCCTTCATTATCGTTTTCCTGACACCATCGTGTCCCCCCATCGTGGCCCCCATCGTAACAGTTGCTCTGGGACACTCTGCCACGAGAGTGCTGTTTCGAAGGCGACGTGCCAGGCCATCAGTCCGGGATGGCATCGAGGCTGTGCGGTATGAGCTCTTTCGTCAGCGGCGAGACCGTGGCTTGCACCCACACGTCCCCTGCTTCCCACAGACCCTTCTGGCGCCTCTCCTCCTGTCGCGAGGAACTCTGAAGTGGACCACAAAGGCATTCGCAAAGCACCGACGGGGCGCCTGCCAGCCCAACGGCACATACAGTCACACACACACACACACACATTCACAATAACCTTTACATACGTATACATGTATGCATATATATATATATGTAACTGTATATATCTATATACATACATATAGATATATGTATTGAGGAGAAGGTGGGAACCGACTGAATGCCTCCACGGCTGGTGCCAAAACGCGGATGCCGCTGCACACCGAAGGCTGATTTGAAGCCATCGTGGCGAGGCCGGGGAGGCACGGCACAAGCGAGAAAACGGTTGCACTTGAAAACCGTGTTCTTTCTCACGCTTCGTGTGGAATAGGCGCGCACTACGCCGAGGGCGAGGACGATGACCTCACCGAAGAAGATGGTACAGAGGAGTGCGGGAGAAATCCCACCAGCCCTCTGGGCGTCGGTGGTTTGGGGCGTTTCCTCTTCCACCCCTCCCTCTTCCCCTTCGGGGAGGGGTTTACCCCTCCCCCTACCCTACCCCCTCCCCACTGACCTGGACAGGAGGGGCGGGGAGCGGTCAGAGCGTCCAAAACGGCCTCGGCGAGGAAGCCAAAATCATTGATTTTACTATGGTTTGGGCCCCATGTTGGCCTTCTGAGGGGGCAGTGCTAATTAAAGCTCCCCTCTTCTTTGATCGATTTCCTCCACGATGGCCGCAAGAGGCCCCCAGGATGCCCCAAGAGGCCGCATGATGGCCCCAAGATGGCCCCAAGAGGCCCTCCAAGAGGCCCCCAGGAGGCCCCCAAGAGACCCCCCCCACCCCCGCAGAGAGTCCAACCCCCCCATCCCCCCACACTCCCCCCCCCCCCCACCCCCCAACTCCCCCCATCCACCGGCCACCCCCCCCCCCCCCCCCCCACCAACCACCCGCCCCCCCCACCCACCACCCCCCACCCCCAGCCCCCCAACCCACCCCCCACCCCCCCACCCCCCCCACCCCCCCCCCTCCCCCCCCCCCCACCACCACACCCACCAACCCACCACCCCACCAACCCCCCCCCCCCCCCCCCACCAAGAACCCCAACCCCCCCCCAAGCCCCCCACCCCCCCACCCACCACCCCCCCCCCCCCACCCACACCCCCCCAACCACAAGAGACCCCCCCGAGGCACCCAAGGTGCTCCCAGAGGCCTCGGCGATAATGTCAAACCATTGTTTGCACTAAGGTTTTAGCCACATGTTGGCCTCTTGGGGGGGGCACTGATTAAGTTGACTCCAAGAGCGCCTCGGAGAGCCCAAAATGACCTCCAAGATGGCTCAAGAAATCCCAAGATGTCTCATACTGGCTTCCTCTGTGTGCTGTCCACTTCCCTGATCGAGGCAATCCCACCAGCCCACTGGGCGTCGGTGGTTTAAGGCGTTTCCTCTTCCACCCCTCCCTCTTTCCCTTCGGGGAGGTGTTTACCCCTCCCCCTACCCCCTCCCCGTGGACCTGGACGGGGGGGGCCGCGAGCGGTCAGAGCGTCCAAAACGGCCTCGGCGAGGAAGCCAAAATCATTGATTTTACTGAGATTTTGGCCCCATTTTGGCCTCCTGAGGGGGCAAAGATGGCCCCAAGAAGCGCCCAGGAGGCCCCCAAAGGCCCCAAGATGGCCCCAAGAGGCCCCAAGAGGCCCCCAGGATGCCCCCAAGAGGATCCCGAACGGCCCACAGAGGCCCCCCCGAGGCACCCAAGACGCCGAAAAGCTCCTCAGGACGACCCTCTACTCGCCTGGGCGTCGTTTCTGGACGGGCTGGTGGGGATACGCGAAGCGTCTAGAATTCCCCTCGCTCCTCGTTAAGACAGCTCCCTGAGACCAGTTGCTGGATGGACTGCCAAACAGACGCACGTCGTGAGTCTTTCACGGCGTGAGGATGCCAGGGCTGTGGCTCCCCACACGTTCTCTGCCGAGCCCCCCCTCTCGGGAAACCATGACGAAGACCAAATCGAGTTGGGATGCACCAGGGGTCTCTGAGACACGGCTGGTGTGGAGGTGGAGGACACATCGGGCGCCTGCCCCGCTCCGGAGAGCGCCGTGGGGAACTCTGCAAACGCGCTCCGGGACCCCGAACAGTCTCTGCCCATCCCAGGCGTTCCTGCCAATCCCATCCCTCCCTGGGGCTCAGCCGCGAAACAGGAGAGACGAAGCACGAGGAGGAGGAGGAGGAGGAGGGGGAGGAGGAGGAGGAGGAGGAGGAGGGGGCGGAGGAGGGAGAGGTGGAGGAGGCAGGAGGAGAGGAGTGGGAGGAGGGAGGAGGAGGAGGAGGAGGAAGGAGCAAGGAGAAGGAGGACGAGGGAGGAGGAGGAGGAGGAGGAGGAGGAGGAGGAGGAGGAGGAGGAGGAGGAGGGAGGCCTGCAGAAACGCGAGGGCGAGGATGGGTGCATCTGGTGTCTGTTCCCTGGGAGCCCACGTGGCCCCCGGCGCTGTCCGGTTGGGGCCAGATGCGGGACGAGATCCGGACGGGATTGGGACCAGATTCACCTTTGAAGGGTCCCAAGGACACACAAACAAATTCACACAAATAAAATGATCCCCCACATTTTTACCTAACAGCGAAGACTGATAGGGTTCTAGTGGGCTCAAAAGAGAGCATCATGACTCCCCAGGGGGGTCTGGGCAGATGCCGGACGGGTGCCGCGGGAATCCGGAGACTCCTTTTTTAGCCAACAGAACGCACTTCGTGGTCTTCGAGTTCCCAGAAATCCATTCCTGGGCATGATTTTGAATGCCCAGAGCTAACTGTAGGCCACTTCGTGTTCTTCGAGTTCCCAGAACTCCATTCCTGGGCATGATTTTGAATGCCCAGAGCTAACTGTAGGCCACTTCGTGTTCTTCGAGTTCCCAGAACTCCATTCCTGGGCATGATTTTGAATGCACGGAGCCAACTGTAGGCCACTTCGTGGTCTTCGAGTTCCCAGAACTCCATTCCTGGGCATGATTTTGAATGCCCGGACCCAACTGTAGGCCACTTTTTTTTTTTTTTTTCGTGTCATTCGAGTTCACCAGAACTCCATTACCGGGCCACATTTGAATGCTGAGCGGTGACGCTTGAGGCTGAGGCTGATGCAGGCTGAGGCTGCGGCAGGCTGAGGCTGAGGCCGAGGCCGAAGGCAGACTGAGGCTGAGGCTGAGGCAGGCTGAGGCTGAGGCTGAGGCAGGCTGAGGCTGAGGCTGAGGCAAGCTGAGGCTGAGGCAGGCTGAGGCTGAGGCTGAGGCTGAGGCTGAGGCTGAGGCTGAGGCAGGCTGAGGCTGAGGCAGGCTGATGCTGAGGCCGAGGCTGCAGGCAGACTGAAGCTGAGGCTGAAGCAGGCTGAGGCTGAGGCTGAGGCAGGTTGAGGCTGAGGCTGAGGCTGAGGGCAGGCTGAGCTGAGCAGGCTGATGGCTGAGGCTGAGGCTGATGCAGCTGAGGCTTAGGCAGGCTGAGGCCTGAGCCGAGCTGAAGGCAGAACTGAGGCTGAGCTGAAAGGCAGGCTGGAGGTGAGGCTGAGCAGGCTGATGCTGAGGCTGAGGCAGGTGATGATGAGGAGGCTGAGGCTGAGGCTGAGGCTGAGGCTGATGCAGCTGAGGCTGAAGGCAGAGGAAGCTGAGGCTGAGGTGAGGCAGGCTGAGGCTGAGGCAGGCTGAGGCTGAGGCTGAGGCTGAGGCTGAGGCTGAGGCAGGCTGAGGCTGAGGCTGAGGCAGGCTGATGCTGCGGCAGGCTGTTGCCACTGCGACTGTCATCGCGAATGCGACTACGACTGCGAGAACAACAGAATTCTACAACTGGATTCTCATCTGAATCTTAAGGGGAATGCTTCCATATATGCTCCTACACATCGCTGTTAGGTTGCCTTGCCGGGATAAGTCAATATGGTCTGGATGTTTGTCTTCCCCCCCACTCCCCATATTTTCCCGTATTTTCGTGGGGGTCGACGATTAATTGTGGCTGTGTGTGTTTTCCCAACCATCCTGTGGTGTTGGATCCTCGTTTTGAAGAGACAGCGCCCCGCGTCCCACCTCATTCCTTCCTTCCTCCTCCTCCCCCTCCCTCCTCCCCCTCCTTGCCTCTGCACTCGGCCCACCTCTCACACGTTTCGTAGCCCCATAGGGAGCTCCACCGAATGCCCCAGTGGTTGCTCTCGCATGCGTTTCCCCCACCCAGGACAGCGGTTCGTGGCCCCATAGGGAGCTCCACCGAAGGCCCCAGTGGTTGCTCTCGCATGCGTTTCCCCCACCATGGGCAACGCTTCGTAGCCCCATAGGGAGCTCCACCGAAGGCCCCAGTGGTTGCTCTCGCATGCGTTTCCCCCACCCTGTGCAGCGCTCCGTGGCCCCATAGGGAGCTCCACCGAAGGCCCCAGAGGTTGCTCTCGCATGCGTTTCCCCCTACCCTGGGCAGCGTTTCGTAGCCCCATAGGGAGCTCCACCGAAGGCCCCAGTGGTTGCTCTCGCATGCGTTTCCCCCACCCTGTGCAGCGTTTCGTGGCCCCATAGGGAGCTCCACCGAAGGCCCCAGTGGTTGCTCTCGCATGCGTTTCCCCCACCCTGGGCAGCGTTTCGTGGCCCCATAGGGAGCTCCACCGAAGGCCTCAGTGGTTGCTCTCGCATGCGTTTCCCCCACCCTGGGCAGCGTTTCGTGGCCCCATAGGGAGCTCCACCGAAGGCCCCAGTGGTTGCTCTCGCATGCATTTCCCCCTACCCTGGGCAGCGTTTCGTGGCCCCATAGGGAGCTCCACCGAAGGCCCCAGCGGTTGCTCTCGCATGCATTTCCCCCGCCCTGGACAGCGCTTCGTGGCCCCACAGGGAGCCCCACCGAAGGCCCCAGTGGTTGCTCACGCCAGCGTTTCCCCCACCCTGGACAGCGCTTCGTGGCCCCACAGGGAGCCCCACCGAAGGCCCCAGTGGCTGCTCTCGCATGCGTTCCCCCCACCCAGGGCAGCGCTTCGTGGCCCCATAGGGAGCCCCACCGACAGCGGCACCCACAACGCGTTACGAACAATTGCTTATGGTTGGGTCCTTCGCCAGGATATTTGTCCCTCCTGAACCTTGTCAAAGGGGAGACGAGGAGAGCGAGAGAGAAAGGCTCAAGAAGTGCGAGGAGGAGCAGGAGGAAGGGCCAAATGCGGTCCAAACGCGGCCCAAATGCAGGACAGTGCAACTCCAGATTCACCTTGTCAGAGGGGAGACGAGGAGAGCGAGGGAGAAAGGAGCAAGAGGGGCGAGGAGGAGCAGGAGGAAGGGCCACATGAGGTCCAAGCGCGGTCCAAATGCACGACGAGCTGACTCCAACGCCGCCACGCCCAAGGCTCCCGTGAACAAACATCGAGGGT
Source organism: Prorocentrum cordatum (assembly GCA_963575745.1). Lineage (NCBI taxonomy): Eukaryota > Dinophyceae > Prorocentrales > Prorocentraceae > Prorocentrum > Prorocentrum cordatum. The sequence continues at coordinate 102,040 of CAUYUJ010000039.1, read as the reverse complement.
GCAAAGAGGGCCAAGGTCCCCTGCGCCCCACCGGCTCACTTGCACGGCCTGCCGTGGCCTCCCAGATTGGGCCCCGCCCAGATTCCCGCATACAGTCGGGGCCTTGACCTAAGGAACCCTACACAAGGAACGGGGCCCCTCTCTCCCATAAGTTGAACTTCGATTTCCCATGGAAAACCTCAGGAAAACAGAAGGCAAACTGCAGCCCAATCAAGGAACACCGAGCCCCTCCCCAACGAAAAGGGTTCCTTCTTCAGGGCCCCGACTGTACGTGTGCGCTCACAGATGGAAGCCGCTGCATCGAAACACTGAGGAGCCCGCCAGGTCGAAGTTGAGAATGGTCTCCTGATGCGGAGAGCAAGGCGCCCTCTGCACTCGGACCCCCCCGCTGCGCCGGCCCCGACATCCTTCTGGAGGTGGCCGCAGGGGGGTCTGAGCTGGACGTGCCCCGAGACAACATGTCAAGAAAGGGGGGAAGCCAAATCCCCTCCGAACCAATTCCCAGACCCCTCCCTCGGGTCCATCTAGTGCACCAGTGCACTGTTCACTACAGAACCGTGTTCAGTTACTCGGGTGCCCGAGCACGGCCCCTGGCGACCCATAAAGGCAACAACGAACACGAACCTCTAACCCTGACCGTGAAGGAGGGCTGAAAAATAGCATCAGGACATCGGCGTCAAAACTCCAGTCGAGGTTTAAGCAGTCGAGATAGGTTTCCAGGTCATAGGTTTCCAGCACCCTGGAAGGTCAGGGAACCTGCCCCGCTCCCATTCTGGCCGGAACCAGTGCTGGGCCACCTCAGACCCCCAGCTGACTCCAACGCCCTCTGCCCTCCGATTCCAACCTTTCCCTGCCCCGATCTCCTTCCAGTTCCTTCACGACCCCGCTCTGCGTGATTCAAAGATGAATCCAACGATGGGACTCAATGATAGGAAGGGATCCAAGGGTGGAGATACAGTGTCTGAGGCACCTTGCCCTCAGGCCATCCCTCAGGACACCATCTTTGAACCACCGACAGCTGTGGCCCACTAACCCGTACACTGCTTCTGTCGCTCCTGCCTGCTCGGCCCCGGCTGTCACCGTGCCCGGGCTGACGTTCCGAAGTCTGGTTCGCAGGACTGCACCTCATCCAAGGTCTCTCCCCCACTCGTGGCTCTGCCCAACGCCCCGTGTGCAGCTCAGCGCTGTGCCGCAAACCTCAACAGGTTCGGGTGGTCTTAATGGACAAGAGGAAAGGCTAGAGTAGAGTGTATACATCTGCATATGCGCGCTCAGATTCTAGCGCAGGCAGGAAGAGTCGCTTGAAGAGCCTGGACAGCACTGTCATGCACAAGCGCGTGCCGCACTCGTACGCATTCTCACCCTCATCCTCTTTTCTATTAACACACTCCTGACATAGCATCCTATTCATGGCAATCCTACTAATCACCATGGCCATCCATATGATCATCAACAGCAACATCATGGGACACAGATTTGGCCCAATGCTGCTGGCAATGCCGTCACGTCAAACTCGCGTATCCTCCTCCTCCTCCTCCTCCTCATCATCATCCCTCTACTCCGCCTCCTCATCATCATCCTTACCTCGTCATAAACTGGATTAACATTTTTAATCACGCTCCCATCGCCATTTTTCCCACCACAGCTACACTGATCGTCAACGTTGTCACTGCCATCGTCTTGTCCCATCAGCATCGTGACCATCACCATCACCATCAATCACCTTTGTCATCATCAGCATCAGCGTCATCATCATCATCATCATAATCATCATCGTCAGCATCACCAGCATACGCATCATAAGCATCATCCTCATCACCACCACCACCACCATCATCATCATCATCAACATCATCATCAGTATCAGTATCAGTATCATCAGCATCATCATCATCATCAGCAGATCATCATCATCACCATCATCATCCACGTCATCACCAAACTAACCCCATGCCCCCGATAATAAACCCTAAGGGATAATAAAGTTCGGGGTTTTCGGGGGGGATAATAAAAGTTGCCCGCCAGAGCCAGCATAAAGAGATATCAAGAGGAAAAAGCCAAAGATATCAAAAAGCCAAAGATATCTTGAGAAGCCTTGGTCTTTGGTCCTCTATGAGACATCCTCAACAATGATTTGTCTCGGTTGAGACATCCTCCACGACATTCTTATGGGTTTTCTACATCCCTACAGGTTTCTATATGAATACTTATAGATGTAGATAGATTCCTTTGGGTTTCTTCAGATTCCTATGGATTCCTTATAGATCTCTATGAGTGTATTATTATTTGTTATAGAAATGAATTGACGCTTGCGTCGGCCCCATTAACGAGTTCCATGGATAGTGAACTCCAGCGATAAACAAGTTCAGGGGGCAGGGGGAGGAGAAGAAAGATAGAGATATACATAGAAATATAGAAAGAGAAGGGGAGGTAGAGGAGGAAGAGGAGGAGGAAGAGGAGAAACAGCAAGAGGAGGAGAGGAGAAGGAGATAACAAAAATCCAAAGTTCCAAACTTATTAGATTTAATTTATACGCGCTTAATGAACATTCAAAGATTCATCTGATCGTCTAGGGTAGCTCATCTGCCCCGGTTTCCTTGGATAATAAAGCACAGCGGTAAACAAATTCAGGGGCCACGGGGAGGAAGAGAAAGAAACATTGATCATTTCGTTTGAGCCTGCATCCCGAAATTATTGGTTTCGCCTTCGACATCCTGAAAAAAACGTGTTCGCTTCGCTTGATGTTGTTATCTCAACATGAGACGGAAGTAACCTCGATGGCGAACTTTCCCACTGATAATGAAGTTCGGCCTCCGCGCCCCCGCGCCCCCGACCAAACTCTTATTGGTCGACGATGAAAAAACTCTAACGACTTAAGGGGGGGGGGTACATTGTTATCGTGGGCATGGGGTTAAACACCAAAATCATCATTGTCATCGTCGGCGACCCGATGTTCCTGGAGAGGCCTCCAGAAACATCCAGCAGACTGCGCGCCTGAAACGCCTCTTGGAGGCGTTTGGGAGGATGGGGGGGCGAGCTCCTGGAATGTATTGAGGGTTCTCTCGGGCCTCTCGTCTGTCGTTTCAGGAAGGCCTTAAAGACGGGCCAATCGAGAGCGAAAAGGCAAGTTCTGAAGAACCTGTGGTTCCCCCGTGGATATTGAGCGGTGTAGACGTCCTGTTGGACTCTTGGGAGCCTGGGGGAAATTGGAGGCCTCTTGGGGGTCTTTTGGTGCTGCCTTGGAGCCTCGAGGGGGCTGTCTGAGGGCGCTCGTGGCCCGTCTGAATTGGGTCGTCATGAGAGGCTCTTGGCGACCCTTGAAGCCGTCGGAGTGGCCTCTGGGGCTCCGCGTGGGGATCTCTCGGGCAATCCTAGGGGTTCCCCAGAAGCCTCAGGGGATCTCTCGGGCAATCCTAGGGGTTCCCCAGAAGCCTCAGGGGAGTCCGCATGATTGAGGATGAGTCAGAAACATCAGCAGTGTCACGATGATGATGATGATGATGATGATGATGATGATGATGATGATGATGATGATGATGATGATGAAGATGATGATGATGATGATGATGATGATGATGATGATGCTGATGCTGATGATGATGATGCTGCTGATAATGATGATGATGATGACGATGATGATGATGATGATGATGATGATGATGATGATAATGGTGCTGATGACGATGATGATTGTCAGCATCGTCATTACTGCCACCATTCTCATCAACATACGCATTCTCAGCATCGATAACATCGCTGTAATCATCGTCGACGTCGTCCTTACCACCATAATCATCATCAGCAGCAGCATCGTCATCATTACCATCGTCTGCATCATTATCAGCATCATCAGCATCATCAGCAAGAACACAAGACCACCACCCTTACCATCATCATCATCATCATTATCAAAATCAGCATCGTCATCATGATCATCATCATCATCATCATAATAATCCCCATCATCAACATCATCGTCATCATCATTTACATCATCATCGTCACCATCATCCGTAGCAACACCATCCTGATTATAACCATCATCATCATGACCACCACCCTCACCAATAGCAGCATCACAATCACATTCACCTTCACCGTCACCTTCACATTCATCATCGTTATCAGCAGCAGCATCATCAGCAGCATCGGCATCAGCATCAGCATCAGCATCATCATCATCATCATCACAACCGCAAACACATACATCACCATCGCCATCAACATCAACATCAATATCCTCTCCCTCATCAGCAGCATCAGCAATACTATCATAATCTTCATCAGCATCAGCATCAGCATCAATAGCAGCACCGATATCAACATCAGTATCAGCATCATAATGATAATCCAAATGTTCATCAGTACCATTATCATCATCATCATCCTCACCATCACCATTACAATCATCATCGCAACTTTCATAATAATCGCGACCATGAGCAGTACGAACATCGTCAGGATCATCTTGGACACACCTCGGTCCTTCCTCGAGGTTTCGTGAACGCCTCTCGGGAGCCCCGTGGAAGCCCTGTGGGGCCGTCTGGAAGGATAGTGAGCTGATTGGGACGGGGGCGGTATCATCAACATAATGATCATCAACAATGACATCATCACCATCACCATCATCATCGTTATCACCATCATCATCGACAGCATGATCGTTATCACCGTCATCATGCACATCAATATCGCCTCCATAAAAAACAATCACCATCCTCACCAGCATCCGCATCCGCATCACCAACATCATCACAACCCCTATCACAAACACCATCTCCATCAGCATCATATTCCTCATCTACTGCATCAGCGTCAGCAGTAGCATCAGCATCAACATGAGCATTATCAGCGTGACGACTGGCATCAGTATCAGCAAAAACATCAACATCTCAATAAAAATCCGCCGGCCCCCTTGCGGGGCCACCAGGCTGCGAGGGTGAGGATTGCAGCAACCTGTTCCAGTCGCAGTTTCCAGCTTCCACTCTGTTACAGTCCTGCTTTCTGCTTCCTTAGTGTTAGTTGTTGATGAACGCACGCGGGGGGGAGCCCCAAACCAGCTGTTTTACCACGCCGGACAAGTGAAAATACATGATTGTCGCGCCCCCGAGGCCATAAACCCTCGTCAATTACGCGAGAGTCGCGTCGACGAAGCCATAATCCTTTGTAAATTATGCCATATACGCGCCCCCGAAGCCCTAAACCTTTGTAAATCATGCAATGTTCGCGCCCCCGAAAAAATACCCCCTATAACTTACTGAATATTTGCGCCCCCGGAGCCATACACCTCCGAAAAGTATAAAATATTCCCGTCCCCAGGGCCAGAAACATTTGTAAATTACACCATACTTGCGTTTCCGAGGCAACTAACCCTCGCAAATTACACAATTGTTGCGTCCCCGAGGCCATCAACCATCATAAATTACTCGATAGTTGCGCCCCCGAGGCCATAAACCCTCGTAGATTATGCGGTATTTGCGCCCCCGAGGCCATAAACCCTAGTAAACGATTCAGATTCGCGGATTCGCGTCCCCGAAGCCATGCCTCTTGGGAGCCTCTCGGAAGCCTTTTGGGGCCGTCTGAACGGGATCTTCAACTGATTGCGGCGGGGACAGTATCATCATCCAATTGATAATCATCAGCATCATCAACCTTACCATCATCCCCATCCCCATCCCCATCCCCATCCCTATCATCTCCACCACCATCATCATCTGCATCACCATCGTCAGCATCATCATCATCATCAGCATCCTCATACTCATCAGCAGCATCGTCCTCATCATAATTTCCATCATCTCCATCATCATCAGCATCATCACCACAGGCAGCAACATCATCATCATCATCATCATCATCATCATCATCATCGTCAAAATCACCGTCATCATCGTAGTCATCATCATCATCATCATCATCGTCATCATCATCATCATCATCATCATCATCATCATCATCATCATCATCATCATCATCATCGTCATCGTCATGATCATGATCATGATCACAATCATCGTCTGTATCTGCATCGTTCTTCATCCTCCGTATCATTGAAGTCATGAGCATGAGGGTCGTCGTCATGAACATCACACCTGGCATCCTCGTCAGGCCGCCGACCAGATATGTCCAGAGAGGCCCCTGGGAACATCAGGCCTGTTGCGTGTGAGGGCCTTGGATGTCCCGTCGGGGGCGAAGGAATCCAGACACAGGTCGGATCCGCGCCTCGGGGAGCACTGTCGATGTGTGTGGGGGGGGGGTTGGACCGGGCCTTCGGGCGGCTCCCTGTGCGCCTGTGCAAATCGCTTGAGGTCTCTTGGTGCCCCGCTTCGGGGCGTTTCAAGGAGTGCCGTAATGACCATCAGAATCAGCAGCATCGACAGCGTCATCGTCGTCATCATCATTGTCATGATGTCATGCGTCATCGTCATCATCATCATCATCATCATCATCATCATCATCATCATCAGCATCATCACCATCATCATCGTCATCATCATCAGCATCATCATCACCACCATCATCATCAACAATATCATCATCGAACTTATGATCATGATCATGATCAGGATGATGATTTTGATGATGATTACCATCATCATCACCATCGTCAGCATCACCATCATCATCACAGTCATCGTCATCCTAATCCTCATCCTCACCATCATCATCCCTTTTCTCATCCTCATCATCCTCATCCTCATCCTCATCATCATCGTCATCATCATCCTCATCATCACCATCACCATCACCATCACCATCACCATCACCATCATCATCATCATCATCATCAACCTCCCCATCATCATCATCATCATCATCATCATCATCATCATCATCATCATCAGCATCACCATCACCATCAGCATCATCATCACCATCATCATCATAATGACATCGCCATGCTATACGTACTCAGCATCTTGGTCGCAGTGCCGTCGGCCTGTTCCCCGAGAGGCCTCCGGAACATCAGGGCAGCTGCGTGGGGGTGGGCGCTCCGAAGGGTGAAGGATTTTGGCCTCCTGTGGGCCTCGTGGAAGCCTATTGGGAGCCTCTTGGGAGCGTGGCGGGGCAGTCCTGAAGCCACCTGGAGACCATGTGGAGCCATCATGGCGGGCTCGAGGGCCGTCTCGAAGCCATCTTCGGCCGGCTCGGAGCCCTCTTGACTCTTGAAGGATCTGGGGGGCCCCCGTCCACCGTCGTGTGGGCCTCTCTGTGGCTCCTCTAGGGCCGCTGTTGGAGCATCCTGAGGCCTGAGAGGACTCTCGGGAACGAAACTGGCAGGCCTTGAAAAACCTATGGTTCCCCTTTGTGTTTTGAATGATGTTGGCCTCCTGATGGCCTCTTGGAAGCCTCCAGGGGCCGTCTTGGGGCCAGCTTGAGCTGTCTGGGGCCGTCTGGAGGCTAACTGGGACCGTCTTGGCGGTTTCGAGGGCCGTCTCGAAGCCATCTTCCGCCGTCTCGAGACATCCCGAAGGGCTTGGGAGGGCCCCAGTCGACTGTTTTTTGGGTGCTGTGGGGATGAGTGGGCCGAAGGGAGGCTGTTGAAGGGAGGCTGCTGAAAGGCTCTCGTGGTTGACGAGGTGGTCTGTTGGGGACCTCTTGGGGATTCCTAGGGGCTTCTTGGGAGCCTCTTCGGGCTTCTTAGGGGGCGGTGCGTGGCCTCGCTTCGGGGTTCCCTCTGGGTCCTCTCTTGGGGCTGTCCTGGCGGCCTCTTCGGCCATCTTGGGCTTCTCGTTGGACGCTTTCGCGCACTTCTGGGCCGTCTCGGGAGCCTCTTGGGGCCTCTTGGGCCAGGTGGGGACGAGCTGGGAGGCCTCTTGCACATCGAGCACGCAAGAAGCTGAGGACGTTCCTTGATGCTCGTATAGGAGGGCCCTGCCTGTCTTGCTTCATCGGTCGGCGAGGCGTCCAGACGGACCGAAGCTCTCCCGAGATCGTCCCAGCACGGTGCGAAGGGCCCCCAGAAGGCCCCGAGAGGGGCCACAGCCCAAGACGGCTTCCGGGGGGGGGGGGGGGGAGGGGCACCAGACGGTCAAATCCAGTGAACAGGGCCTCCAGACGGGCCAACAGAAGGCCCCAGACGGGGTCGATCTGCTTCGAAGGTGGCCTCCAGGCGGCCCAAGAGCTGTGGATGCCATGAAAGTGGACACCCCAACAATCCGATCATCGAATTAAACATGGGTTCAGAATGTTTGAAACGTGTTCTGGAAATAGTGAAGCCTGAAGCTCTGTCTGTGTCCCTGAAGCGGTTTGGGTGCCCAAGTAAATTTGTAGATATGGTCTCCTCGATCTACAAGGACCGCAAATTCGTGGTGACGGACTTCGCAGTCGAATCCGCGGAGCACACCCAGACTTATGGCATCTGCCAGGGGTGCCCGCTATCGCCATTCCTTTTCACGATAATCATGACCACGCTGCTAAGCGACGCGCGCAAGTGCCTGCAGAACCAGATCGGGGAGGCCGTCCGGGAGCACGTCATCAGCGAGCTTGTCTACGCGGACGATACCCCTCTCGTCGGCAGCAACCCCGGGACCGTCGAGACTCTTATGCAGTGCGTCGAGAAGTGTGGGGAGCATTATGGCCTCAAGCTCAATTGGCAGAACGTGGAAATGCTCCGGGTGAGGTCTAATGCCGTGGTCAAGAACTCTTCTGGGATGGCAATAACGTGCAAGGAATCGTTGATATATCTTGGAACATGCCTGACAACTCACGGCCGGATCGCAGCGGAGCTCAGCCGGCGGATAGGGGCTGCTTCCAGTGAGTTCAAGGCGCTGCATGCGGTATGGACACATTCATCACTGAGTCGCAGGCGGAAGATAGCAATATTCAATGCGTGCATTGTGTCTAAGCTGCAATATTGTTTGTTCGCCGCGTGTATGAACAAATTGGAAAGGAGGAGGTTGGACGCCTTCTAAGCCCGTTGCCTCAGAAAAATCTTGCGAGTATCGCCGTCATTTCTGAGCAGAGTGTCTAACGCAACCGTTTTGAGTATGGCCGGACAGGGGCCGCTGAGCGAAGACATCTGCAGGCGACAGATGGAATTCATGGGACATCTTGCCAGGCGGGCAGACTCTGACCCAGTGCGCTGCTCAATATTCTGCCCTGGTGGCATCGAATTGAAGCGACCGGACGGGCCGCGGCAGCGGGGCAGGCCGAGACAAACTTGGAGCCACATGGTCATGAAGAATTGTGTGTCTGCTGCGGGCTCACGCGAGCGCGTTGCTGCTTTCTTCCGCCCGGATGGCGGAGCAGCGCGCACGTGGAAACAGCAAGTTAATGCATGGCATTTGAGTGCGTAGCTGTGGCTCTCATCTCTCCTTTTCCTCCTTCTCCTCCTCCTCCTCCCTCCGCGTGTTTAGCACGCGCGGCCGATGCCAATACAGCACGCCCCGCTCATGAGCAGTTTTTCTTTTGGCTGCTCACGGTCTCACCCTGCTCGCGCGCCGTCCGGACGCAAGGCTACTGAACTGAACTGATCTGGAAATACTGAAAACCGGTCTTGCTTTGCTTCTTCACCACATTCGGACCTCTGGAAATTCTTCGGCAACATGGCCCCTCTCCGTTGATCGTCGCCCACAGCCCAAGAGGCGCCCAGGCAGGCCTCCACCGCGGCGCCGAGGCGGCCCACAAAGGCCCTTCAGGACGGCTAAACCAACAAGCGTCCAGGAGGCTCCAGGCTGGCCCCGAGGCTGTGCTGGCTCCTCGCCTCCGGCCTCCTTCCCCTCGCCCTTCTTGCCCTCGCCCTCGTCCTCTTCCTCCTCCTTGTCCTCGCCCTCGTCCTTCTTGCCCTCGTCCTCGTCCTCGCCCTCGTCCTCGTCCTCGTCCTCTTCCTCCTCCTCCTCCTCCTCCTCCTCCTCCTCCTCCTTCCCCTCGTTCTCCTTGCCCTCGCCCTCGCCCTCCTCCTCCTCCTCCTCCTCCTCCTCCTCCTCCTCCTTGTCCTCGCCCTCTACCGCGAGGCGCACGCCATGGTGCTAGCGCAGGCCAGGGGGGGGGAGGGCCAGCCGGCTGTCGCGTGGGCCTCTCCGTGGCTCCTCCAGGGCCACTGCTGGATCATCCTGAGGCCTCAGAGGCCTCTCGTGAGCGATGAGGCGAGGCCTTGAAAACTGATGGTTCCTCTTCGGGTTCGGAATGATGTTGGCCTTTGGCCTCCTGGGGGCCTCTTGAAAGCCTCGTGGAAGCCGCCAGGGGCCGTCTTGGGTCCATCTTGAACTGTCTGGGGCCATCTGGAGGCGAACTGGGACCGTCTCGGAGACATCCCGAAGGGTCTCGGGGGCCCCAGTCCACCGTCTTGGGGTGCTTTGGGGCTGCTCGTGGGCCATCGATGGACCATCCTGAGGCCCGAGAGGCCCCTCGGAAGCGAAAAGGGGAGGTCCGGGGGAACCTAATAGTTCCCTTCGCTTTCGGAAGGCCTGTGTCTCCTGAAGGCACTTTGGAGCTGATTAGGAGCCTCTTAGGGACCAATCTGGAGGCCATCTTGGGTCTGTGTGGAGGCCACCGAGAACCGTCTCGGCGGTCTCGAGGGCCGTCTCCGAACAGTCTTGAAGGGTCTTGGGGGGCCCAGTCGACCGCCTTGCCTTGGACTGCCGTGGGGCTCCTCGCGGACTATTTGCTTTTCGGGGAGAACCGAATGATTCCTTTGTGCTTGAAGGATCTCTCCGTCCCCTGAAAGCCTTTTAGAGCTGCTTGGGAGCCTCTTGAAAGCTCTTCGTTGGCCGTATGGGTACCATCTTAAGCAGTCTGGGTCTTTGTGAAGCCATCTGGAGTCGACTTGGCGGTCTCGAGGGACGTCTCGGAGCCGTCGTGAAGGGGATGGGGGCTCCAGGCGACCGTCTTGGGCGATTCTGAGGCTCCTCGACGGCAGTTGCTGGACCATCTTGAGGCCTCAAGGGCTCCTCGGGAGCCACGAAGCGAGATCCTGAAAGCCATGGTTTTTCCAAAGGTGTTCCCAAGATGTTAGCTTCCTATGGGGCCTCTTGCGAGCCTCTCGTGCTCTTGGGAGCCTCTTGGGGGCCTCTTGCTGCCGTCTTGGGACCACCTTTTACCAGCCTCGAACGCATCCCTATCCCTAAGATTGACACGCCCAACGGCGATGACAATCTTAGGGATTCGCCCTCAGAAAATAAGGGAATCCCCAAGATTGGCATCGTGATGAGGAGGTGCCCAGCATAGGGATAGGGATATGTTCCAGGCTGGTAGATCTTGAGCTTGCTCAGGCGGTCTGGAGGCCATCTGGGGGGCCGTCTGGGCGGGCTCCAAGGTTGTCTTTTTGTTTCGGGCTCCAGGGCAGTCTTGGGGCTCTCCGGGGCCGCCTGGGAGCTGGGTCCACTCGTAGACGCTTCAGGCACCTGGCCTTGGCCGCTGGGACGCCTACGCCGTCTCTCTGCTGTATTCATACAGTCGGTTCCCTTACGCACTCATAAGCAAACTTCGGGGGCAGCCACGAGGCGCCATGAAATTTGAGGAAATCCGCCGATCCGGCGTGCGAGTTTGGAAGAAGTCTCAGCTACAGCCTACAGCCTAGAGCCTGAGCTTCAGCTCTGCTTGGGGGGGGGGCCGGGGGGGCTCTGCCGGGGAAGGGGGGGAAGGGGGGGATGGGGGGGGACGAGTTGTGGTCCGCATTCCGGGGGGTGGGGGGCTTTTCCGAGCCCACCAGGGCCCCAAGACGGGCCAAGAGGGCTCCAAGACCCCCCAAGACGGCCCCAGAAGCCCAGACGCTCAAAGAGCGCTCCAAGACGCCGAAGATGACCTCCAGACATCCCAAGAGGCCGCCGAGACGCTCCAAGAAGCCTCCAAGAGCCCTCAGAAGAGGACCCTTCGAGGCCAAAATCAATTAGTTTCAGTATGGTTTTGGACAGATTCTGGTCTTCCCGCCTTTTCGGCTTCCCGACGCTCCAAGACGGGCCCAGAGGCCCCCAAGATCGCCCCAGTAGATGGACAATATATTCGAACCCTCACACATTCGAGGGAGATTCTGAATCACCCCCGCGCCCCCGACATCAATGTTGATCTCAGCAAAGGCGGTGCTTTGGGGTTCGAATATTTCTGTCCACTCACGCCCCCCCCGTCGCCACGCCATCAATATTAAATTCGGGGGTTCGGGGGGGCATCTTGGGCCACAGGGTTCGAATATAATGTCCATGTACGGTCCCCCATCTTGTTTTGCAGGTGGGAGTAGGGAGGAGGGAGAGGAGGAGACTGTACAGATGCCACAAACGTCAGCATTACAATCAGAATCGCCCTCATCGGCGGCATCATCTCCACCATCATCATCATCATCATCATCATCATCATCATCATCATCACCATCATCACCATCATCACCATCATCAGTATCAGCATCATCAGCAGCAGCATCATCTTCACCCACAACCCTCAAGGAGGAATGAGGAACAGGAGGGAGGAGGGGGGAGGAGAACGAGGAGAAGGAATAGGAGGAAGATGGAGGTTCCGCTCCTGGGCGTAAGACGCTGGGGCAAGGGGTGAGACGTTTCAGGAGGAGTGCGGAAGGGTCTGGAGGAATGGGAGAACCCCACAGGATTGGGAGGAGTGCGGAGGGTTGAGGGGAAATGGGACGGTTGTGGGAGGTGAGGAAGGAGTGCGGAGGCGTGGGGAGGACTGGGAGGGTTGCGGAGGTTTCGGGGGGAGTGCGGATGGGTATGGAGGAATGGGATGGTGGAGGAAATCTCTTTCGGGAGGAGTGCGGAAGGGGTGGGGAGGAATGGGGCGGTTGCAGAAGGTTTGGGAGGAGTGCGGAGGGATGTGGAAGGATGAAAGGGTTGCGAAGGTGTCGGGAGGAGTGCGGAAGGGCGTGGAGGAATGGGAGGGTTGCGGAGGTCTCTTTCGGGAGGTGTGCGGAGGAGTGGGGAGGAATGGGACGGTTTCACAAGGTTTGGGAGGAGTGCGAGGGGATGTGGAGGCAGGGAGGGTTGCGGAAGTTTCGGGAGGAGTGCGGAGGGGTGTGGAGGAATGGGGGAGGTGCGGATATGTGCGGATGTCCCGGGAGGAGTGCGGGGGAGTGGGGAGACATGGAAGGGCTCCGGAGGTTTCGGGGGGAGTGCGGACGGATGTGGAGGAATGGGACGGTTGTGGAGGTTTCGGGAGGAGTGCGGAGGGGCCTGGAGGAATGGGGGAGGTGCGGGTGTCTGGGAGGAGTGCAGAGGGATGTGGAATGATAAAAGGGTTGCGGAGGTTTCGGGAAGAGTTCGGAGGGGTGTGGAGGACTGGGACGGTTGCGGAAGGTTTGGGAGGAGTGCGCAGGGTGGGGGGGAATGGGAAGGATCGCGGATGTCCGGGAGGAGTGCGGAGGGGCGGAACGAATTCGAAGGGCTCCGGAGGTTTCGGGAGGAGTGCGGAGGAATGTGGGGGAATGGGAGACTTGCGGAGGTTTTGGGAAGAATGCGGCGGGGTGTGGAGGAATGGGAGAGTTGCGGATGTTCGGGAAGAGTGCGGAGGGGTGAGAAGAATGGCAGGATTGCGGAGTTTCTGGGAAGATTGCGGAGGGGTCTGGGGGAATGGGTCGGTTGCGGAAGGTTCGGGAGGAGTGCGGAGGGGTGGGGGGGAGTGGGGCGGTTGCGGAGGTTTCGGGTGGAGTGCGGAAGGGCGTGGAGCAGTTGGGAATAGTGCGGAGGGGCGTGGAGGAATGAGAGGTTTCGGAATTTGTTGTTGGCGGAGTGCGGTGGGGTGCGGACGACTGCAGGGGAGTGGCGAGGACTGGGAAGGAGTGGGGGGCCTGCGGAGGAGTTGGGAGTGAATGGAATTTAACGGAATGCAGCGGGGGGCCTCTGTCGTAGACCTCGCCCGAGAGGGCCTCCAGGGGGCCTTACGAAGATCCACGGGGGCTCCAAGACGACCCCCAAAGAGGCTCCACGCGGACTGACGGACGGGCCCAGAGGCGACAGCACTGGCATCGTCGACGGTGACGGTCGGAGTCGTGCCGGGCCAGAAGCACGACGTGCCCGTGGCGGTCGCGCAACGCTCTAGGGGTCTGCCGAAATTGTCGGGGCGCGGCATGCGGAGTCAGCCATCGGGGCCTTCCGTGGAGTTCCCGATGGGGCAACGAGGTGTGGCAACGACGATAATGGCGACAGTGATGATGGCGATGATGGTGATGATGTCTGCGCGCAGCGACCCCAATCGCACGCGGCAGGACTACTTGGGCTTGAACTTAAGAGCCTCGCTTGTGACGAGGGTCGAGAAACAGCGCGGGCACGGCACTAGCTTCGGGGCCGGCGGCTTGGGAATCGGCACAGTGAATAAATACAGTTTCAGCCGCCGGAGCAGCATGCCAGCCTGCCCCTGCGGGCGCTGCGACGACTCGGACGAGAGGCCCGCCAGCGCCGTCTCGGGGCAGGTGACAAAAATCGGGGCGGACCCCATGTACACCTTGTGCCCGACGTGCTGGTTCTGGGGCATGGTGATGGGCACGGGCTTGCCCTCCAGCCACAGGAGCTGGATGGACAGGGGGAGGTCCTCATCGATGAACATCCACTCGTCCAGCACCGCGGCCTTGGCCTTGTCCAAGCCGTGGAAGCAAAACTGCCCCCCGCCTGGCCTCTCCTGCACGTGCTCACCACCGAACAGCGGCCGAACCGCCGAGAAGAGAAGAGACTTCCCCTCTCCGCCGAAGCGCCCAGCCAAGGTGACCACCGGGGCCGCCTCGGACCGACCGTGCTTCAGGGACATCAAGATGCTGCTGCACAGGTCGGGGACGTCGATGCGATTCATCGACAGGCTTTCGCGGACGTGGTGCAACCAGCGGCCGCCGCAAACGCAAGGCGTCCGCAAGGCCTCCTTGAACTGTTGCATGACGGGTTTCGTCGCGTCTTCGAGGAAGCTGTCCACGTTCTCCCACGCCCAGGCCTTGTCGATGATCTTCTCCAGCACGTGCTCGTTCTTGAACATCCAGGCAACCACCTTGTGCGAGCAGGACGTCTTAGCGTACGCCATCAACTTGCGCACTGCGTGGGGGTCGTCCGGAGTATTCCGGATCCCAGACCTGACCACTATCGGCCACAGGTCCACTTCCTCGACGCGAGGCTCTGGCTTCCCCTTCTCGCCCTCGACCTGCTCCCGCGCGGTCCTGCGCTTCTCCAAGGCGCGGGCGGTCGTCGGCTCCCTCTTCGCCGCGGACAGCGGCGGGTGGTCCGCGGGCCAAGCCAAGTAGTCAACGTCCAGGGCGCTCCGCGGCTTCTTGGGCGTCGCGTTCGCGCAGTACCCGACGGCCGACCAGCACCCGTCGTGGCTGCAGGACCAGTGAGAGGCGAGTTGGTACCTGTTGAGCAAGGCCCGCTTCACGGTCAGGAACTTGCTCTTCTTGCCCAGGTGCAAGGCCACGTGGTAGTGCGCCCGCCGGACGCCTGCCACTGGCGCGTGGTATTCTTTGAATACCACCAGCTTCTTGACCCCGACGGGCGCGGCCCCCTGCCCGCGGTGGCTTGCGAGCCACGCGGGGTCGGCGTCCGGAGCGCCGCAGCAATCCAGGAAAGCGTCGCGGACCTCCTCCCGCGAGAAAGCCGCTGGCGCTCTGAGACCCTCCTTGTCCGTGTGCGGCAGAGTCACCAAGTAGACCTCCCGCGAGGCGTTCCTGTTCTCCTCGCCGACGACGTGCTCGAGGAGCGCCGTCTGCTGGCTCTGCTTCCCCACGAGCCTGCGGCGCTTCTCTGGCCTGTCCACCGAGAGCGCCATCCCCCCGCGCGACCCGGCCAGGGCCAGCCCCCGCCCCGCTGAGCCGACAGGCTACAGAGAAAAACGCAATGCGGACCGTCGGGGTCTTCGGGGGCATCGTAAACCGCCGCCTGGCTGCTCAGTTGGGGAGCTCGTTGCACCTGGCGTCGTCTGCGCACCTGTCGCACTTGGGCGCGCCCCGTTCACCTGGCGCGTGTGGCCCACCTGTCGCGTGCCGCGCACCTGTCGCACGCGGCGCACTTGGCGCGCCTGGCGCGCCCCCTGCACCTCTGGGCGGGGTCGGCGGATCCTGTCCATGGATGCCGCTCGCGCGGCATTGTTGGACATGTGCAAACATGCATAAAAACCATACTGAACCTACAGTGAACCATCAGTGAACCAACAGTGAACCAACAGTGAACCATTGCAAATTACATAGTGAACCTCAATTTATATTAAAAAAGAAGTTCCCTACTCTTTTTTTTAATAGAATTCGAGGTTCACTATGGTTTTTACGAAGGTTCACTGTTGGTTCACTGTTGGTTCACTGTTGGTTCACTGTTGGTTCACTATGTTTTTTGCTGCATGTCTCGTGCGAGGGGCTCTCTGGGGCCGCCAGGGCGCTGGCGCCTGGGGGGCCTCGGCGGACAGAATCATAATGCCAAGATCAGGTACTTTCGACTACGTCTGCTGGCCCTGTAGCCGCAAGGGCGGTGGACGCACGGATTGGTCTTGATCGTGGACCGCGACTGGCTCCCTTCCCGCGCCCCACGTCGCTCGCGCGGGTCAACCGAGGCGCGGGCCGCTACGGGCCGCCCGCCGCCCCGGCCCGCTGCGGTCTGCGCCGCGGTCGCCCGCCGCCCTGGCCCGCCGCGAATCGCGCCGCGGCCGCCCGACGAAACCGCGCGCGCGCTCAGTTCCCACCGCCCTCGGCGAAGTGGCCGCCCTTCGCCTCGACCAACAAGCCGCAGCGCTTGTGCAGGCTGCCCATGATGCTGTGGATGTACTCAGAAGGCGTCGCCAACGCCGTGCGGCGCAGCCGGGCCAGGTACTGCGCCCGCGTCTCCGTCTTGCTCGCGGGCCAGTCCTTCTCCTGCCCCCTCATGCGCTTGTTCAGATTGGCCCAGAAGGCGAAATCAAGCGGCATCAGATCAGGGGACCGCTTCGGCAAGTCCAACGTCTGGATGCCAGCGGACTTCTTCGCCGCCATGCCCGAGCGAGATTTGTAGCCCGTGGGGTCGTTGTCTTCCATGACGCGGAACTTGCCGCGCACGGAAGGGTAGGCCCTCTTCAAAGCGGGCTGGAGCGCCCCCGAGTACATTCGCCCCGCGGCTGCGGCGTTCCACCTGCCGACCACCTGGTGCCACATCAACACCTTGCCCGCGCCGATGGCGCACGCGATGGTCACGGAGCCCTTGCCCGAACTCTGCTTCAGAACCTGGGGGCGAGCCAAATCAGAGCGCGCCGTCGGCCACTGGCCTGGCGCTGAGTGGCCGCGGCGCGGTCTCCGATTTGCGCCAGCCCGAGAACCTTAGGGTTGCTCGGCTTGACGTGGCCCACGGAGAAGTCCCGCTTGCGCTTCCTGTACACCCCGCGAACCTTGCGCTTTGCCGCCACCTTCCTGTACTTCGCATTGGGCAGCACCTGGAACACCTTGTTGTCCATGCACGCGTGGACGTACTGTGACCACTGGCTGGGGCTCCGGTGCTTGTGCTCGCGGGCCCACTGCAGGCGCTCCTTCTTGTCCCCATCAGAAAGGTCAGGCTTCTCGTACAGCGGGCGGAACTGGTAGCCATTCTCAGCAAACTCGCGGCGCACTGTCTCGATGTCGCATTTCAACTTCATCTCGGACTTCAGCATGGCTGCCGTCACTTCCTTTGTGCCGCCCGAGGACTTCAGAAGCTTCTTGTAAGCGCGCTGGGCAGCGAGAAACCCTTTGGGGGTGCGGATGGAATGCTTCGGGCGGCCCTTGGACTTCTTGGTCGTGTTCTTTTTGAACAAATGCTTCGAGACGGTGTCCGTGGAGCGGCTCAAGGCCGCGGCGATCCTCTTGACGCCCATGCCGCTGTCATGCAAGCGGCGCATTGCGACGTGCTCGTCGGCAGATACATGAGTGAAGGATTTCGGCGACATTCTCCGGCTGTGGAGACAACGACGGGCCAAATGCGCTCGGTCCAGAAAGCGCTGCGGTCATCCTTCCAACGGGGGCATCCTGAAAATGGCTGCAGTCCAGTGAGCGAGGGCATCCTATATCTCGGATGCCCTTTATTCCATTAGTAGCGCCATAGGTTCGGGTGGCTTCTGTCCGTGAAATTGGTCTAGATCTGCGCGACATGCGCGCGCAGGTGCGCAAGGGGGATCCATTTTGGGATCCCCCCTCGCTGCTGCTTCGTCGGCTGCCCTGTGGCTGTATCGTTGGCTGCCTGGTTCCTGGTGGCCTGCCTGCTCGGCTGCCTGTTGGCTGCCTTGCTGGCTGCCTCGATGGCTGCCTCGTTGGCTGCTTTGTTGGCTGTCTCGTTGGCTGCCTCGTTGGTTGTCTCGTTGGCTGCCTCGTTGGTTGCCTTGCCGGGTGCTGTGTCGGTGGCCTCGTTGGTTGCCTTGCTGGCTGCCCTGTCGACCGCCTCGCTGCCTGGCTGGCTGCCTCGTGGGCTACCTCGTTGGCTGCCTCGTGCCTCGTGGGCTACCTCGTTGGCCGCCTCGCTGGCTGCTTCGCCAGTTGCCTCGACGGCTGTTTTTTTGGCTGCCCCGCGGGCTGCCTCGTCGGAGGCCTCGTTGGCCGCCTCGCTGGGTGCCTCGTAGGCTGCTTCGTTGGCTGCCTTGTTGGCTGCCTCGCCAGCTGCTTTCCTGAAAGCCTACCAGACAACGCCCCCATCAATATCACGAGCAAGCGCCTATCCATCTGCCATGGCGACGATGAAGGGAGCGTGGTAACCCAGGACCCAAGGACGGCGAACGAAGGAACAGCATGTGCAGAGAAAAAATCGCAATCATGTGTATGCGCTGACTATATCACCCTGGGTAGGAATAAACCGACCCGTTCGCAGCCTGGGGAACGATGGGGCCTCGGAGGCCTCAGGATGGCTCAAGGCAGCCCTCCACAGGACCGTCTCCAGCTTTCGATAATGCACCCGATGTCTGTTGTGGGCGGTGGGACGACAGCAACATGTAACCCTGGGCAGGCAAAATCGACCTTCCCGCAGCTCCGGTAATCCATGGGGCCTCCGAGGCCTCCAGGACGGCCCAAGGCAGGCCTTCACAGGACCGTCTCCTTCCATCCCTCTTTCGGCCCCCTCCGATCCCCTCCCCTCGCCGGTCCCTTCCCCTCCCCTCCCCTCCTCCCCATGCCCTCTCTTCCCCTCCCATCGCCTCTTCGTCCCTGCCTCCTCTGATTCACTCCTCCCGCACCTGCTTAGAAATCCTCCACGCTCCACCGCTTGATCCTCCTCCCCACCACCTCCCATCCTCATCCTTCTCATTCCTCCTGTCTCTCACTACTGTTCCTGGTCCTCCGCATCCTCATCCTCATCCCCATCCTCCTCTTCCTCCTCATCCTGATCCTTATCCTCCTCATCCTTCGCTTCCTCCTCCACCTTCTCCCCCAAGTCATGGGATCTTGGATTTATGAGGGTCGCTTTGAGCAATGTGCAGAACTACACAAACCTTGCCATGGAGGTCCCCCATCTTGTTTTGCAGGTGGGAGTAGGGAGGAGGGAGAGGAGGAGACTGTACAGATGCCACAAACGTCAGCATTACAATCAGAATCGCCCTCATCGGCGGCATCATCTCCACCATCATCATCATCATCATCATCATCATCATCATCACCATCATCACCATCATCACCATCATCAGTATCAGCATCATCAGCAGCAGCATCATCATCACCCACAACCCTCAAGGAGGAATGAGGAACAAGAGGGAGGAGGGGGGAGGAGAACGAGGAGAAGGAATAGGAGGAAGATGGAGGTTCCGCTCCTGGGCGTAAGACGCTGGGGCAAGGGGTGAGACGTTTCAGGAGGAGTGCGGAAGGGTCTGGAGGAATGGGAGAACCCCACAGGATTGGGAGGAGTGCGGAGGGTTGAGGGGAAATGGGACGGTTGTGGGAGGTGAGGAAGGAGTGCGGAGGCGTGGGGAGGACTGGGAGGGTTGCGGAGGTTTCGGGGGGAGTGCGGATGGGTGGGGAGGAATGGGAGGGTGGAGGAAATCTCTTTCGGGAGGAGTGCGGAAGGGGTGGGGAGGAATGGGGCGGTTGCAGAAGGTTTGGGAGGAGTGCGGAGGGATGTGGAAGGATGAAAGGGTTGCGAAGGTGTCGGGAGGAGTGCGGAAGGGCGTGGAGGAATGGGAGGGTTGCGGAGGTCTCTTTCGGGAGGTGTGCGGAGGAGTGGGGAGGAATGGGACGGTTTCACAAGGTTTGGGAGGAGTGCGAGGGGATGTGGAGGCATGGGAGGGTTGCGGAAGTTTCGGGAGGAGTGCGGAGGGGCGTGGAGGAATGTGGGAGGTGCGGATGTCCCGGGAGGAGTGCGGGGAGTGGGGAGACATGGCAGGGCTCCGGAGGTTTCGGGAGGAGTGCGGAGGGATGTGGAGGAACGGGAGGGTTGTGGAGGTTTCGGGAGGAGTGCGGAGGGGTCTGGAGGAATGGGGGAGGTGCGGATGTCTGGGAGGAGTGCGGAGGGATGTGGAAGGATCAAAGGGTTGCGAAGGTGTCGGGAGGAGTGCGGAGAGATGTGGAGGAATGGGAGGGTTGTAGAGGTTTTGGGAGGAGTGCGGAGGGGTGGAGAGACATGGCAGGATTGCGGAGATTTCGGGAGGAGTTCGGAGGGGGCGTGGAGGACTGGGACGGTCGCGGAAGGTTTGGGAGGAGTGCGCAGGGTGGGGGGGAGTGGGACGGATTGCGGATGTTCGGGAGGAGTGCGGAGGGGCGGAGAGAATTGGAAGGGCTCCAGAGGTTTCGGGAGGGGTGCGGAGGGATGTGGGGGAATGGGAGGGTTGCGAAGGTTTGGGGAAGAATGCGGAGGGGTGTGGAGGAATGGGAGAGTTGCGGATGTTCGGGAAGAGTGCGGAGGGGCGGAGAGAATGGCAGGATTGCGGAGGTTCTGGGAAGACTGCGGAGGGGTCTGGAGGAATGGGACGGTTGCGGAAGGTTCGGGAGGAGTGCGGAGGGGTGGGGGGGAGTGGGGCGGTTGCGGAGGTTTCGGGTGGAGTGCGGAAGGGCGTGGAGGAGTTGGGAAGAGTGCGGAGGGGCGTGGAGGAATGAGAGGTTTCGGAGTTTTTGTTGGCTGACTGCGGTGGGGTGCGGACGACTGCAGGGGAGTGGCGAGGACTGGGAAGGAGTGGGGGGCGTGCGAAGGAGTTGGGAATGAATGGAATCGAATGGAATGCAACAGGGGGCCTCTGGCGTAGACCTCGCCCGAGAGGGCCTCCAGGGGGGCCTTACGAAGATCCACGGTGGCTCCAAGACGACCCCCAAAGAGGCTCCACGCGGACTGACGGACGGACCCAGAGGCGACAGCACTGACAGCGCCGACGATGATGGTCGTAGTCGTGCCGGGCCAGAAGCACGACGTGCCCGTGGCGGTCGTGCAACGCTCTAGGGGTCTGCCGAAATTGTCGGGGCGCGGCATGCGGACTCGGCCATCGGGGCCTTCCGTGGAGTTCCCGATGGGGCAACGAGGTGTGGCAACGACGATACTGGCGACAGTGATGATGACGACGATGGTGATGATGTCTGCGCGCAGCGACCCCAATCGCACGCGGCAGGACTACTTGGGCTTGAACTTAAGAGCCTCGCTTGTGACGAGGGTCGAGAAACAGCGCGGGCACGGCACTAGCTTCGGGGCCGGCGGCTTGGGAATCGGCACAGTGAATAAATACAGTTTCAGCCGCCGGAGCAGCATGCCAGCCTGCCCCTGCGGGCGCTGCGACGACTCGGACGAGAGGCCCGCCAGCGCCGTCTCGGGGCAGGTGACAAAAATCGGGGCGGACCCCATGTACACCTTGTGCCCGACGTGCTGGTTCTGGGGCATGGTGATGGGCACGGGCTTGCCCTCCAGCCACAGGAGCTGGATGGACAGGGGGAGGTCCTCATCGATGAACATCCACTCGTCCAGCACCGCGGCCTTGGCCTTGTCCAAGCCGTGGAGGCAAAACTGCCCCCCGCCTGGCCTCTCCTACACGTGCTCACCGCCGAACAGCGGCCGCACCGCCGAGAAGAGAAGAGACTTCCCCTCTCCGCCGAAGCGCCCAGCCAAGCTGACCACCGGGGCCGCCTCGGACCGACCGTGCTTCAGGGACATCAAGGTACTGCTGCAGAGGTCGGGGACGTCGGTGCGATTCATCGACAGGCTCTCGCGGACGTGGTGCAACCAGCGGCCGCCGCAAACGCAAGGCGTCCGCAAGGCCTCCTTGAACTGTTGCATGACGGGCTTCGTCGCGTCTTCGAGGAAGTTGCCCACGTTCTCCCACGCCCAGGCCTTGTCGATGATCTTCTCCAGCACGTGCTCGTTCTTGAACATCCAGGCAACCACCTTGTGCGAGCAGGACGTCTTAGCGTACGCCATCAACTTGCGCACTGCGTGGGGTCGTCCGGAGTATTCCGGATCCCAGACCTGACCACTATCGGCCACAGGTCCACTTCCTCGACGCGAGGCTCTGGCTTCCCCTTCTCGCCCTCGACCTGCTCCCGCGCGGTCCTGCGCTTCTCCAAAGCGCGGGCGGTCGTCGGCTCCCTCTTCGCCGCGGACAGCGGCGGGTGGTCCGCGGGCCAAGCCATGTAGTCAACGTCCAGGGCGCTCCGCGGCTTCTTGGGCGTCGCGTTCGCGCAGTACCCGACGGCCGACCAGTACCCGTCGTGGCTGCAGGACCAGTGAGAGGCGAGTTGGTACCTGTTGAGCAAGGCCCGCTTCACGGTCAGGAACTTGCTCTTCTTGCCCAGGTGCAAGGCCACGTGGTAGTGCGCCCGCCGGACGCCTGCCACTGGCGCGTGGTATTCTTTGAATACCACCAGCTTCTTGACCCCGACGGGCGCGGCCCCCTGCCCGCGGTGGCTTGCGAGCCACGCGGGGTCGGCGTCCGGAGCGCCGCAGCAATCCAGGAAAGCGTCGCGGACCTCCTCCCGCGAGAAAGCCGCTGGCGCTCTGAGACCCTCCTTGTCCGTGTGCGGCAGAGTCACCAAGTAGACCTCCCGCGAGGCGTTCCTGTTCTCCTCGCCGACGACGTGCTCGAGGAGCGCCGTCTGCTGGCTCTGCTTCCCCACGAGCCTGCGGCGCTTCTCTGGCCTGTCCACCGAGAGCGCCATCCCCCGGCGCGACACGGCCAGGGCCAGCCCCCGCCCCGCTGAGCCGACAGGCTACAGAGAAAAACGCAATGCGGACCGTCGGGGTCTTCGGGGGCATCGTAAACCGCCGCCTGGCTGCTCAGTTGGGGAGCTCGTTGCACCTGGCGTCGTCTGCGCACCTGTCGCACTTGGGCGCGCCCCGTTCACCTGGCGCGTGTGGCCCACCTGTCGCGTGCCGCGCACCTGTCGCACGCGGCGCACTTGGCGCGCCTGGCGCACCCCCTGCACCTCTCGGCGGGGTCGGCGGATCCTGTCCATGGATGCCACTCGCGCGGCATTGTTGGGCATGTGCAAACATGCATAAAAACCACGCTGAACCTACAGTGAACCATCAGTGAACCAACAGTGAACCAACAGTGAACCATTGCAAATTACATAGTGAACCTCAATTTTCTATAAAAAAGAAATTCCCTACTCTTTTTTAAATAGAATTCGAGGTTCACTATGGTTTTTACGAAGGTTCACTGTTGGTTCACTGTTGGTTCACTGTTGGTTCACTATGTTTTTTGCTGCATGTTTCGTGCGAGGGGCTCTCTGGGGCCGCCAGGGCGCTGGCGCCTGGGGGGCCTCGGCGGACAGAATCAGAATGCCAAGATCATGTACTTTCGACTACGTCTGCTGGCCCTGTAGCCGCAAGGGCGGTGGACGCACGGATTGGTCTTGATCGTGGACCGCGACTGGCTCCCTTCCCGCGCCCCACGTCGCTCGCGCGGGTCAACCGAGGCGCGGGCCGCTACGGGCCGCCCGCCGCCCCGGCCCGCTGCGGTCTGCGCCGCGGTCGCCCGCCGCCCTGGCCCGCCGCGAATCGCGCCGCGGCCGCCCGAGGAAACCGCGCGCGCGCTCAGTTCCCACCGCCCTCGGCGAAGTGGCCGCCCTTCGCCTCGACCAACAAGCCGCAGCGCTTGCGCAGGCTGCCCATGATGCTGTGGATGTACTCAGAAGGCGTCGCCAACGCCGTGCGGCGCAGCCGGGCCAGGTACTGCGCCCGCGTCTCCGTCTTGCTCGCGGGCCAGTCCTTCTCCTGCCCCCTCATGCGCTTGTTCAGATTGGCCCAGAAGGCGAAATCAAGCGGCATCAGATCAGGGGACCGCTTCGGCAAGTCCAACGTCTGGATGCCAGCGGACTTCTTCGCCGCCATGCCCGAGCGAGATTTGTAGCCCGTGGGGTCGTTGTCTTCCATGACGCGGAACTTGCCGCGCACGGAAGGGTAGGCCCTCTTCAAAGCGGGCTGGAGCGCCCCCGAGTACATTCGCCCCGCGGCTGCGGCGTTCCACCTGCCGACCACCTGGTGCCACATCAACACCTTGCCCGCGCCGATGGCGCACGCGATGGTCACGGAGCCCTTGCCCGAACTCTGCTTCAGAACCTGGGGGCGAGCCAAATCAGAGCGCGCCGTCGGCCACTGGCCTGGCGCTGAGTGGCCGCGGCGCGGTCTCCGATTTGCGCCAGCCCGAGAACCTTAGGGTTGCTCGGCTTGACGTGGCCCACGGAGAAGTCCCGCTTGCGCTTCCTGTACACCCCGCGAACCTTGCGCTTTGCCGCCACCTTCCTGTACTTCGCATTGGGCAGCACCTGGAACACCTTGTTGTCCATGCACGCGTGGACGTACTGTGACCACTGGCTGGGGCTCCGGTGCTTGTGCTCGCGGGCCCACTGCAGGCGCTCCTTCTTGTCCCTATCAGAAAGGTCAGGCTTCTCGTACAGCGGGCGGAACTGGTAGCCATTCTCAGCAAACGCGCGGCGCACTGTCTTGATGTCGCATTTCAACTTCATCTCGGACTTCAGCATGGCTGCCGTCACTTCCTTTGTGCCGCCCGAGGACTTCAGAAGCTTCTTGTAAGCGCGCTGGGCAGCGAGAAACCCTTTGGGGGTGCGGATGGAATGCTTCGGGCGGCCCTTGGACTTCTTGGTCGTGTTCTTTTTGAACAAATGCTTCGAGACGGTGTCCGTGGAGCGGCTCAAGGCCGCGGCGATCCTCTTGACGCCCATGCCGCTGTCATGCAAGCGGCGCATTGCGACGTGCTCGTCGGCAGATACATGAGTGAAGGATTTCGGCGACATTCTCCGGCTGTGGAGACAACGACGGGCCAAATGCGCTCGGTCCAGAAAGCGCTGCGGTCATCCTTCCAACGGGGGCATCCTGAAAATGGATGCAGTCCAGTGAGCGAGGGCATCCTATATCTCGGATGCCCTTTTTTCCATTAGTAGCGCCATAGGTTCGGGTGGCTTCTGTCCGTGAAAATGGTCTAGATCTGCGCGACATGCGCGCGCAGGTGCGCAAGGGGGATCCATTTTGGGATCCCCCCTCGCTGCTGCTTCGTCGGCTGCCCTGTGGCTGTATCGTTGGCTGCCTGGTTCCTGGTGGCCTGCCTGCTCGGCTGCCTGTTGGCTGCCTTGCTGGCTGCCTCGATGGCTGCCTCGTTGGCTGCTTTGTTGGCTGTCTCGTTGGCTGCCTCGTTGGTTGTCTCGTTGGCTGCCTCGTTGGTTGTCTCGTTGGCTGCCTCGTTGGTTGCTTGTGCTCGGTGGCCTCGTTGGTTGCCTTGCTGGCTGCCCTGTCGACCGCCTCGCTGCCTGGCTGGCTGCCTCGTGGGCTACCTCGTTGGCTGCCTCGTGCCTCGTGGGCTACCTCGTTGGCCGCCTCGCTGGCTGCTTCGCCAGTTGCCTCGACGGCTGTTTTTTTGGCTGCCCCGCGGGCTGCCTCGTCGGAGGCCTCGTTGGCCGCCTCGCTGGGTGCCTCGTAGGCTGCTTCGTTGGCTGCCTTGTTGGCTGCCTCGCCAGCTGCTTTCCTGAAAGCCTACCAGACAACGCCCCCATCAATATCACGAGCAAGCGCCTATCCATCTGCCATGGCGACGATGAAGGGAGCGTGGTAACCCAGGACCCAAGGACGGCGAACGAAGGAACAGCATGTGCAGAGAAAAAATCGCAATCATGTGTATGCGCTGACTATATCACCCTGGGTAGGAATAAACCGACCCGTTCGCAGCCTGGGGAACGATGGGGCCTCGGAGGCCTCAGGATGGCTCAAGGCAGCCCTCCACAGGACCGTCTCCAGCTTTCGATAATGCACCCGATGTCTGTTGTGGACGGTGGGACGACAGCAACATGTAACCCTGGGCAGGCAAAATCGAACTTCCCGCAGCTCCGGTAATCCATGGGGCCTCCGAGGCCTCCAGGACGGCCCAAGGCAGCCCTTCACAGGACCGTCTCCTTCCATCCCTCTTTCGGCCCCCTCCGATCCCCTCCCCTCCCCGTTCCCTTCCCCTCCCCTCCCCTCCTCCCCATGCCCTCTCTTCCCCTCCCATCGCCTCTTCGTCCCTGCCTCCTCTGATTCACTCCTCCCGCACCTGCTTAGAAATCCTCCACGCTCCACCGCTTGATCCTCCTCCCCACCACCTCCCATCCTCATCCTTCTCATTCCTCCTGTCTCTCACTACTGTTCCTGTCCTCCGCATCCTCATCCTCATCCCCATCCTCCTCTTCCTCCTCATCCTGATCCTTATCCTCCTCATCCTTCGCTTCCTCCTCCACCTTCTCCCCCAAGTCATGGGATCTTGGATTTATGAGGGTCGCTTTGAGCAATGTGCAGAACTACACAAACCTTGCCATGGACAGTAGATGGACAATATATTCGAACCCTCACACATTCGAGGGAGATTCTGAATCACCCCCGCGCCCCCGACATCAATGTTGATCTCAGCAAAGGCGGTGCTTTGGGGTTCGAATATTTCTGTCCACTCACGCCCCCCCCGTCGCCACGCCATCAATATTAAATTCGGGGGTTCGGGGGGGCATCTTGGGCCACAGGGTTCGAATATAATGTCCATGTACGGCCCAACACGGCCCAAGAGGCTCCCAAAATGGCCCCAAGACGGCCCAAGAGAGCCCCAAGACTGCCCCCCAAAAAGAAACAATACGGCCCCAGAGGCTCTCAGGACGGCTCCAAGAGGGGAGCCGGACGGGGAACCCAGACGGAAATCTCGAGCCCTCGGCCTCCACAGCCCCCAGGAGGCCCCAGGAGGCCCCCAAGAGTGTCCCCAGAGGTCCCTAGCAGGACCCAAGAAGCCCAGAAGAGGCCCCCAAGATTCTCGAAAGTGGCCCCGATGGTCCCCACAACGGCCCCAAGGATGCCTCAAGAGTGTACCCATGAGGCACCCGAGAGACCTACCACGAGATCCCAACAAACACTGAAGAGCCCTCCGACACCACCCAGGCACGGTGGCGGCATTGGCCGAAGGCCACTACATGATCGTAAACTTCACCGTCATCGTCATCGTCATCATCAGCCTCCTCTTCCTCCTCCCCCTCCTCCTCCTCCTCCTCCTCCCTCCTCCTCGTCGTCATTGTCCCTCCCAACAGTAGCATCAAAAGCGCCCCGGATCGGCGGCACTGGCCGCAGGCCACTACAATATTATGGCCCCCGCCATGAGATCCACAGCCCCCCTGGTCATCACCCCCCTCTTGGCCGCCCCCGACAACTTCGGGTGCGGTCGGCGAGGCTGGTTCTGTAGCGCTCAAGGACGGCCCAGGACGGCCCCAGGATGGCCCTGGAGGCCCGACGAGCGCCTCAAGACGACCACGAGGGGCCTGGGACGACCCAAGAGGTACCCAAGATGGCCACTCGATGGCCCAACGAGCTCCCCGAAGGCGACTCCCAGGAGGCCCCCGGGAGGCAAGACTTCTCCGTGTTTCTTGGGTTCCGGCGCCATTTTCGCATGCTCGGCCTCTCTGTCTCCAGAGCGCTCGGGACAGCCGAAAAAGCCACCGACATCACTCCAAGATGGCCAAATCGGCGCCAACGAGGGTCATCCCAAAACGAGCCCAGGACGTCCCAACAGGAGCCCAGGACAGCCCCAAGACGCTCCAAGAGGGCCTCCAGAGGGGCTCCTGTCGGCCCAAGAGGGCCCCAACACAGCCCAACAGGGCCCCCCGACCGCCCACAAACATATTGCACAGAGGGACCAAGATTGCCCCAGAGGGCCCAAAGACGGCCCAGGGGGCCCCTAAGACGGCCTGAGAACGGGCTCAAGAGACCACAAGGAGCGGTCCATTCGGGACCCTGCACTAGTACGGCGACGGTCGGAACACACACACACACACACACACACACACACACACACGCACGCACGCACACACACACACACACTCACACACACACATATAACAATTAGAGTTTGCCTCTGTAGGGGTCCTAGCGGATTCTAAAGGGTTAAGATTTGTCCGGCAGGATTTCGGTGGCCGGTGGCTGGGTGCCCAGGTGCCCGTGGTTGCCCGGTACCCCAGGATTTCGGTGGCCGGTGGCCGGGTGCCCAGGTACCCGTGGGTGCCCGGGTGCCCGGGTGCTCGGGGGTGCCCGGAGGTCCCCGGGGGTGCCCGGGTACCCTATAGCCATGTAGCCCTATAGCCTTATAGCTCTATAGCCCAATAGCCCAATATCCCTATAGCCCATATAGCCCATATAGCCATATAGCCCAATAGCCCGATGGCCCTATAGCCCTATAGTTCTATGGCCCTATAGCCCTAGAGCCCGAGAGCCCTATAGCTCTAGAGCCCTATAGCCCTACAGCCCTATAGCTCTATAGCCTTATAGCCCTATAGTCTTATAGCCCTATAGTCCTATAGCTCCTATAGCTCCTATAGCCCAATAGCACTATACCTCTATAGCCATATAGCCCATATAGCCCTATAGCCCCATAGCCCTATAGCCCTATAGTCCTGTAGCCCCATAGCCCCAAACAATATCTGATGAGGCTTTTCTCCGGTATCATAATTACGTCCACTGTAATATATATAATTATACATATATGCTGTATACACAGATGTTTTCTATATGCATATATATATATATATACAGCACAACAGGAATGGGAATCTCGTTAAAGGAAGCAAGGCTTGGGACAATGTGCGCGGCTTGCTGTGCGTTTGAGCAGCCCCAGTTCGCGATGGCTTGCGGCACAGCTCAACGTGGCATCTGGAACGCAAGCGTGCAACAATCAACTCGTGTGCAGTGCCCAAATGGCGAAATCAGGGAGCGGCTGCGCAGATTCACACGAAACAGTAGAGGCAGGCTCACAGAAATATAACTTTGACGGGCCGCAGCTGAGTCTTGCCAGTGTCCTGTCTTCTCCACTACCACTCCCCCAAGCTAGAAGGTGCACCACGCAAGCAAACACTGATTACACCTCGTCGTTGAATGAATGCATGGTCGACATGGTCGAAAGACTGCTGCAACTGACAAGCCCATACTCGTCAACGTCCACAGCCTCCCTCTCCTCTTCCTGACGGCTCCACTCGAAACCGTCTGCCGAATTCGGGCACCCTCCCTGGACTGCACCCTCGGACCATCACGCGAAAGGTGGCCCTCCTCGATCGGCCATGCCTCCCAACACGCATGACCCTCTTTCCGCTAATCATCCGCCTCCTCCTCTTCCCCATCCACCTCTTATGAAAGGGCAGGGCTCCAGCCGGTGTGCGATGACTATGATCGTGGACTCCTTGAAAGCCTCCCGCCCACTCCTGGTGCTGCATGGCATCTGGACGGGTGCCGGCAACATGACCGCGGCAGCAAGAATGGGCCGCGGTCGGCAGCGAGAGAGGAGGTCAGCGCGGCACGAGTGCCACGGAGGAGGACGAGGACGGACGAAGGGACAGCAGAAGATAGGAGGGGGCAGCAGCAGAAGGAGTGGGGAGTACGAGGCTTTCGGCGCTCAACGTGGTCGAGGATCTCCGAGCTCTAAGGCGGGCTCGACCAATGAGAAGCCCCGAACAACAAGGCCACCGCATTGCACTGACCCGTCCACAACGAGCTCTGCTCCCACGCCCCGTCTAACAAAAACTGTGCTCTTGTGCTGTTGCGATTCGCAGCCTGCGGACCCGCACCATCCCTCAAGCCTCCTCGACGGTCGCCTGCAACGTCTCCTGTGCCTTGGGGTCGATAGCACTGGTGGCCTGTGGGTGGGATGGACAAGCTATAAGAAAGACGGACCATGGGCTTCGATCTTTGCATGCATCATATACGCTGGGGATCCGCCACCGTGCCCTAGGGCACGAGTTGTTGGCATCAGTCCTCAATCCTGCGGATCTTTTACAGGGCCCAGGTCCCTAGCTCTCAATCTCTCGGGGCTCCTGGCGTACCCCCTGGGCTCCCCCGAATGTCGCATCTCTGTTTGCGGGCCAAGAGGGCCCCAAGATGCAGCCCAGATGGGCCAAGGGGGCCCCGAATCGCCGCACGATCGGTCCAAGACGCCCACGATGGCCCAACGACTGCCCAGGAAGCAGTCGAGACGCCCCAAGAGCCTTCCCAAGAGGGCCCCGAGAGATTGTTGCTTGGGTTGCCGTACCTGCTGTTCGAGCTTCCCAAGCTCCGAGACATCCAGAGAGATGCCCTGTTCGGCGGGCGAACCCTGGTACACCATGACGGGGGTGGAATCATGCCAGCGGGGGCTGGGCAACCTGAGATCCCAAGAGGCCCCCAAGAGGCCCCCGAAAGAAGCCCCACGACACCTCCAGCCTAAAAGCTGCCTCGAGGAGGCTCCCAAGAGGCCTCGACGAGATCCCAACGAACATCAAACAACACGCCTCGGATCCACAACCCAGGCACGGTGGCGCGATGTGCCGAAGGCCATTCGATATGTATCGCATTCGCTGGAAAGTTGTGACAGTGTTTATAAATATGGCTGCACCAACCCACAGACATATCCACACACACAGACGCACACATATTGAGCGGTCGTGGCCTCGCGCGCAGCGACGAGGCGGAGAACATCAAGTACGGCGGCCGAGAACGCATACACACAAACACCGCTGTGCATGTCATGCCCATTCGATGGAAACGAACGTAACGTACGCGGTGAACCATCATACTGATATATGCGTACGGACCCATGTGCACACACGCGGCTGCATGTATTACCACAGTCACTTACACCTATATGTGAATATTGCATTGGTGAATGACCACATGTATATATGACGTCATGCGCACGCGTGTGCGCATCGATGTATACCGACGTATGCAGTTACATCCGCATCCACGTTTGATGAATATGGGCAAACTTGCAGGTGTACACACACGCACATGTGTGGCCATAAGGCTACATAATTCGTGCGCTCCCAAATGCATGTGCACCGTTACAATCGCCCTACTACGCCAAGTGTCACGTGCAGCCGCAATGTTGGGGGGGGAAGGTTCAGACTAGTGGGTGTAGATGTTTCCAGCATGGCGCATTCCATCATGATACATGCGTCCCTCTATGTGTGCGCAAATATAAATTTATGCAAGCACCTACACATTCATCATATGTGAAGGCTCGTGTCGTGTCGCTTCAATGTTGGCGACAGACCCTCAAATATTTGAAGACATACTCGTTTGAAAGGGCTCGGAAACAATTTTAAAATGCAAATGGCATGACACAACAATTCACTGGGGGCGTACCCAGGGGAGATGGGCGTGACGTAATCCCAAGTGTGAGATGCGCGGACTAATCATGATGGGCCCACCTGATGCGATCACCCCCGTGCGGCAGAGATGGGTTTCGTCGTGACAGATGTCCAAGAAAGGATGTGCCATCGAAGCGGGTAGACACATAATCACAGACGGAGCGTAGCCGCACGGGCCGCACGTAATGTGCGTGCACATCCAAACTGACATCCGCCACCGCGCTCTCCAGCACACTGAGGCGTGTCAAAGTTACAGTAGCCAACAACAACTTTGTGTTTGAGCATAATATCTCGGAGGCCCACGCTGACTTCTTGGATTTGCGCTGGACCCCCACTCCTTGGCGCGCGGAGCGCGCCAGGGCGGCGACGGAGGCGCCGCCGGGGGGGAAACTGCGGATCCGAGAAACCAGCGCGGATCTCCGAGGAATTGCGTGTATGACCCTCTTTCGTTATTCGACGCCTTGCAGGAGGCCGTGCTGTCGGGGATCCGTGCTGTGTGAGGGCCACCCTCCTCCGTCGCACCTTCTGCGCTCATCGCGCCCCGCCATGCCGAGGAGCACCCATGGGAGCCCTGGCGCCTCCACGGTGATGCCCAATGCCGCACGGGGGCTGAAGGTGAATTCGAAAGCATCCCAAGAAGGCCGCCAAGGCCAAGGCTGGCACAACACTGGCTCCACACAAGGAGCCCTGGCAGCCTGCAGGAAGGCCCCAAGAGGCTCCCCAGAGGTCCCAAACGGCGCCCAAGAAGCAAGAGGCCTCCGAGAGGCCCTTCAGGAAGACCCGCAGAGGCCTACACTTTGAACACAAATAGCTGGTACAAAATATTCTGCGCGTCGCCCTGTTCTGTTCCAAGGTGACGCGACATTCCCCACGATGCCCCCGGGTCACCCTAACCAGCCCCATTGCCACACGACGACACATAGCCCAAGACAGCCTACGACTGCTCCAAGGCGGCCCAGGACAGGCTCAGAGCGGCCCCCAGAAGCCCGATGGACTGCCCCGTGGCCTGCTTTCAAAAAGCCAACAGACATCCTCTCCCCCCAGAAAACCCCTCCCAGCAAATTCTTGGACGGCCAAGCGCGCCCATTTCGCACCCCACGATCCACTAACAGTAGAGATATCAAATGTCACATGTCAACGCCTTGCCTCCACTGGGGAAGCGGAAAACTAGTGCACGTCACGGTCCTTTTGGGTCAACGGGAAAACATCTGTCACATGATACGGCCTTTTTGAACCTCCGAACAGCATGTCACATGTACCGCCCCCTGGACCTCGCCTTGTCGGCAGTTATACAAAAACCTGCTGCACGAAAGTGCCCCGCTGACAAGGCGTGCGAACTCGATGCAAGCATCCTGAGTACATGTTCAGCTGTGAATGAACAGTGGCTGACAAAACAAAATGCACATACTATGCTTGCAGGCGCGCTCAAGCCCCAACACACAGCCACAAACGAACACATGTACGCGTGTGAACGTACAGCGACCAGCCGAGTCCGCTGAGAAAGTTCAGAGGATCAACGAATGAACCGTCGGTGGGCAACCTTATCCGCGGAACGTGCCCATGGAACTTCGCCTCGGGCACCCAGACTTAATTAGGTCGGCCACGTCCTCCTACGGGCGGATTCTCGAAGAAAACATAGAAAATAGCCACAAATACTCACTCAGATCTCGCCAAAAGAGCACGACAAGTCGTCCCAAGACTATTTGTTGACTCTTCTTGAATACTCCTTCTGTAGAGTTGTGGATGTCATGACAATGGGCACCCTAACAATCCGAGCATTGAATTAAACATGTGTTCAGAATGTGTAAAGCATGTTCTAAACATGTGTTTATACATATTTACAACATGTTCGAAACATGTTTTAGACATCTGGAAATTGTTCGGCGGCATGCTGCCCCTCCACTGATCGCCCTCCACAACTGTAGCAGGCCATGCCCGAACGGAACCCCAGCCCGCGAGGGCAGGGGCACGGACCACCGCGACGGCCATTGACCTCCAGAACACCGCATCGCCTTCACGGCGTGGCCCCCCCACAATCCGACCCCCCGCCCTGCGACAGGCTACTCCCTGGCTGGGCGAAAGGGGAGGTGCAAAGGGGGGGGTGAGAATCAGCTCACGCAGCTGATTTTCCCGGCGCCGGGAGGCGGCCATGTATCGAGGAACGGGCCCCTCGGTGGGGCCGAAACCAGCTGCATGCAGCAGATTTCGTACCCCCCCCTGTCCCTGTGCCCGCCCCCTAAGGAGGACGGAAGAGGTGAAGCCAATCGATCATGGAAGTAGGAAGGCCCTCAGAGTAGGTTGGAATCGGGAAATCCAAAAATAACTACTTTCAACGACCGATGGTTGCTCATCATGAGTCGCTTGAGTCGGGGAGACGTAAGACTCGGGTTCGAGGGACTCGGGTTGGCCTGAAGGGGCCATCAATGAAAATGACGAGACCAAACCTGAAATTTGAAGCGGGCTCCCGCTGCAAACAACCCATGAAAACGGAACCGTCAAAATCCAGTACTCGCTCGTCAAAGAATGTCGGCAAACCCCGAGTTCTGGCTTACTCGAGCCTTACGCTCCCCGATTCAGAGGAAGAAAAAACCGCCGAACATAGAGGGGAGGAGGAGGAGGAGGAGGAGGAGGAGGAGGAGGAGGAGGAGGAGGAGGAGGAGGAGGAGGAGGAAGGAGGAGGATGGAGGAGGAGGAGGAGAGGAGGAGGAGGAGGAGGAGGAGGAGGAGGAGGAGGAGGAGGAGGAGGAGGGAGGAGGAGGAGGAGGGGGAGGAGGAGGAGGAGGAGGGAGGAGGAGGAGGAGGGGGAGGAGGAGGGAGGAGGAGACTCTCGGAGCTCCGCGCGGAAATTTGTGGGTCGGCGCCGGAGCACCCATGGCGCGCGGAGCGCGCCATGGGGAACGGCTTGCGCATGTGCAGGCGTGTTTTCGTGCTCCTCTTTGGCGGCGCGCACAAGGGGGTGGAGGGAGGGGGGTGGGCTTCTTAGCAGGAGGATTCTTCTGAAAAAGCGCCGGCCTCACATCTATAGATACGGCCCGCGCCTTCTAAAGAAGCAGGCGTGCTTCGAAGAAGCCCTCCCCCCTCCCCCCACCCCCCTCTGCGCGTGGCTGACCTCTACGCCTTTGACAGCTCTGGGGCCTGGCATGGGCCCCCCGAAGGCCGAAGACTCACCAGAAGCCTGTTCCAGCGAACTTCTTCACTCAAGGGGCCCAAGGACACACAAATAGATACACACAAATAAAAAGATGCCTCATAGTTTCCCATATTTTCTTGGGTTTTGTCTCCCCCCCCACTTCCCATATTTTCCCATATTCTCTTCGGAGTCGAGGATTCATTGTGTCTGTGTGTTTTTCCCCCTCCTGATTCACGGCGCAGCTTCCGAGGCGGTGGCCCGGCGCTCACCGCAGGACCGCGTCGACGACCAGCGGAAGGTGATCCGACCCCTCCGCCGAGGCGTCGACCCAGGCAGAGGCCGCTGCCCCTCGCGCTCCGGCTCCACCGCCCTCGCCGCCGGCAGACAGGCGCCCCCAGTCGCGCGAGGCGTAGGCGAAGTCGATCCTTACCGGAGGCTGCCGGGGCGCCGTGAAGCGGCCCGCGGCCAACGGGGCCGCCGGCGCAGCCGCTGCGGCGGAGGCGGCGCCGGCAGGGCTGGCGAGGGTTTCGGAGAGGAGGTCGGAGTAGCCGGAGGCTTCCAGCGCGGCCAACGCACGCGAGTCCTCTAGGGGTGCCCAGCCTCTCTGCGCGTTCCGCTCCTGCAGGGCCGACCACTCTTCGCTCGTGTAGTCGGCCCGCTTCATCGCGTTCAGGTCGCCAACTAGCAGATGCGGCAGCCCTCCGGTCAAGTCGGCCACGCTTGCAAGCAAACTGTCGGCCTGGATGACCCGCTCCGCCTCTGAGATGTGATCCCAGTGTGTCGCCAAAACCGCGAACTGAGATGCACGAGACACCAGATCAGGATCATCGCTTTCCTCTTGGAGCGCGAGCCTAGTGGCGACGCAGCCGCGGACAATCTTCTTCTCAGCGCCAGCTGGCGTTCTCACGACAGAGCCGCCAGCCAAGTGCACAGACCCACTGTCCAGCAGCTCCAGGGCAGGCCCCACGAGAATGGCATTGCCGAACTTCTCGAAGCCCGGTGTCGCATGTGAGAATCTCAGCTGCATGCCCAAGTCCGAAGCCAATGCATCCAAACTGTCCTCCCGCTCCCTCCCCGTTGGATCGATGATGGGGAGCCGCCGGGCCTCCTGCAGGCACACGACATCAGCTTTCAAGCGCCTCAGGTTGGACAGCAGCAAGCCGTACGCGCGAGTCACGGCATCGTTGTCGGGCGGGCCGAAGCCCGCGCCCAGGCCGCAGACGTTGTAGGAAACGACTCGCAGACGGCGACCGTCGCATGCGGGGTCCGCGTCCCTCATCTGGCTCGCGGCGGGCACTGGGCAGCAACGAGCGGGCGCAGAGCGTGCAGGACCGCAGAAGCCGGCGCCGTGGCGAAGGACAGCCAGAGCAGCCAACAAGGCAGCGCCGACCGAAATCCCAGGAGACCCTTCGCGCACGCAGCGCTGCAAGCGGCGCATGGGACCCTCGTCGCGAAGAATTGGCTAAAGCCTTCACTTGAGCCAATAGATATACGTCATCACTACGGTCGTGCCGCCGCGAACGAGGTGCGATCTGGCATGTACAATGAGAACCGCCGCTCATACTGATCTGCAAACCCCTTCGCCCCTCCCCGTGGCCTACCATCAACGTTTGACGATATTACTGTGATGTGGGGTCCCCCGCTCTTGGTTGATGTCGGCCTCGCCTGCGGTGGACTTGTGATCAGCCGCGATGCCTGCCCCGGAATGCCGACGCCTCTGGCGAGCGGCTCAGTGCTGATCATCTGCCTCTGCCTGTGACCTCAGACGTTTCAACCGACATGAGGGTCTGATGTTGGTGATTATGGCGCATCACATGACAGCTGTTTGGACATGTACCGTTGAGAAGACTTTTCTGGCCCGCGAACTCTCCGACGAATCGCGTCGTGATGGCGACGGTCTGTGAATTTCCTGGGAATGCGGAGGCCGCGATCGCTACAAAAGCAGCACATCCAATTCAGCACTACACGAACTTGTCCATCGTGGTCAACTACATGCAGGATCCCCAGAGAGGCCCAGTAGATGGTGGAACCGCTCGGGGATGAGTGTTTGTAGGCCGTGTCTCCCTTGTAAATTCCGAATGGCACTTTCGCACAAGGGTTTGCGTTCCCGTGTATCTGCTCCACGGCGGCTTCCACGTGCAAATCGTCAATACATTTGCTAATTCTTTGGTGCCTCTCTGTGGCTGCCTGGCCGATTGACAAAATCGATCGTAACACACGCGAAGTGCATTATCCTTGCATGCTCCTCGATTGCCACCGTGTGGTTATTGAAGATCCCTCCCGCCGCCCCACCATTCCCTTCCCCCCTCCCCCCTCCCCCCTCCCTTGTCAGCCGCAGGGGAGGGGACTGGGGGAGGGGGCCCCTGATGTCTTGAACTCTCGACCCTGTTCCTGCGGCAGTCTGCATTTCACCGCGGGAAGATTTGGTTGACGGCCTGTGGGCCTTAGACACAAAAGTGCGGTTAGGAGGGGTCCCTCCCGCTGCCCTGCCGTGCTGGCGGGAAGGGACCAGGGGAGGGGGCCCTAATGGACGTCTTGAGCTCTCCCCGGGACTCCCGACCCCACTCCCTCCTTTCCTGCTTCCCCCTCCCTCCTTCCTCCTCTCCCCTTCCTACTCCCCAAACATCCGACGCCACAACGCGGCTCCCCGGAGGTCTGGACCTCGTCCTGGCGACCGGCTTTCCATCCCGAGTCGTGTTTGAAGATCACGGGCCTGGTGATGCGGGCCACCCAAACAACTCCCGTTGTGATTTTCTCATTTCTTCGCGACGGGAGTTAGTAGGCAATTCCTGGTAGATCTTTGTCAGGAAATTGAAAATGGACTAAGCCCGATTAAGGTGCCATTGAGCCGGATCAGGCCGGATAAAGCCTGGGCGCAGTCACATATTAAACGGGATGAAATTGAATGAAGCGGGACTGAGCTGGATTTAGCGGGATTGCATCAGATTGGGCCGGCTTTCGTCCACGGGTATACCAGCGCCGATTCTTAATTTGGGAGGGAGCTCCGGGGAACACGCACTGGCATAAACAGAAATGTCTGGAGGTGCGCACAGATTTCTTGGATCGGCGCTGGACCCCCTCCCTGACGCGCGCAGCGCGCCATGGGCGGCGCTGGCGGCGCCGCCGTGGGGTCCAGCGCAGATCCAGGAAATCCGCGCGGACCTCCGAAAGGCTCTGCTTCTGCAAGCGCTCGTCCCCCGAGGGCTGCACCCCAACGGGAGGAAGTCGGGGCCTCGCCGTCGCTCGGACGTCCATTCCCTGTGTTTTTTTTGGTTTTGTGCGTGGCTTTTTCGCCAAATGCTCAAGGATGCTCCTCGATGGTCCTCGCCGAAGGAAAAATGCACACGTCCGAGCGATGCCAGGGGGCTCCTCCTCTCTTCTTCCTGCTACCCCTCCTCCCTCAAGCCTGCGCCTCCTCCCCGACCCTCGCGCGCACGCCAGCATGGATCAGGGAGCTGAGCTGTGGATCTGGAACGTGCGCGCCGGATCCACGGATCGGGGAAGGCACCCCCGAAACATGAGGCCCGTGCCCCCTCGCTTGGCGACGGATCGCGCCGATGTCGTGGGGAAACCGGGCCCGCGCGCTTTACTAACAGACTTACGTGTCCTGGAGAGCCGCCCCCTCGCGGCTGCTGCCAGACGCCGCCCGCCGAGCCGCCCCCCTACCCCGGAGGCGTCGGGGCCGGGAGGGCCCTGGGGCCTCGTCCAGGAGCAGCAGCTTCGGCCCCCTCACGACGTTGCGCGCGAAGCTGATGAGCTGCCTGGGCGATGCGATGCGAGGCAACCGCCGTTGCGGACAATGTCTGGGCCTGGCTCCGGCCAAGTGGGTGACGCCGTGGCCTCGCGGACCTGGCTCGTCTGAATACATGCACAGTGAGGCACGTAAAAAGTTTGGAGGAGAGGAGGAGGACGAGGAGGATCAGGAGGAGGAGGGAGAGGACGTCCTTGGTGTCGGTGTCGGCCGAGGAGCAGGAGGGGGGCCAACCCCAGATCTCCAGCGAAACGGAACCGGCAGTTGTCCCTCGATTTCGACCTTCAGGCCCTTCTCGCGGGGCCACGGGGCCGTGACGAACGCATCCGGGACGAAAGCTGCCCCCAGGGAAGGGGTCGCGCCGTCTGGGGCAAGCACCAATCGTTGGACGTCTGGGAGGAGATAGAGAGGAGCGGCTCAAGGGAGGAAGCATCGACCTTGCATCGGCGACACATCGCCGATAGATCGGCGATGGGCCCCCGACAGCGACTCCGCACGTTCCTGGGCGGAGTGGGTTATCGGGCCCCTATCAGCGATCAATGAGCGATCTGGGGTTGATGCGTATCCCTTCCCCTGCCTGAGCCCGTCCCCCCTACAGTGCTGTTTTTTTAATACGTAGGATTTTAAACATCTGGGACTTTTAATACATGATCAATGTATGAGCACACTTATACATGTTACATGAACTCATCGTTGTGTTTAATGCTACCCCCTGCATTTTTACTACATGATCCGCACGCGGAGCATGTATTAAAACGGCACTGTAACGTTGTCCTTGAAGGAGGGGGGGGCAGGAAGGTCCAGATTCCAGATCCCCTTCGTCACGAGAACATCGGTACGACCGATCTCAAGGTGTTGGCCCTCTGGCAGACCGCCTCGGCCAAGGAGCACCAGGAGGTGGACGAGGACGAACCAAAACCCCCTTCGTGAAGACAGAAACGACACGAGCATTTTGCAAGTGTCGCCTCTGGACAACAGCCTCGGCCGACGAGCCAAGGACGTCCTTCGTCAAGAGAAGCTCGGAGGCCCATTTCCCAGTGTCGAGAAGTCTGAGACGGGCCCACGGCCATCAGAGAACTACCAACAATCAAGACAAGGGTCCGCGGGGATGGGGTCAAGAGGTCTGGGGGCTCACGTCACGGAACAAATACGATGCTGCATAAGTCGGGAAGATGCGAATAGAGGAGGGGAACGAACAAGGAGGTGGAGGAATATGTTGAGTCGTATAGAACAACGTCACACAGAAAGGGGAGAAGGATGACATAGACAGAGGAGGAAAGAGAAAAGGAGAAGCGAGGAAGGAGAAGGGTGGAGGAAGCTAAGGAGAAGGGGATACCGAGGAACCGAGGAAGGTACGGCCATGAAGGACGACGGATCTTACCCTGCCTGGCCCCGATACGAGGAGGCGGCGGGGATTAGAAGAGAGCGAGGGCATGGCACCGCGAGGAGAGAGGGGGAGGAAGCTGCTGAGAGAGCAGGGGCGGAGAGGGGAAGGCGGGGGGCAGCGAGGCGGAGGAGTGCTATAAGGGGGGGGGGCGGCGGAGGAGGACACGAGGGGAGCAGGATGAAGACGAGCCGGATGGATTGCGTAAACTTAAAACAGGGCTAGGATCGGGATAAATCGCTCCAGAGCGTTCCGGAGCGCTCTCAGAGCGTTCCGGAACGCTCTGGAGCGGCCGCGGCGCCCAATACATCCTCCAAACCCGCCGATTCTCAGAGATTTCGAGTCATCCCGATCCGATTTTGACCCGATCTTCGCGTCTTTTTAAAGCTCCCTCCCTCCCTCCCTCGCGAGCCTCTGGCCAAAGCTCAGGTTCAGCCCCTCGCCGTTGACCTGGAAGTTGAGGCCGTCCTCGGGCGGGGCCCGGCCGCCGCGGCGGCGACCAAGCTGAAGGGACCCTGGGACACACAAATAGACACGCACAAAGAAACATATTCCCCCCTAGTTTGCCATATGTTCTGGGTCTTCGTCTTCCCCACCCCCC
Organism: Prorocentrum cordatum; assembly: GCA_963575745.1. Classification (NCBI taxonomy): domain Eukaryota; class Dinophyceae; order Prorocentrales; family Prorocentraceae; genus Prorocentrum; species Prorocentrum cordatum. The sequence goes on along the minus strand of CAUYUJ010000039.1, from coordinate 61,739 downwards.
ACTTCCTATATTTTTCTATGTTTTCCTGGGGATCGACGATTCACTGTGTCTGTGTGTTTCTCGCCTGCTGAAGAGCGGGGGCCCGAGGCGAGACGGCACATGGGGCGGGCCTCCGGCTGCCATGGACGGGATGCAGCCTTCCCCCGCTCCGACTGACGCGAGGCGGCAGCGAAAGGCAAGGCGCAGGTGTGCACGGTGTACAGTCGGGGCGTTGACCTAAGGAACCCTAAATAAGGAACGAGGCCCCTTTTTTCCATGAGCAAACCTTCGATTTCCCATCGAAGCCATAAGGAAAGCCTGAGGCGAACTGCGAAACACTTTAGGAACGCGGAGCCCCTCCCCAACGAAAAGGGTTCCTTCCTCAGTGCCCCGACTGTAGCCTTCCCCCGCTCCGACCGATGTGTGGCGGCAGCTAAAAGCAAGGCGCAAGTGTGCACGGTGTGCTTCTTATACTTCTTCTGGCCTAGAGGCAATTGGGATCTCTCTCGCCTGTGTTCACGGCCGGCCGCCCTCACCGCTGAGCTGGGGCCCTCCTCCGCCTCACTCCCCAAACAGTGCTTGCACCTGCGCGGTACCATGGCGACGTCGACAACTGCAGGCACGAGGGTGATACTAGCGATGCTGGTGACACAGATGACGATGACAACGGCAATGCCAGTGACGGCGCCAATGCTGATCGCGCCGATGACGATGACGTAGTTCTCGTGTCGATGCTGAAGACTTTGGAAGGATTTCGACATGCGCGCGCGGCCGACAGGCGCAAATAGCCCACATGGTTTTATTAGACAGGCATCGTGCACCCTCCAGCAAACGCGCAAGGGCGTTCGAATGATTTCGACATGCGCGCGCGAGAGGACGGCTTGGCCACTCTGAATGAATGTATGGATAAAGCTAAAGTCTTTATAAGAACTCGCAAAACCGCCCAGACGCTTGAACACCCTGTTGCAAAACAAGTGTAATCATATGTTTTCGCCCAGCTCGGTCTTGAACTCCTTACGAACACAAAGTTCTTGAATCATTTCAACAAGCGCGCGCAACGACGCGCGCGCGTGTCGTCTTGGTCCCGTGTGTTGCAACGTTTCTTGCAAAAAGTGATTCTTGATCAGCGAATGCGCGCGCATAGTATAACTTGGCACGGATCAACTGGGGTTCGATGACGGCACTCCCTGGACGGTACGAATTTTCATTTAGAATGGACAGTGGGGCAGAACCATACGTAAGTCGTGCTCTCCCAGGGCGGCCCAACGAATCTGGGGGCTGGGGGGAGATCCGAAATTCTTTTCAGACAAAAGAACGGGTTGCAATCTATGTTGTGCAATATATGCTGCGACGAGGCGGCGACGGGGCGGCCACGGCGGCCACATAGCCGACAGACTGGCCGTCAGGCCCAGACGACCAGCGGCGACGAGGCTTCGGCAGAGCGGCGGCGGCAACCACATAGCCGTAAGACCGGCCGTCAGGCCCAATTCCTTTAAACAGAAATGCGGGGCACCGTAAATGCAGGGTTCTTGGATTTGCGCGCGCTCGCGCTTCCTCACCATCACCCCCATCTGCGCCGCCGCGTCACGTCATCGACATCGGCACTTACCGCAATTGTCGCCATCATCACCCAAACACCTCCGTCATCTACACATGGACATCATCATTTGACATCGGGTTAAGCCGTCATTGGCCTTGCCGTCATCTTCATCATAGCCACCACAATCGATACCATCATCATCGTTGCCACTGTTGTGGACGTCATCATGATACTGCGCCCGCGCAAGCATCGACCCGCATTAAGAACCCGCGCGCCAGCGCGGTCTTTGACACGCGCTGGGACGCTGCCACCGGAAAGCGCCATCGCGGCCGCATTGCCTGGGCCAAGCCAGCTGGCCGCTCTGCGCGCGAGCTTGCGCGCGCCAGCGTGGCCGCAAAGATGTGCAAACCATGGCTAAACAAACAGCGCGAACTCATAAATTGTCAAACAATAAATTGTACCGGCTAGACTGCGCCGCGTGGAATGCAACAACTCAATGCTTGCGGTCCGAACTGGCTAGGACATACCAGTATTCCTTATTCGTATATCCCGCTATTCCCCACCCGCAGCCCGCCGATAGCCGCCCGATCCGGGACCCCCAACGCCCTGAGTGAGAACGCAATGCAAAGTTGCATTTGTTCGTTGCAACCTGGGCATTACGTGGCCCATGCTGCCACACGCGCGGACAGAATGGGAAGAGCTGCACATCCCTCGGGTTCCCGCTCGGGCGCGGCGCATAATTTTCGCACGCACCTTCGTCGACGCGCCGGCGGGCGAATACCGTACTCCTCGCTTCGGCGCAGTGCGAACTTCGCCTGAAGTGGCGTTCCCGCCTCGACACGGCGCGAAAGGAGCCGCGCGAATGGGCGACTTGCCGCCCTTACCCAGCATCTGTGTGCATTTCGCTCGGAAGTGGTGTTCCCGCGCCGGCGCGTCGCATGGCTCGTTCGCCGAATCGCGTGAAAGCGACAGCGGCAGCGAGGCCGCGCGAGAACAGACTGGGTGGTGAAAGGAGGGGTTTGCGACAGGGGGTCTGCACTGGGGGCTGAATGGCCCAGGTCTGCTCAATCGACCGCTCACGTATGCGACCCGGTACGATTGGTATCCAATCTTGGCGGTCACGGAGGGCCGGTCGTTCGTGCCCGCGCGTTGCCCGCGCGGGCAAACGCGCCGTCCATCCATTGTCGTTCATGCGTGCGGGCGTTCTTGCAGATCGCGCGTGGGGCGGCGAAGTGGAGCGCAAGTATCTCTTGATTGTGCGACTGATTCCCGCGTATGTTCCTAAACCATGACCTGACGACCACTAAGAGACAGATTCGGAATGGGTCCCGCGATCCTCCCGAGATGTGAATTCACATCTTCCTTATTCCCAAAATGAGAATTCATGTTTCCATTTTTCCCGAAATGTGAATTCACATCCTGGCCGTGTCATAAAGATTCCTCAACAAAATTCCTAAATGTGAATTGGCATTGTCCTTGTGTTCCACAATATGAATTCACGTCTTCCTTGTTTTCAAAAATGTGGATTCACATTTTGCTTTTCCCCACAATGTGAATTCACATCTTGCCCTGGCCCTCAAGATCCCCCAAACTGAGGCGCAATGTTCCGCATGTCAGATTGGCTGGGCAGATTTTGACACGCACCCCGCCGCTTTTATTCCAACCTTCTCTTCTTGCGCCCTCAGCGCACGGTGCCTTCGCCGCCTGTCCTCAGCCTGCCGACTCCTTGCCTCGTTGACCCTCGAATCCCGCGCGCGGGTGCAGGCGGGGAGCTTCAAGTGGATCCCGCGCCGAACACGGCAATCGAGGATGCATCGCCCATGCGTGGCCCACAGAGACACCATTGCCGGGACCCGGCGCCCGACCGGGTCGGGCGCCTTGGAGGGTGAATGTGGGGGTCGGACCCCCACATTCACCCTCCAAGGCGGATCAAATGCCGACCTGTCCCAAGTGCCGGCGCGGCTTGCGAGTGAGAGTGGCAGCGCGGGCGGCGCATGTCTCGCCTTCGCCGCCCCCAGCGGAAGGTCTGCCGCTCGGGCCCCTGCGCAGCCCGCGTCAGCTTCCCTCCGTCACGTCGTCGGAGTCGTGACAGCGCGCGAGTGCCTTCCCTTTGCAAGGAGGAGGAAGAGGAGCAATGTTAAGTTGTGCCACGCATGACAGTTATGTTGTGGGAGGGAGGGTGGAAGTGGGCGGGGGCCTTCGACTCGCTCGGCCTGGCTGAGTTTGTCTCCTACTCCTACTCATCCAAATGTTGCTGCTTCTTTGGGCCATCCTCCTCCTTCTCCTACTTCCTGTGCCTCTTTCCAGGAGAGAGGAGCGGGAGATTTAGAAGAAGGGGGCGCCCGGAAAGTCAGGAGGGTCGAGGGGTTCTTTCGAAAAGATCCTCGTCACCCTCCTCCTCGTCACCCTCCTCCTCCCCCCCCCTCCCTCCCTGCACCCACCCCCCTCTCCTCCTCACTCTTTGTCCTCCTCCTCCAACTCGTTCTCCCTCCTTCTCCTCTTCCACAGCCTCGTCCCTCCTCCTCTTCCTCAGCCTTCTCACTCCTCCTCCTCTGCCTCTTCCTCCTGCTTGTTCTCCGTCCTCCTCTTCACCACGGTGGGCACATGATCTGGGGCCAAACGCCCAAGCGAAATCGTGTCAACCAGTCCCTTTTCCCTCCCAACTCCTCGCCACCAGGCAGACGAGGAGGGAAGCATGAGGAAGGGGAGGAGGACACTGATGGGGGGGGGGGGGGGGGGGGGACGACCCCAATCCCAGACCCTGTGTTGGGCTTTTGACTGGGTGAGCAATCGGGGCCCGACTCAGGGACATGCGATGCGGGTCGTCCATCCTCGATGGGCTTGCGTCCGAATAGCCCCTCCAAGGGTGTACACTGCGGACGCGGCCGCAAGAGACCCTCGCAAGAAATCCAGCCCTGAGGAGAAACACCCTGAACGCACCCTCAACGCCCAGCACCCTAAACGCGCCACCGCGCAGCGCGCGGAGCAAAGAACCTCAGGGGCATCCTGACGAACAGCCTCTGGTGTCTTGATGCGCGTCCCCCACTGTATCCCCGAGTTTCTATCTGTTCTCGGCGGCTTGACTTCGTTGAGGAAGAGCGCGGGGATCAGGGGCGAGGCAAACCGCCTCTGGGACACCGCCTTCAGAGAAGCTGTCCCGACATCCTTAGAGGAGCAACCAACTTCATGAACATTTTTTCTCTGAGGTCCGCGTGGGTTTCTTAGATCGGCGCGGGACCTCCACTCCCTGGCGCGCGGAGCGCGCCAGGGGCGGTGCCGGAGCCGTCGCCAGGGGGCGGAGATCCAAGACATCCGCGCGGAACTCCGCCAGTTTATGTTTATGCCGTTTCGCCTTCCTCGATACTTGGAACGTCCGAGGGACACTGCTCACCAAGTGCGGTCATACATGCATTGCAGCATGTCCTCGGACCGAGCTCTTGATAATGCAGACGGCTGCATGCTTGCCAGCGTAAACGAAGGTGTGGAAAGAGGCGCGAAGGCTTCTTAGAAAACGGGTCTCTTGGAACGCGCCAGCTGCCTTTCCAAGGAGCCACGGGCGCGCCGCTTCTAAGAAACACCCCAACAACTTCTCAGAAACACGAAACAGGTTCTTAGAATCACGAAACACTTTCTTAGAAGCAAGCCGCAACAGGAGAAGCGCAACATGAGAAGCTTGTCAGAAACGCAACAGGAGACGCTTTTCATGAGCAACCACCAGCTGCGTAGAAGGAAGGGGGCGCCTTCTAATAAGTGGATGTAATTCTAAGAGGCCCTCCCCCGTCCAGCCCCCCACCCTCAGTGGCTGGCTGACACATGTCGTTTGACCGCGCATTGCGCGGCCTGCCGGGCAACCTGCTCCTTGTCTCAACTGCCGCGGTCAGCGCTCGGCGTACGTCCTGGCACGACCACGGGCGCATCGGGGATGGACAGACCCCCCCTTTAGTAAAACGTGGCTCGGTGAAAACGACCTCGGAACCCACACCTGGTGGGCGCACGCCCGGAAAGGGACGGCCGCGGCGCCCTCTCGAGAACCGCAAACGGGGCAATTTCTTACCAGCCTCGAACTTCACTAATCGACATGTTAGGGTAGGAAGTCTTGAAGGTGCCCTGGGACACACAAATAATAAGACACAAATAACAGGAGTCCCAGTATTTTCCCATATGTACTGGGTTCTTGTCTTCCCCCCCGCTTCCCATATGTTCCCATATGTTCTGCAGAATCGAAGATTCATTGTGTCTGTGTTTCTTTTCCTCCTGAAAGAAGTATGTCCACCCCCGAGCGAAGGAGAACCAACGGAGAATGGCACCCTCTGTACGGCAGGTTCGCGTCGTGTCGACCCCGGCGTTGGTTTCTGACACCGCGGGGATCGTTCAACCTTGAACGATCGGCCGTTTCCGAAACGTCCGATCGTTCAACATCGATCGATTCTGGGTCGCCGGCGGCGTTCAACCTTGAACGCCCGCGCTGGGTCGCCGCAAGTCGACACGACGCAAACCTACCGTACCCCCAGAGTGTGCCGAGGGGGTGCCCGTCTGTAGGGGCCGCGGGACGCGGCACGAGGCGGAACGGAAGACGCCCGCACTCGAGGAGGGAGCGGAGGCCCCTCGCCCGTTGCCCGCCGCCCTCCCCCCCGCCCCGACCTCTCCCCTTCCTCCTCCTCCTCCTCCTCCTCCTCCTCCTCCTCCTCCTCCTCCTCCCCTCCTCCTCCTCCTCCCACCCCCTCCTCCTCCTCCCTCCTCCTCCTCCTCCTCCTCCTCCTCCTCCTCCTCCTTCCTCCTCCCCTTCCTCCCTCCTCCTCCCCCCTTCCTCCTCCTCCTCCTCCTCCTCTCCTCCTCCTCCTCCTACTTCTCCTCCTCCTCCTCCTCCTCCTCCTCCTCCTCCACCTCCCCTCCTCCCCCTCCTCCTCCTCCACCTCCTCGCAAGTAAAAGGCCTCGTGCCTCCTTCAGCCCCCTCCCCCCTCATGCACATACCCTCCCCCCTCATCCACAGAATCGTCCTCCTCCTCCTCCTCCTCCTCCTCCTCCTCCTACTTCTCATCCTCTTCCCCCTCCTCGCCCATCCTCCTCATCCTCCCTTTCTTCTCAGTGCTGGGAGGGGGGCAAGAGAGAACTAGATGGCACACCGAGCCGCCCTCTGGACCATCCCACGGCCCGACTGCCTAAGGGGGGGAGAAGGCGAGAGGGGGCTGGGAGGCAGGAGGGGATGGGAGAGGGCGAGCACAGACCTCCAGCGACACGTAGGAATGGTGACGGGAAGGTTTGTCGTGCAAGAGAAAATCGGCCGAGGGGAGCGCACGCGCGGAGTGGTGGTCCTTCAGCTCGTACTTCACGAAGTCCGCCATGTGCACAAGCTCCAGCGCCTGGGTCACGCGGGCGGGCCCGGAAGGGGGGCTGCCTGGGAACTGGGCCAAGCATTCTGCTCCTCTTCGTGGCAGGGGGGGTGAGGGGATAGAGGTGGAGTCGAAGAAACTACCATCCTCCGAAAAAGCTCCCTGACAAAGAACAGGCACCCGACGATGGTTCTCTTCACGTACAGGCCAACGGGAAATCGACCATGTGCGAATTGGGCGCGGATCCCGCTACAAGCTCTGCTATGAGGCCACATGGTTCGGGGGTCCTCTGACCCGGGTCAATCAAGACCCGGGTCAGTCAGGCCTTGCAGAATCCTGCAACATCCTGCAAGATCCTGCACCCAAACCCGGGTCAATGCGAAGGATCCTGCAAGATCCTGCAGGATCCTGCGCCCAAACCCAAGCCCGGGTAAATGCGACCCTGGCCCTGCAGGATCCTGCAAGGTCGGGGCGCTCTGGCTGACCCCCGTTGGCGTTGACCCCCGTCTCAAGGCTCCCGAATGGTCCTGAGGGACAAGGGTCCGGGATAGGAAGGCACCAACTATACACCAACACCGATCCTGGCCAGGATCACCCTGGGCCCAGGATCGGTGCATACGCCCTCCTGCCTTGCGCAAGAAGGCATAGACACCGATCCTGGGCCCAGGGGGAGCCTGGGCCAGGATCGGTGTTGGTGTATAGTTGGTGCCCTCCGACGGGAGATCTCTACACGTCGGTCGGAAGAAGTAGGTAGAAACATGAAGTAGGAAGGCGTTGGAAATACATTGGGTTTCCGCCCGCCTCCTGAAGAGGAAGGAAGAGGGAAAACCACTCGACTCTTGAAGTAGGAAGGCGCTGAAAGTAGGTTGGGATCTGGGAATCCAAAAAATACCCACTTCCAACGACCGGCGTGGACGCCTTTCCAAAACCACTCTCTCGCCCTCGCTCGCGTGCTGTGGCGAGCCTCTCGCCCGGCCACGGCCCCGCGGGGCCAGCCACGGCGACATGACTCAGGGGGTTCCTCTCCCTCACGCTCTCTCTCTCTCTCTCTCTCTTGTTCGTTCTCTATTTTTCTCTCTCTCTCTCTCTCTCTCCCACTTCCATCTCTCTCTCTCTCTGTCCCACTTCCCCTTCCTCGTTTCGTTATGTTTTTGATGTTCCAGTAAGTCTCTCCAGGATGGGAGGGGTCTGGAAAACTGTCTTGAGCGGATTTGAGCCAGGCGGGCGAGCCGCCGTTGGTCCTCCGCCGAAGAGAGAGGCAATCCTTATGTCGGGCCTGTCCCTACAGGGGGATTTTGGACGAAAAATGAAAAATACGGAAAAAAGTCTCAAAAGATGACCCCAAATACTCAAAAATTGTCCCCATACTATTTTTTTACTAGTTTTGAATATTCCCCCTCTGTAGAGGGACAGGCCCGACTTAAGGCAATCCATGTGTGGCACATGTTAGGGGCAAAGGGCCAGACCTCCCAGATGGCGTCGTCGTCGTACCACTGGAAGGGGTCGATGTTGAATCGGAGGGTGCCTGGCATGCAGCGGAGGATAGTGCAGGCACCTCCTCCCTGCTCCTCCTCCTCCTGCTCCTCCTCCTGCTCCTCGTCCTGCTCCTCCTCGTGCTCCTCCTCGTGCTCCTGCTCCTCCTCCTCCTCCTGCTCCTCCTCCTCCTGCTCCTCCTCCTCCTCTCCTGCTCATTCCGTCTGTCCTTCCGTCCCCTCCTCTCCCTTCCCCCGCCCCCCTCCTTTCTCCTCCAGGCCCTTCCCCCCGTCCCGTCCTTTCCGATGCCCCTCCCGTAAGTAAGCCCCCTTTCTCACTCTCCTCCCCCTTGCCCCCCATTCTCCCTGGGCGCTCGTGGAGCCAAGAGCTGCACGACAAATGTTTTGGCGCACCGTCCAGCAAGAAATGTAAATACCTGTCGACCTGCAGATCAGTGCATGGGAACGGCGGGATTCCTCGACTTGTCGAGTGGACAGTCTGCGAAATCTCTCGAGCCCATAGTACATGTTCAATTAGACGGATCGGTCTCCCATGGAGATACCACGCGATGACTTGGAAGACTGCACAACGCACAGTAGCGTGCCAGGCCCTCGTAGTATCACACTCCCCTGCAAGCACAGAGAGATGCCTACGAGGGCCAACAGTAAGACTGTGAACAACCATGGCAAGCGCACAAACTCCCAACAGGATCGCATGGGAGCTGTAAGGGGAGAGCACCACGGTTACCCCCGAACACCACACAATGACACTGACTGGCTCCCAAGCGCTACTGTTACGGGGAGGGGGTAACATGCGCTGCGCCAGAATAACCAAACATCAATACCGCAGTCGCGTCCCAAGATGGCGCTCGGCGATGCGTCGACGACGTCGGCAATGGGGAGATCGGGCTCCATGTCGTGCCGCCTTCGCCGATGTACCTCGGGCACCCGCACACGCTAAGATGGGTGACGGATCCGCGGAACTCGCGCGTAAGCACCAGATCCACGGATCGGTGAAGGTACAACAGAAACATGACGCGCATGTCGCCTCCTTCGGCGACGGAGCGCGAAGGTGCTGTGAGGAAGCTGGCCCTGCAGCTAGATCCAACCGCCTCAGTGCAAAACCTGCGCTTCTTTGGGCATCGGCAGAGCGGCGCGATCCTCGTCCGCGAGTCATCCCAGAACTCCCTCCAACATTGCGGGCCACAGCCCGCTGACCCAGACCGACGGTGACTACCACCCCGATCCAATCCGAAGACCCCAACTTCGGGTTGGGGGGGGCAATTACGGGTTCAATATGTGGGGGGTACTTACTGGTTCAATATGTGTTTTCTCAGTATTCCCGGACCCCCCCCACTGGAAATGGAGGGAAACTTGAGGCCTTCGGGTTGGGTTGGGGTGGTCTGGCGGGTGGTGAACCGAGCCACGGCTGGGCCGCCCTCGCGCTGCCAGGCCACGGCGCGGCGCGGAGGCGGAGGCGGAGGCGGAGGAGGACAAGGAAGAGGAGAGACGACGTGGAAGGGTTGTTAGGGAACCGAACTCTATACACACCAACGCTTCTTCCGGCCCTGCACTGGAATTTGCACTGGAGAGCGGATCCTGGTGTGTTTGGGACCCTGGTGTACACATGTTTCGTGGTTTCCCCAAGACCTGGGATTGAGCAACAGCCCGCCACTGGTAATGTATATGTTCCAATTCTCGAGTTGTGTCCCCTGGCCGCCGCGCGCTGCTGCAAGACGGCCTGGCTCGGCTCCACCACCGGCTCGGGGAGGCCCAGACATCCCCCGGGAAGGGGAGAGTGCACACGAGAAGCCTCCAGACAGTCCCACGCTGCGATCTTGACATGACGCCGCGGCCCACCCCCTGGGACCCCCTGATGCTTCCCCCGCTGGCACGGAGCAGCCTGGTTCTGAAGGAAACGGGTCTTGGACTCCGCGGGCACACTCTGGAGAAAAACCCAGTGTTCGTTGGCCGTGTTGTGAGCGATTTCTGGCATTTCTGGCGCCGTTGTTGTTGTTGCTGTTGTTGTTCAAAGTATTGTTGTTGTTGTTATTGTTGTTGTTGTTGTTGTTGTTGTTGTTGTTATTGTTGTTGTTGTTGAACATTATTACTTCTAAAGAATAATTATTGTTGGGGCCCCTGGTGCACGACCCCCCCGCCGCGCCTAGGCCGCAGCCACATTTTCATCATTTTCGTGAGGAAGTCTCAGGCAAAACGTGTTGGTCCGGATCCGGTTGTTTTGTTACGGCCCGCTTTCCCTTGCAAAAAATAAGCTAAAGTGGACATTTCTTGTTCTAACATAACCAAACTTCAAGAATCCCTTGAAAAAAATAAGGTAAAGTGGACATTCGCGCGCGCAAGACGAAATCCTTCCAAAACCTTAGTTTTCGTAGCGATTTTAACATAAAACATCAAAAAACCAATGGTTTTTCAAACAAAATTGTCAAAATTTCATCCCGCGCGCTCTTGCGGATTCGTAAATATATAAAGGGAAACTTCCAACACTTTTTTAATCTTCTGTCAAACGGGCTTTTGCGAGCAACTTTTTCGAACTTCTGCCACAACGGTTGCGCACCTGCCAGGGCCATCATCCCTGTCAAATAATACCATGCGGGACACATTCGTTTTTTCTTCGCGCGCGCACGCCGTCGTCGTCGGCCGGGGGGCCCTGAATAGTAGCCACGGTCGTCCGCA
>CAUYUJ010000039.1:45000-50623 GCA_963575745.1 Prorocentrum cordatum | reverse complement strand
ACTACTACTACTACTACTACTACTACTACTACCACTGCTACTACTACTTACTACGACTTACTACTACTACTACTTACTACTACTACTACTACTACTACTACTACTACTACTACTACTACTACTACTACTACTACTACTACTACTACTACTACTTACTACTTACTACTACTACTACTACTACTACTACTACTACTACTACTACTACTACTACTACTACTACTACTACTACTACTACCACTACTACTACTACTACTACTACTACTACTGGGCGGACCTGACATGCTTGCATCGTCAGGCGCTTGTACAGTGGGCAGTTGGACCAACAGCCCAAAGTGAAGCGCCAGAAACGGCACAGCAGCACACGGGGCGACCCCAGTACCGCCACCCAGGCCGACTAGCGCGAGAAGACGCGAGGCGCGGCCAGGATGGCAAGCCGAGGGCGGGTCTGACGTGCATGCAGCAGCAGGCGCCAGGCCGAGGGCAGCTGGTCCCTACAGCAAAAAGTCAGGCGCTGGCGGCGGCGTAGCAGCACACGGGGCGACCCCAGTACCGCCATTATGGCCTACAAGCGCAAGAAGGCGCGAAAGGAAGCCAATATGGCAGGCCAAAATGGCCAGGCGCCCGACGGCGACGCTGCAGTACACGGGGCTGCCCCAGCACCGCCAGCGGGGCCAACGAACGCAAGTGAACGTGAGGAGGCCGATATGGCAAGCCTGCTGGCGAGCCAAGGTGGCTGGGCGCACAGGTAGTCATGCGCCCAGCCGGGGCGAAAGCCACGGGTGCAACAACGCGCGGGGGGGTGCGGCTGTGGGCACACCGCACTACAGAACGTGGCCAGTTAGACAACTTGGCATGGACTCACGTGGCCTGCCGAGGCCCTGGAATCTGCTGGGCGTTATCGCTCAGGCCTGCTGGCCTGCTCCCTGCGCGATGGCAGCAAAGACCTGCGACGGCAGCGCCCGCGCCTCCCCGCCGAGGTCGCCGCTGCCCCCCGCCTGCCCTGAGGGCCCAAAGATCTGGCGCTCAAGGTCTGCGCCGAGGGCCACGTTCAGGGCTGCAGCGCTTGGGGTCTGCTGCGGGAGCGGGCCCGTCTGCGGTGGCGGGTGCGTCGGCGGCGGCGGCGCATCAGGGGGCGCCGTCGGCGGCGGCGGCGGTGGGCCCATGATGGCCGCAGCCTCTGGCGGGACCCCCGCTGGCGGCGGTGGCGGGTCCTGGCCGCCGCGGGCCCCGCCCGCTGGTGGGGCGCTGGCGTTGCGCACGGGGGTGGCGCGCGGGGCGGCCCCATGCGCCGCCCCCGCCGCCCGAGAGGCTGCCCGCCTTCAGGTTGTGGCGGCGCTCGTAGAGCGCCAACTCCCTGTGCGCCATCTCCAGGCGCTCCCTCTTGGCTTTGTTCCGCGCCTTCTTGCTGTAGCCCGCCCATTCTGGGTCGTTCAGTCCCCAGGCGACCTGCGCGTAGAGGTCGGTCCACTCGAACGTGGGCAAGCTCTCCCAGGTGAGCCCCTCCATCAGCACATAGTGGCCCTCCCACTGCGCCCGGTGTGGAGCATGGCGCTTGAAGACGGTGCCAACCGCCAGCGGCTCAACCTTGGGCAGGTACTTCAGGAGGTCCACCGCGTTGATCACTGCGACCCCCTCCTTCTTGAGCTTGTCGTAGCGCAGCAGGGCCTTCAAGTCGCGGATGTCCTCCTCGGGATGCTCCGCGTGCATGTAGTACGCGTGTGGCGGGACCGCCTCCTCCTCAATGAACTCGATGCAGACTCCGTAGGAAGTCGAGTAGCGCGCCCCGCAGTGGCAGTACCAGCGCTGGCCCGTCTCTCCCGCTGCCTCCTGGGCGCATGAGAGCAGCTGTGACCAGCGATCCGATCGGATCACCGAACAGCACCCCCTGGGAGTATCCCAGGTCTTGTTGGCCGCGCACTTGTAGTACATGTTGAACGTGAAGCCCTTGTCACGGTAGAACTGGTCCGTGTAGTCGCCCATGCGGCGGTAGGCCTCCTGCGCCGAGGTGTTGCCCTGGCACTCCTCTTTCCATGCGCGTTTGTGTCCCAGGTGGGCATCTGCGATCCCCGAGGCTTCCAGGAGACCCCTCTTCAGCCTCCCCACATCCACCTCCGCCTCCTCGTTCAGCGCGTCGAGCCACTTCTGGACTCCGTCCTGCGCCTCGGTGCCCCTCACCATGTCCTCCTTCTTTTCCAGGATGGGCCCCAGGCCGCCCAGCATGCGGGCGCGCGTGGTCTCGATTTCGAGGACGCCATCGGCCCGCGCCATGCGCTTCAGCGACTTCTTGGATAGGCCGAGCCGCAGCAAGGGCTCGATGTCCGTGACCTCCTTCACGGTCTGGACCTCGGTCAGCTGGAGCCCCTAGTCCTCCGCGTCCGCGTCGGGCTGAGGGTCGTTCTCCTCATCACTGGGGGGCTCTTCCTCGAGGGGCGGGGGTGGCGCACGGGGCGGCCCTGGCACCACCCCCGCCTCCCTCGCCATCGGGCGGCCCACCTCCCTCGCCACTTCTTCCGTGGCTGGGGGGGGCGCCCGTACTCTCGGGGTCGACGCCCGCCCCCACGCCCCCCGTTGACCTCCGCAAGGCAAGCAAGCCCACCTCTGAGAGCGCGAAACCCACCAGCACGTCCATGCCCTCCTTGATGTAATCGAAACTCGCACGGAACTTCGCGCCCGCTTGGCGGCATGGTCAATGGAGCCTGGGCCCTTATTCGCGCGCGCAGCGCGCGTCGCGGCATCGCGCTCGGAGATGCCCTCCGTCGTCGCCACACAGCTCGAGCACATGTAGAGCTTGTACTGCCCCTCTTTGCCCCTCCTCCGATCGGGGTATTTATCGCTGTGTGCCTTGGCCTCCGCATAGCGGCGCATCTCCGCGCAGCTGAGCTCGTCCACGTGCTCCACCGCCATGATCTTCCAGTCGTCCAGTGCCGTGCACCTCCGACGCCAGCCCAGGCGGTGCGGCGGGGCCCAGTATGCGCCCATGCAGTGGGCGTAGCCCGCCTCAGCGTAGTCCTCCTCCGTCATCATCTCTACGTCTTCAAGCGCGGCTGGTGCGCCGTCGCTCGACTGGGGGGCCTGGCCGTAGACGGCGTCGTTGCTGCGTCGGCGGTGGCGTTTGCCCCCATGGCCGCTGAGGGCACCCGTGGTCGCCGCACTCGGGGCTTCGCTGGCGGTCCCGTCGTCCACGGCGCGCTCACCGTCAGCAGCGTTGCGCGCCCCGCGGCCGCCACGGCCACCCGCAGCATGCCCCCTCAGCTGAAAGTTGTGGAGCGCGAGGGTGAGCGCATCCAGGCCACGGCGCTGCTCCGTGGTGAAGTCAGCATACGTGGCTGCCGCTGCCAGGGCGGCCGACGTCACTGGCGTCACCGCTGGTGCAGGCATCGCCGAGGCGCTATCGGAGGCGGCGGCACTGGGGGCGGCCCCCGTACCGCCGCCTCCAGCAGCGTCCTCAGCGGGGGTCGCTGATTCCGTGTGCACTGTTGGTGCCGTCCGAAAGGTCGCCGCCTCGGACATCATGTCAAACTCCTCGTCTTCGCTCTCCGACAAGCTAACCTGATGGACAGGGCGCTGGGCCGGCCTTGCTTTGGAGGTTGGTGCCTCCCCCGCGGCGCACGCCTTGGCGGGCCAAGGCGTCGGCGCAAGCTTCGAGAACTTGGGCGCCATCACTTGGTCGGGTGGATGGCACGGGAGGTGCAGCTCGAGAGAATGTGCGAGACAGGTACTCTCGAGCCAAACAGCTGACGGGGGAGAGAGGGGAAGGGGGGAGGCTGCACACCGAACCAAAATGGGGCGGCCAACTGCCAAGGCGGGACACAGATAACACAGGAAGACTAAGGACTGAAACCAAAGGCTCCAGGTGCGTGGGGCCCGTTGATTATGCCGGTGGAAAACGGCCTGACCCCCGTTCGGGACCCTGGACGGGCAGGAGAGGGGGGGAGGGGGGCGAGGAAACCACGTCGCGGGCGGGCGACAGAGCAGACGGCGGGCCGCCGACGGCCCAAGGACCCGCGGGGCGGCCCCGATCCTCAACGCCTCTTGACGCCTCTTTAGCCAGCAACCTCGAACAGGTGCTATTTGTAGCATGCGGGCTCAGTCCACATGGGCTGCGGTAGCAACTCAAGCCAGAGACTAAGAGCATCAAAAGAGTGACATGCCGAGACCACAACATGTACAAAGCGGGGAGGCGACACAACGTGGCGTGCCGAACAAACATGACAATGCAGAAGCACACTGTGCGCGCGACAAGGGGACTGAACAAAACCGCGTGCACAACAGATGTGACTATTTTTTGACGACTGGCCAGGGCAGCGGGAACGGGAGCGGGGGGGGGGAAGGTCAGTAAGCACACGCAAATGGGGTGGGGCCATAGCTAGTCAAGACTGGACACTCGGGGCGGCCCCTGCGTCCAGCCCCGTTGCGCCCTCCGTCGCCAGGGCGACCTGCTCCGCAATTTGGCCCTGCAGGGCGTCGGCCACTGCCGAGCGCAGGGCTGCACGTGCCGCGGGTCGCTCGGCCTCAGGCAATTCCCCTACGGCACGGCGCAGCCACGGTGCTTCACTTTCTCTCTGCGCTGCAGGGCTGCTTGGCGTGGCCGCCCCGTCTGGGCCACAGCCGCCTCGTCCACCAAGCTGATGTCGAGGCAAACTCGGCCATGGATGCCTCGATGGTAGACCACGTCCAGTGTGGCCGCACCTTGCTCCTCCGTGCACCACTCTGGGATGACCTGCTCCAGCAGGGCACGGTGGCCCACCCCGCGCAGCCAGAGCGCCGCGGCGTCTCGGATGGCATTGTGGCGACGTGTCGGACCGCCTCCCCTGGGACAGTTGAGCGCATGAACGCCTCGAACGTCCACCGTGCGGCCGCGCGTCGGGCCGTGCTGCGCCATCGCGCGCGTGGGCGCCGCTGGTCGGTTCAGGCACGTGCACTCGGACTGCAGCAGCGGCAGGTGCCTGCGCCTCTTGGCTGCAATGCAGGACGCGTGGTCGGCGAGGGGCGGAACCCCCTCGAAGTTATCCAACCAGGCGCCCGCTGAGCTGCCCGAGGCACTGTGCACCGCCGCCGCTGCCGCCACTGGCAGCGCAGCCATGAACGTCTTGGTGACGTGATCCCGCACGCGCTGGGTGTACGTCTTCTGGTCCGTGCCCTTCCGCCCCTCCAGAAGGCCCTGCCAGCGGTCTCTCTGAGGGCGACGGCCGCCCGCCAGCCGTCCCTGCTCCTCGTCCGCTGCTGAGAGGGCACGGCCAAGGCCTGGCCGCCTCCGAAAGAGGCAGATCGTCGTCGACTCTCGGAGCTCCTGGGCTGCCGCGTGAATCCCAGCTTCCCAGGATGCCAGGAGGGCGGCGGGGCCGCGTTGCTCAGCGCTGCCACGGCCCAGACCTCCGTCGCTGACCTTCATGGAAATCTGCTCTCGGGGGGCAGCCGTGACCCCGAGCAGGGCGTTGACGAAGGCGACCACTCCATCATCCACCCTGCGGCTCCACGCCGCCGTGAGCGGGGGCACCCGCTGGATGTGGACGCAGGCGCCCCTCGACCAGATCCGCATCAACTGGAATGCGTCAAAGGCAGAGAGCCCACGCCTGCGTAGCGTCAGAAGCTCCTTGAAGTAGCGGTCCTGCTTCTGGAGGAA
>CAUYUJ010000039.1:35000-40000 GCA_963575745.1 Prorocentrum cordatum | reverse complement strand
CCGCGCCCCACGATGCGGGACGCGCCATCGCGCCACCCCCCTGGGAGAACCCTGACGTCCTGGCGTCGTGGCGCAAATCACGACGGCGGATTTCCGGGCTCTGCCTCATCGGGGGGCGACCCTTTTTGGGGCCCCGGGGCCCCTGTACGGTTCCTCAGGTGCACAGAAGGTGCACCTTTCTTCACCCCCTGCATGCATCTAGAAGAAGAAAAAACCGCATGAGCATAAACCGTTGGCGCCCCGAGCGGATTCCTGGGGTCTGCGCTGGACACCCCCCTCCCTGGCGCGCGGAGCGCGCCAGGGGCGGCACCAGAGGGGCCCGGCGCGGACCAGAAATCCGCGCGGAGCGCCAAAAGCTAATGTTTGTGCCGTCGTGTCTTCTTCGAGCAGCGCCCCCTTCCATGACGCAATACGCGAGATTTTGAATGGGCCCTGGGACACACAAATAAATACACACAAATAAAAGGATTCCCCATATTTTCATATATTTTCTGGGTTTTTGTCTTCCCCCCCACTTCCCATATTTTCTTATATTTTCTGGGGAACCGGCGATTAATTGTGTCTGTGTGTTTTTTCCCTCCTGACTCTGGTGAGCCACGCCGTGACGAAAATCACAGCTTCGGATGCCTGGGAAGGCGCAGCTGGCAGTCCTCTCCCCTGGCGCAGCTCAGCCCCGGCGCGGCTGCTTCCCTCGGCGCTGGGTCTTGCCCGTTCGGCGCGCGCGCCGGCAATTAGGCTACTCGTAGCCCGAGCTGACTCTGCTGACGCTGTCGGCGCCTTCGCCCGCAGCCGCGACAACAAATTATCCTGGCGAAGGACCCAACCATATGCAAACGTGAATACCGCAGGGCAGGTGGGACGAAGCAAGAGGAAATCTCTACGGGGCCACGAACCGTGTGAGGGCTGCGCCACAACGGGGCGGGGCCGCCATGCGAACCCAGCCACCGGGGCCTTCGGGGGACCTCCCTATGGGGCCACGAACCGTGTGAGGGCTGCGCCACAACGGGGCGTGGCCGCCATGCGAACCCTGCCACTGGGGCCTTCGGTGGAGCTCCCTATGGGGCCGCGAACCGTGTGAGGGGTGCGCCAAAATGGGGCGGGGCCGCCATGCGAACCCTGCCACTGGCGCCCTCGGTGGAGCTCCCTATGAGGCCACGAACCGTGTGAGGGGTGCGCCAAAATGAGGCGGCTGGCCGCAATGACGAACACTGCCACTGGGGCCTTCGGTGGATTACTCCTATGGGGTCAGAACCCGTGTTCGGGAGCTGCGCCCAACGGGGCGGGCCGCCATGTCGAAACCCTGGTACCGATGGGGGGCCTTCGGTGGAGACTTCCCTATGGCCTGGGCCGCGAAACGTGGCGGGGTCGTGTTGGGCCAAGGATCGGGGCGGAGGGGTGGCGCAATGCGACCCTGCCACTGGGCCTTCGCTGAGAGCTCCCTATGGGGCCACGAAACCGTGTGAGGGGTGCGCCAAAATGAGGCGGGGCCGCATGCGAACCCTGCCTGGGGCTCTTCGGTGGTGGAGCCCCCATTGACGAGTCACGAAAAATCCGTGTGACGGGCGCAAGCATTGTGGGCGACCAAAAATGGGGCGGGGCCGCCATGCGAACGCTGCCGCTGGGGCCTTCGGTGGAGCTCCCTATGGGGCCACGAAACGTGTTAGGGGTGTGCCGAAATGGGGCGGGGCCGCCATTCGAACGATGCCACTGGCGCCTTCGGTGGAGCTCCCTATGGGGCCACGAAACGCTGTACTGGGTGGGTGAAACGCAGGGAGGAGGGAGGAGTGAGGGGAGGGGGGAGGAGGGGGAGGGGGGAGGAGGGGGAGGAGGAGAGGAGAGGAGGAGGCACGCGGGGCGACGTCTCTTCAAAACGAAGACCCGACACCACAGGATGGTTGGGAATCGGCGCCTTCGTCTGCAGCCGCGACAACAAAAAAATGTCTGGGAAGGCTGGCCGCTCTGGCCCAGACCATGGGGGGACAACCGGACCGATACGGCCACGCCCCGGCTCCTCTCGCAGGGCGCGCCCTGACCCAGGTTTCGGGGCGATTTCGGCCGTGGCGACGACGGATGGGTACAGGCAGAACATTGCGCACAGGACACGCGACAGGACACAATGCTCTTCCGACGGCAACACGGCCTCCACAACCACAGGACACAAGGGTATCCTGCCGAGGCCGCGACGCGCCTAGAACGCCGCGGGCCAAGCCACCGACACCCGCGGAAACCACAGGACGCAAGCATACCTTGCCCCTGGGCTGCAGAGGACACGACGCGCGATGCACAGGACACAAGAGTACCCTTGATTTGGCAGGGTCGACCTAAGTACTAATCTGGGTCGCCTGCAGCGGGGTATCTCTCCCTCCGCCGAAGACCGCGGCGCACGACGGGCGGGTTTCTTCGCGCCCCCGTGGCTGGCACTGCGCGAAGAGCTCCAACCCGGGACGGCACCCTCTGCCGGGGATGCAGGGCAGCTTTGAGGGGGGCCCGCTCAGATCGGGAGCGGCCAAGAGGGGGGTGTCCAAGAGGAGGGGGTGCAAATCATGACCGGCGGCATGTGCGCGGCCCAGCGGGGGGGCCAGGGACGTAATGAAATTATTCACTGCGTGGAGCTCCCCATATGTGCATCTACTCGCATGGACCTGTCCGCCGTGAATGTCTAGGCTCAAGATCAAGAAAAGAAAAAAAAAAAAAAAAAAAAAAAAAAAAAAAAAAAAAAAAAAAAGAAAAAAAAAAAAAAGCGTTTCGATATTGAACGGGCTTTCAGTTGTGACGTCTGGATCTCAAGTCTAACTGCGAATGAATTGGAGTGTGATGAGCCTCAGTAGTACTGCGCGTCTCTGTGCATGAGCCTGGGGCCTCCTGCGGCATCCTGCAAACCTACTGGGGCTTCCTGGGGTCCTCCAGGAGCCCTCTTGGACCTCCTGGGACCTCCTAGGAAGGTTTTCAGGGGGGGGGGGGGGCCCCAGGAGAGGCGCCAATTATAGCAACATACGTACATAAAACATTGCGGATTAGAGCCACAGGAGAAGGGCAATCTATAGGAACACGCGTAAAACACCAAGGACTCGTGCCCCATGAGAGGCCCAATACATAGGAACATGAGTAAAACATTTAGGATTGTGTACACAGGAGAAGGACCATCTATAGAAACATACGTAGAACATCAAAGAATCGTGCTCCAGGTGAGGACCAATCGATAGGAGCATACGTAAAACACATGGGATTGGAGCCACTCCTGTTGCCTTCTGAGGCCTCCTGCTCCTGGGGCCTCTCGGGGCCTCCTGTTGCCTTCCGAGGCCTCCTGGCGCTTCCTGTTGCCTCCTGGGGCCTCCTGTGGTTTCCTGACTCCTTCTGGAGCTTCCTGGGGCCTCCTGGAGCCTCTTGGACATCCTGTGGCCTCTTGAGTTTTTCTGTGGCCTCCTGATGCCTCCTGGGACCTCATGTGGTCTCCTGGGGCCTCCTGGAGCCTGTTGGAGCCTCCTGTGGCATCCTGAGAAGAATCTGCGCCCACGAGCCTGGCCACCAAAACAAGCAAACCGATCGAGACATCCTCAAAATCTGGCCCACCTGGGGGGTGAAAATGAGCGCCTCGCTCGAGACATCCTCCAAATCTGCTCCGAAAGCGAAGGATGTTGGGCACAGAAACAAGCAAACCGCCTGAGACATCCCCACAAAATGGCCGCGAACGAGCCCGTGCAACCACCCCTGGCGGCTCCCCTTAGGGGTGCTGAAATGAGCGCCTCGCTCGAGACATCCTCCAAATCTGCTCCGAAAGCGAAGGATGTTGGGCACAGAAACAGGCAAACCGCCTGAGACATCCCCACAAAATGGCCGCGAACGAGCCCGTGCAACCACCCCTGGCGGCTCCCCTTAGGGGTGCTGAAACCAGCGCCCCGCCTGAGACATCCTCACAATCTGCTCTCCAAGCGAAGGATGTTGGGCCCAGAAACAGGCAAACCGCCTGAGACATCCCCACAAAATGGCCGCGAACGAGCCCGTGCAACCACCCCTGGCGGCTCCCCTTAGGGGTGCTGAAACCAGCGCCCCGCCTGAGACATCCTCACAATCTGCTCTCCAAGCGAAGGATGTTGAGCCCAGAAACAAGCAAACCGCCTGAGACATCCCCACAAAATGGCCGCGAACGAGCCCGTGCAACCACCCCTGGCGGCTCCCCTTAGGGGTGCTGAAACCAGCGCCCCGCCTGAGACATCCTCACAATCTGCTCTCCAGCGCCCACTGTGTATGAGTAAGTCTTGGTATGAGTGAGTCTGTGTATGAGTACGTGTGGGTGTGAGTAAGTCTGTGTATGAGTAAGTCTGTGTATGAGTATGTCTGAGTGTGAGTAAGTCTGAGTATGAGTAGGTCTGAGTATGAGTAAATATGAGTATGAGTAAGTCTGTGTATGAGTAAGTCTGAGTATGAGCAAGTGTGAGTATGAGTAAGTCCGACAGGAGGGGAGGAGAAAAGAGGAGGAAGGAGGAGGAGTAGGAGGCGTCCAAGTAATAACAAGAACCCCATCTTAGGATATGGGGAACAAGAAGAGGCGCCATGAAATCTGGGGAAATATCATGGCCCCCGCCATGATATCCACCCCCTCCTAGTCATCACCCCCCTCTCTTCCGCCCCCGACCAACCCGAGACGGCACCCTCTGCCGGGGATGCAGGGCAGCTTCGAGGGGGGCCCGCTCAGAGGACACCTCAACCTGAAGTCGGCGATGCCTCGCCGACAGACTGGCGACAGGCCCCCGACAGCAGTCCGCCCCGTCCTGGGCAGCGTGGGCCATCAGCTTGGCTCGCCTTAAATACGGTAGAGGGAAACAATTACTGAACACCCCCTTCCCCCCCAAACTCAACGTTGGCACGCGCGGGGGAGACTGCGGTCGAAGTGCATCTCATCAGACCCACCGCCAACTTTGAACAGGAGGGGGAGGCGTTGACGGATGAATGTGGCATGTGTTCGCTAATTTGTTCCGAGGCCTGTATGCCCAGGGCAATTG
>CAUYUJ010000039.1:15000-30000 GCA_963575745.1 Prorocentrum cordatum | reverse complement strand
CCCTGGCGGTCGCTCGGGGCGATCTGGCCGAGGGGGGGGGGACACCTCGACCCGGGGTCGGCGATGCATCGTCGACAGATCGGCGACGGGCCCCCGAGAGAGAGAGGCCGGATGTTCCTCGGCGGGGCAGCCAGTGGCCCCCATCGCCGATCCGTGGGCGCTGCCTCGCCCCCCTCCTGAGACTGCTCTGCGACGGCAGAAACATATAAACCGTCGGAGGTCCGCGCGGATTCCTGGGGTCTGCGCTGGCCCCGCCAGGGGCCCAGCGCAGATCCGAGAAGTCCGCGCAGGGCCACGACTTTTTTTCTTCTCACACCTCGCAAGGACGAGGCGACAAAATGAGTCCCACACACCTTTCAAGCACGCAGTCCGCTTACGCCCGAGAGTGTCAGAGGCCAAACGCCTGCAGACAGCGTTCATGGCGTGCTTGCGCTGAAAGAGCCACAATGGCTTGTGTTCTCAGCAGAAGGTGCCGGGGATGCAGCGGCCAGCACTGTGCATGAGCTGCTACCTTGGGCTGCAGCTCGCTGGACATTGCTGCGTGAAAATGCGCTGCTACCTTGGGCTGCAGTGCCACGCAACTAAAAACCCCAGCATTATTTCTCCCACACGGCACTTGAACGACAGATGGACATGCTTGGCTCGCGCGCGAATTCTCTGTCCTGAGTCCTGAGTCCTAAGTCCGCTTAAAATGCGAGGTAGCGCTTGCAGCGCAAATCGGGATTGGTGACGGAGGAATGGTCCCCACCGCCGAGCAAACCACCGACTGGATACCCCGACTTGCCCAAGTTCTTGACAAACATATTCAGGTAGGGAATGCCTCCGCCAGTACGGCCCCATACGGTCTTCAATTTAATGCTGTGGAAGCTCATCCAGCCCGTTCCCTTTCGATGGGCCTGCGGCTGCTTGGCCGTGTAATGGAAGCCGCCCTCGCGCACGTCGTCCGCCCACTTGCCGGTCACATTAATGGATACAAAGTAAACGTCCGAGCATGCGTCGCCACAACGCTGTGCCACGGCCGCGACGGCCAGGAGCGTCGCGCTCTCCGCTGCAAACTGTGGGACCTCGACCAGCAAGTGCCTGCCATCTTTGAGGAGATCAAAACGCTCCCCGTGTATATTTACCAGGTGAGGATCCCCGACTGCAGCAGCAATCGCTGCAGGCGTACGGGCTGGCGTAGGGGCAGGCGTCGGCGCCTGCGTAGGTGCAGGCGTCGGTGAGGGGGTCGCGGGCGTCGGTGCTGGCGTTGGCGAAGCCGATGGTGCGGGCGTCGGCGCTGGCGAAGGCGCTGGCGTCGGCGCTGGCGAAGGCGCCGGCGTTGCCTGGCAGTAGCAGATCCGCCGCACCTTCCAATTTTCACCTGCAATCTCGCACCTCGATCTGTAGCTCCCGCGGCCGTACTCGCAGAAGTTGCCCGGGGCAAACAGAAAGGGCACGTCGTCACTGGGATTCGTGTCCTGGACACCACCTGGGCAGAATGTGGAGAACTGGCTGCCGAGGGCGGTCTTGAGGGCACTTGCCGACGCAGCGGCGTCAGTCATGATCGTCTCGCTCGCAGCTGTGCACGTCTTGCCGACCTCGCTGCATATCGCAGTGCAGGAGCGTGCGTTTGCCGAATCAATGACCCACCCGTCCGTCCGGGCCATGTAGGTCTTCAGCTCAGTTGCGCAGCAACCCCCTGTGGACAACAGAAAAGACACAGAAAACACGGCGGACGGCATCACACCCATGTCTGGGGAGGCGTGAACAAAAAACAGCTCACTCCAAAGGGCTTGGGTAATTTGTAGGGATGCTTGTATCTTGAGCCAAAATGGCTACGGAGGGCCACGACTTTTTATTTGGTGTGCAGCTGTTTAGTTGTACATCCCCCCTGGGCCCTGCCGTGCCCATGATCCAAACGGGGGTACGGCGACGCCCAATCTCAGACTTGGCTGGTTTCACAGAAATGGACCAGAGTTTGGACCATGCCCGGGGATCGCGAACGGGGAGCGGCCGTCCTGGACTGGAGACAGCTATAGTCCTCCTGGACTCCCAGCAGGCCTGCAAGCTTGCAGGGGGGGGGCGGTGGGGGGCGTGGCGATGCCCGAAAGGAAGCCTGGACTTCACGCAAGTCGGGACTCACTTGCACGCCTTCTGTTCAAAAGGTGATCGGGTGGCGGGAGGGAGAAATTCCATGCAGGCAATCCTGCCCAAATCTAAGGGGTGAGCCCAACTAGCCACCAGAGTTGTTCCCCCCTGATCTCGCACTCTTTTCTGAACGGCCTGATTTTTCGTGGGGGGCTCCGAGAAATCGCCTGCGAGGCTCCGTCGAAGGATCGGCAGCTGCCTGTGGCCAGGGAAGCGAGGGTCAGCGGCAAGGACCCCGACGCCCTCGCGGCACGAACGAAGCAAGACGGAACGTTTGTTGGCACGTGTCCGCCTCGAGAGCCCTGGGGCTGGAAAATCGGTTCGTGTCAAAAAACCGGCCGTATGAAGGGGTCCAGACCTCTGACCACGTATCAACATAATCAATCACGACGTCGGATGCCTGGAGGCAGCGGCAAGGAGCAGCCCCAAATGGCGGCCGCGACAGAATCAACCGCCACGACAACGGTCGAGCAGGGGGGGGGAAACGCACCCCCTCCAGGACAGCATCGGGTCAAAGGTGGCCAGCGCAAACTAGCCGATACATCTAGATGTCAGTCGTCATTGGCGCTTTGTCGCGGGAGTCAATAGGGAGAACGATATACGAAAAAGGCAGCGCGCAAACAGAAAAGTGGATGCACGTAAACCCTGCAAAGACAGCGCGTTCCCGCTCATAAGATGCAACGCGAACTTCAAGCACGCTGCACAGACCAGACATCCGTCCGAACGGCGATCAAAGGGCGACGGGGGGTCGATGCGTCCCCCCCCCCCCCGAGCCCAACCCCCCGCCTGCCTGCCGTTCCCCCCTTGGCTTTCGGGCCATCGCTCGGCTCCCTGGCGGTCGCTCGGGGCGATCTGGCCGAGGGGGGGGGGACACCTCGACCCGGGGTCGGCGATGCATCGTCGACAGATCGGCGACGGGCCCCCGAGAGAGAGAGGCCGGATGTTCCTTGGCGGGGCAGCCAGTGGCCCCCATCGCCGATCCGTGGGCGCTGCCTCGCCCCCCTCCTGAGACTGCTCTGCGACGGCAGAAACATATAAACCGTCGGAGGTCCGCGCGGATTCCTGGGGTCTGCGCTGGCCCCGCCAGGGGCCCAGCGCAGATCCGAGAAGTCCGCGCAGGGCCACGACTTTTTTTCTTCTCACACCTCGCAAGGACGAGGCGACAAAATGAGTCCCACACACCTTTCAAGCACGCAGTCCGCTTACGCCCGAGAGTGTCAGAGGCCAAACGCCTGCAGACAGCGTTCACGGCGTGCTTGCGCTGAAAGAGCCACAATGGCTTGTGTTCTCAGCAGAAGGTGCCGGGGATGCAGCGGCCAGCACTGCACATGAGCTGCTACCTTGGGCTGCAGCTCGCTGGACATTGCTGCGTGAAAATGCGCTGCTACCTTGGGCTGCAGTGCCACGCAACTAAAAACCCCAGCATTATTTCTCCCACACGGCACTTGAACGACAGATGGACATGCTTGGCTCGCGCACGAATTCTCTGTCCTGAGTCCTGAGTCCTAAGTCCGCTTAAAATGCGAGGTAGCGCTTGCAGCGCAAATCGGGATTGGTGACGGAGGAATGGTCCCCACCGCCGAGCAAACCACCGACTGGATACCCCGACTTGCCAAGTCTTGACAAACATTATTCAGGTAAACATATAAAAAAGACAGAAAAAAGGAAATTAAAGAAAAAAGATGAGAAAAGACATAACTGTAGAAAGAAGAAAGATAAAAGGGAATGCCTCCGCCAGTACTGCCCCATACGGTCTTCAATTTAATGCTGTGGAAGCTCATCCAGCCCGTTCCCTTTCGATGGGCCTGCGGCTGCTTGGCCGTGTAATGGAAGCCGCCCTCGCGCACGTCGTCCGCCCACTTACCGGTCACATTAATGGATACAAAGTAAACGTCCGAGCATGCGTCGCCACAACGCTGTGCCACGGCCGCGACGGCCAGGAGCGTCGCGCTCTCCGCTGCAAACTGTGGGACCTCGACCAGCAAGTGCCTGCCATCTTTGAGGAGATCAAAACGCTCCCCGTGTATATTTACCAGGTGAGGATCCCCGACTGCAGCAGCAATCGCTGCAGGCGTACGGGCTGGCGTAGGGGCAGGCGTCGGCGCCTGCGTAGGTGCAGGCGTCGGTGAGGGGGTCGCGGGCGTCGGTGCTGGCGTTGGCGAAGCCGATGGTGCGGGCGTTGGCGAAGCCGATGGTGCGGGCGTCGGCGCTGGCGAAGGCGCCGGCGTCGCCTGGCAGTAGCAGATCCGCCGCACCTTCCAATTTTCACCTGCAGTCTCGCACCTCGATCTGTAGCTCCCGCGGCCGTACTCGCAGAAGTTGCCCGGGGCAAACAGAAAGGGCACGTCGTCACTGGGATTCGTGTCCTGGACACCACCTGGGCAGAATGTGGAGAACTGGCTGCCGAGGGCGGTCTTGAGGGCACTTGCCGACGCAGCGGCGTTAGTCATGATCGTCTCGCTCGCAGCTGTGCACGTCTTGCCGACCTCGCTGCATATCGCAGTGCAGGAGCGTGCGTTTGCCGAATCAATGACCCACCCGTCCGTCCGGGCCATGTAGGTCTTCAGCTCAGTTGCGCAGCAACCCCCTGTGGACAACAGAAAAGACACAGAAAACACGGCGGACGGCATCACACCCATGTCTGGGGAGGCGTGAACAAAAAACAGCTCACTCCAAAGGGCTTGTGTAATTTGTAGGGATGCTTGTATCTTGAGCCAAAATGGCTACGGAGGGCCACGACTTTTTATTTGGCGTGCAGCTGTTGAGTTGTACATCCCCCCTGCCGTTGCCCATGATCCAACGGGGGGTACGGCGACCCCAATCTCAGACTTTGGCTGGGTTCCAGAAATGACCAGGAGTTTGGGACCATGCCCGGGGATCGGCGACGGGGGAATCGCCGTCCGGACGGGATACGCTATAGTCCTCTGGGACTCCAGCAGGCCTGGCAAGCGTTGGCGGAGGGGGGGCGGTGGAGGGCGTGCCGATGCACCGAAGAAGCCTGGCTGTGACCCCCAACTGCTGGTCACTTGCACGCCTTCTGTTCAAAAGGTGATCGGGTGGCGGGAGGGAGAAATTCCATGCAGGCAATCCTGCCCAAATCTAAGACGACACCTAGGGGTGAGCCCAACTAGCCACCAGAGTTGTTCCCCCCTGATCTCGCACTCTTTTCTGAACGGCCTGATTTTTCGTGGGGGGCTCCGAGAAATCGCCTGCGAGGCTCCGTCGAAGGATCGGCAGCTGCCTGTGGCCAGGGAAGCGAGGGTCAGCGGCAAGGACCCCGACGCCCTCGCGGCACGAACGAAGCAAGACGGAACGTTTGTTGGCACGTGTCCGCCTCGAGAGCCCTGGGGCGGGGCAAATCGGTTCGCGTCAAAAAACCGGCCGTGTGAAGGGGTCCAGACCTCTGACCACGTATCAACATAATCAATCACGACGTCGGATGCCTGGAGGCAGCGGCAAGGAGCAGCCCCAAATGGCGGCCGCGACAGAATCAACCGCCACGACAACGGTCGAGCGGGGGGGGGGGAAACGCACCCCCTCCAGGACAGCATCGGGTCAAAGGTGGCCAGCGCAAACTAGCCGATACATCTAGATGTCAGTCGTCATTGGCGCTTTGTCGCGGGAGTCAATAGGGAGAACGATATACGAAGAAGGCAGCGCGCAAACAGAAAAGTGGATGCACATAAACCCTGCAAAGACAGCGCGTTCCCGCTCATAAGATGCAACGCGAACTTCAAGCACGCTGCACAGACCAGACATCCGTCCGAACGGCGATCAAGGGCGACGGGGGGTCGATGCGTCCCCCCCCCCTGAGCCCAACCCCCCGCCTGCCTGCCGTTCCCCCCTGGCCTTCGGGCCATCGCTCGGCTCCCTGGCGGTCGCTCGGGGCGATCTGGCCGAGGGGGGGGGGGACACCTCGACCCGGGATCGGCGATGCATCGTCGACAGATCGGCGACGGGCCCCCGAGAGGAGAGGCCGGATGTCCCTTGCGCGGGGCAGCCAATGGCCCCCATCGCCGATCCGTGGGCGAGGGGGGGGTCGCTGCCTCGCCCCCCCTGAGACTACTCTGCGAAAGGAGCCGGCGACGGCAGAAACATAAACCGTCGGAGGTCCGCGCGGATTCCTGGGGTCTGCGCTGGCCCCGCCAGGGGCCCAGCGCAGATCCGAGAAGTCCGCGTAGGGCCACGATTTTTTTCCCAACCATCCTGTGGTGTTGGGTCCTCGTTTTGAAGAGACGGTGCCCCGCGTCTCCTTCCTCCTTCCTCCTCCTCCGCCTCCCTCCTCCCCCTCTTCCTTGCGTTTCACCCGCCCAGTACAGCGCTCCGTAGCCCCATAGGGAGCTCCGCCGAAGGCCCCAGTGCTGCCGTCCGCATGCGTCCCGCACACCCATTTCGGCACACCCCTCACACGTTTCGTGGCCCCATAGGGAGCTCCACCGAAGGCCCCATGGCTGCCGTCCGCATGCGTCTCGCACACCCATTTCGGCACACCCCTCACACGTTTCGTGGCCCCATAGGGAGCTCCACCGAAGGCCCCATGGCTGCCGTCCGCATGCGTCCCGCACACCCATTTCGGCACACCCCTCACACGTTTCGTGGCCCCACAGGAGCTCCACCGAAGGCCCCAGTGCTGCCGTCCGCATGCGTCCCGCACACCCATTTCGGCACACCCCTCACACGTTTCGTGGCCCCATAGGGAGCTCCACCGAATGGCCCCCCGTGCTGCGTCCCGCATTGCTCCCCGCGCACCCATTCGGCCACACGCCTCAGCAACGTTTTCGTGGCCCCACAGGGAGCTCCACCGAAGGCCCCATGGCTGCCGCCCGCATGCGTCCCGCACAACCATTTCGGCACACCCCTCACACGTTTCGTGGCCCCACATGGAGCTCCAGCGAAGGCCCCAGTGCTGCCGTCCGCATGCGTCCCGCGCACCCATTTCGGCACACCCCTCACACGTTTCGTGGCCCCATAGGGAGCTCCACCGAAGGCCCCAGTGCTGCCGTCCGCATGCGTCCCGCACACCCATGTCGGCACACCCCTCACACGTTTCGTGGCCCCATAGGGAGCTCCACCGAAGGCCCCAGTGGCAGGGTTCGCATGCTTCCCCACCACCCATTTCGGCACTCCCTCCAGCGTTTCCGTGCCCCACAGGGAGCTCCACCGAAGGCCCCAGTTGCTGCCGTCCGCATACCACCCTGATCATTCGCAGTCCATGTTCGTCACACCCCTCCACACGTCTTCGTGGACCCACAGGGAGCTCCACCCACGGCCCCGTGCTGCCGACCGCATGCGTCCCTCGCACACCCCTTTCGGCACACCCCTCACACGTTTCGGTGGCCCATAGGGAGCTCCACCGAGGCCCCAGTGCTGCCGTACGTGTCCCCCCCCCCCCCATGCGTCCCGCACACCCATTTCGGCACACCCCTCACACGTTTCGTGGCCCCACAGGGAGCTCCACCGAAGGCCCCAATGCTGCCGTCCGCATGCGTCCCGCACACCCATTTCGGCACACCCCTCACACGTTTCGCGGCCCCATAGGGAGCTCCACCGAAGGCCCCAGGGCTGCCGTCCGCATGCGTCCCGCACACCCATTTCGGCACACCCCTCACACGTTTCGTGGCCCCACAGGGAGCTCCACCGAAGGCCCCAGCGCTGCCGTCCGCATGCGCCCCGCACACCAATTTCGGCACACCCCTCACACGCTTCGTGGCCCCACAGGGAGCTCCACCGAAGGCCCCAGTGCTGCCGTCCGCATGCGTCCCGCACACCCATTTCGGCACACCCCTCACCCGTTTCGTGGCCCCCCAGGGAGCTCCACCGAAGGCCCCAGTGCTGCCGTCCGCATGCGTCCCGCACACCCATTTCGGCACACCCCTCACACGTTTCGTGGCCCCACAGGGAGCTCCACCGAAGGCCCCAGTGCTGCCGTCCGCATGCGTCCCGCACACCCATTTCGGCACACCCCTCCCACGTTTCGTGGCCCCACAGGGAGCTCCACCGAAGGCCCCAGTGCTGCCGTCCGCATGCGTCCCGCACACCAGGTGTGTGGCGTGCCGACATGGGCGTCGCGGCGCGCGGGCGCTGCCGTCGGGGTTCCCAGGGAAGCCCCCTGCAGAGGCGACGTTCAGAGTCACGAGTACCGAGAGTCATGCAGACCCAAACTGTTCACAGTCGTATACATACATTTACACTGGGCGTATCCATGCACGCATTCATGCGAATAGAATCAATCGCGCGCAGATTCATTCATAATCAGACTCGCTCGCGATCCGGCTCGCACGCGCTCAAGCTTTCATATTCGGACCTATCGTCTTCGTTCGTGTTGTGTACACTGCCACGCATTTCGGCACACCCCTCATACGGCTCGTGGCCCCATAGGGAGCGCCACCGAAGAAGATATTCACAATTGCGGTACTCTCAACTGCATATGGTTGGGTCCTTCGCCAGGCTAATTTTTTTCTCACGCCTCGCAAGGACGAGGCGACAAAATGAGTCCCACACACCTTTCAAGAACGCAGTCCGCTTACGCCCGAGAGAGTCAGAGGCCAAACGCCTGCAGACAGCGTTCATGGCGTGCTTGCGCTGAAAGAACCACAATGGCTTGTGTTCTCAGCAGAAGGTGCCGGGGATGCAGCGGCCAGCACTGTACATGAGCTGCTACCTTGGGCTGCAGCTCGCTGAACACTGCTGCGTGAAAATGCGCTGCTACCTTGGGCTGCAGTGCCACGCAACTAAAAACCCCAGCATTATTTCTCCCACACGGCACTTGAACAAAAGATGGACATGCTTGGTACGCGCATTAATTTTCTGTCCTGAGTCCTGAGTCCTGAGTCCGCTTAAAATGCGAGGTAGCGCTTGCAGCGCAAATCGGGATTGGTGACGGAGGAATGGTCCCCACCGCCGAGCAAACCACCGACTGGATACCCCGACTTGCCCAAGTTCTTGACAAACATATTCAGGTAGGGAATGCCTCCGCCAGTACGGCCCCATACGGTCTTCAATTTAATGCTGTGGAAGCTCATCCAGCCCGTTCCCTTTCGATGGGCCTGCGGCTGCTTGGCCGTGTAATGGAAGCCGCCCTCGCGCACGTCGTCCGCCCACTTACCGGTCACATTAATGGATACAAAGTAAACGTCCGAGCATGCGTCGCCACAACGCTGTGCCACGGCCGCGACGGCCAGGAGCGTCGCGCTCTCCGCTGCAAACTGTGGGACCTCGACCAGCAAGTGCCTGCCATCTTTGAGGAGATCAAAACGCTCCCCGTGTATATTTACCAGGTGAGGATCCCCGACTGCAGCAGCAATCGCTGCAGGCGTACGGGCTGGCGTAGGGGCAGGCGTCGGCGCCTGCGTAGGTGCAGGCGTCGGTGAGGGGGTCGCGGGCGTCGGTGCTGGCGTTGGCGAAGCCGATGGTGCGGGCGTTGGCGAAGCCGATGGTGCGGGCGTCGGCGCTGGCGAAGGCGCCGGCGTCGCCTGGCAGTAGCAGATCCGCCGCACCTTCCAATTTTCACCTGCAGTCTCGCACCTCGATCTGTAGCTCCCGCGGCCGTACTCGCAGAAGTTGCCCGGGGCAAACAGAAAGGGCACGTCGTCACTGGGATTCGTGTCCTGGACACCACCTGGGCAGAATGTGGAGAACTGGCTGCCGAGGGCGGTCTTGAGGGCACTTGCCGACGCAGCGGCGTTAGTCATGATCGTCTCGCTCGCAGCTGTGCACGTCTTGCCGACCTCGCTGCATATCGCAGTGCAGGAGCGTGCGTTTGCCGAATCAATGACCCACCCGTCCGTCCGGGCCATGTAGGTCTTCAGCTCAGTTGCGCAGCAACCCCCTGTGGACAACAGAAAAGACACAGAAAACACGGCGGACGGCATCACACCCATGTCTGGGGAGGCGTGAACAAAAAACAGCTCACTCCAAAGGGCTTGTGTAATTTGTAGGGATGCTTGTATCTTGAGCCAAAATGGCTACGGAGGGCCACGACTTTTTATTTGGCGTGCAGCTGTTGAGTTGTACATCCCCCCTGCCGTTGCCCATGATCCAACGGGGGGTACGGCGACCCCAATCTCAGACTTTGGCTGGGTTCCAGAAATGACCAGGAGTTTGGGACCATGCCCGGGGATCGGCGACGGGGAGCGGCCGTCCTGGACGGGAGACAGCTATAGTCTCTGGACTCCAGCAGGCCTGCAAGCTTGCAGGGGTGCTTCTCGTGTTGGGGCGTGGCGATGCCCACGGAAGCTGGACTTCACGCAGTCGGGACTCACTTCTTTGCCGAATCTGTTTCAAAGGTGATCGAGTGCCGGGGGAGACAATTTCCATGCAGGCAATCCTGCCTAAAAAAAATCTAAGACGACACCTAGGGTTGAGCCCAACTAGCCACCCAGAGTTTTTCCCCCCTGATCTCGCCTCTTTCTGAAGGGCCTGTTTTCGTGGGGCTCCAGAGAATCTCCTGCGAGGCTCCGTCGAAGTCGGCAGCTGCCTGTTGCCCGGGAAGCGAGGGTCAGCGGCAAGCAACCCCACGCCCTCGCGGCACGAACTAAGCAAGACGGAACGTTTGGTTTGGCACGTTTCCCCGCCTCGTGAAGCCCTGGGGCGGGAATCGGTTCGCGTCAAAACCGCCGTGTGGATGGTTCCAGACCTCCTCGCACGTATCATCATAATCAATCCACTGACGTCGGATGCCTGGAGGCAGCGGCAAGGAGCAGCCCCAAATGGCGGCCGCGACAGAATCAACCGCCACGACAACGGTCGAGCGGGGGGGGGGGAAACGCACCCCCTCCAGGACAGCATCGGGTCAAAGGTGGCCAGCGCAAACTAGCCGATACATCTAGATGTCAGTCATCATTGGCGCTTTGTCGCGGGAGTCAATAGGGAGAACGATACACGAAAAAGGCAGCGCAAACAGAAAAGTGGATGCACATAAACCCTGCAAAGACAACGCGTTCCCGCTCATAAGATGCAACGCGAACTTCAAGCACGCTGCACAGACCAGACATCCGTCCGAACGGCGATCAAGGGCGACGGGGGGTCGATGCGTCCCCCCCCCCCCGAGCCCAACCCCCCGCCTGCCTGCCGTTCCCCCCTGGCTTTCGGGCCATCACTCGGCTCCCTGGCGGTCGCTCGGGACGATCTGGCCGAGGGGGGGGGACACCTCGACCCGGGGTCGGCGATGCATCGTCGACAGATCGGCGACGGGCCCCCGAGAGAGAGAGGCCGGATGTTCCTCGGCGGGGCAGCCAGTGGCCCCCATCGCCGATCCGTGGGCGAGGGGGGGGTCGCTGCCTCGCCCCCCCTCCTGAGACTGCTCTGCGACGGCAGAAACATAAGCCGTCGGAGGTCCGCGCGGATTCCTGGGGTCTGCGCTGGCCCCGCCAGGGGCCCAGCGCAGATCCGAGAAGTCCGCGTAGGGCCACGACTTGTTTTTCCCAACCATCCTGTGGTGTTGGGTCCTCGTTTTGAAGAGACAGCGCCCCGCGTCCCACCTCCTCTCCTCCTCCTCCTCTCCTCCTCCGCCCTCCTCCCTCCTCCACACCCATTTCGGCACACCCCTCACACGTTTCGTGGCCCCATAGGGAGCTCCACCGAAGGCTCCATGGCTGCCGTCCGCATGCGTCCCGCACACCCATTTCGGCACACCCCTCACACGTTTCGTGGCCCCATAGGGAGCTCCACCGAAGGCCCAATGGCTGCCGTCCGCATGCGTCCCGCACACCCATTTCGGCACACCCCTCACACGTTTCGTGGCCCCACAGGGAGCTCCACCGAAGGCCCCAGTGCTGCCGTCCGCATGCGTCCCGCACCACCAACCATTTCGGCACAACACCTCACACGTTCGTGGCCCCATAGGGAGCTCCACCGAAGGCCCCATGGCTGCCGCCCGCATGCGTCCCGCGCACCCATTTCGGCACACCTCACACGTTTCGTGGCCCCACAGGGAGCTCCACCGAAGGCCCCATGGCTGCCGTCCGCATGCGTCCCGCACACACATTTCGGCACACCCCTCACACGTTTCGTGGCCCCACAGGGAGCTCCACCGAAGGCCCCAGTGCTGCCGTCCGCATGCGTCCCGCACACCCATTTCGGCACACCCCTCACACGTTTCGAGGCCCCACAGGGAGCTCCACCGAAGGCCCCAGTGCTGCCGTCCGCATGCGTCCCGCACACCCATTTCGGCACACCCCTCACACGTTTCGTGGCCCCATAGGGAGCTCCACCGAAGGCCCCATGGCTGCCGTCCGCATGCGTCCCCGCACACCCATTTCGGCACACCCCTCACACGTTTCGTGGCCCCATAGGGAGCTCCACCGAAGGCCCCAGTGCTGCCGTCCGCATGCGTCCCGCACACCCATTTCGGCACACCCCTCACACGTTTCGTGGCCCCATAGGGAGCTCCACCGAAGGCCCCAGTGGCTGCCGTCCGCATGCGTCCCGCACACCCATTTCGGCACACCCCTCACACGTTTCGTGGCCCCATAGGGAGCTCCACCGAAGGCCCCAGTGCTGCCGTCCGCATGCGTCCCGCACACCCATTCCGGCACACCCATCACACGCTTCGTGGCCCCATAGGGAGCTCCACCGAAGGCCCCATGGCTGCCGTCCGCATGCGTCCCGCACACCCATTTCGGCACACCCCTCACACGTTTCGTGGCCCCACAGGGAGCTCCACCGAAGGCCCCAGTGCTGCCGTCCGCATGCGTCCCGCACACCCATTTCGGCACACCCCTCACACGTTTCGTGGCCCCATAGGGAGCTCCACCGAAGGCCCCATGGCTGCCGTCCGCATGCGTCCCGCACACCCATTTCGGCACACCCCTCACACGTTTCGTGGCCCCACAGGGAGCTCCACCGAAGGCCCCAGTGCTGCCGTCCGCATGCGTCCCGCACACCCATTTCGGCACACCCCTCACACGTTTCGTGGCCCCATAGGGAGCTCCACCGAAGGCCCCATGGCTGCCGTCCGCATGCGTCCCGCACACCCATTTCGGCACACCCCTCACACGTTTCGTGGCCCCACAGGGAGCTCCACCGAAGGCCCCAGTGCTGCCGTCCGCATGCGTCCCGCACACCAGGTGTGTGGCGTGCCGACATGGGCGTCGCGGCGCGCGGGCGCTGCCGTCGGGGTTCCCAGGGAAGCCCCCTGCAGAGGCGACGCTCAGAGTCACGAGTACCGAGAGTCACGCAGACCCAAACTGTTCACAGTCGTATACATACATTTACACTGGGCGTATCCATGCACGCATTCATGCGAATAGAATCAATCGCGCGCAGATTCATTCATAATCAGACTCGCTCGCGATCCGACTCGCACGCGCTCAAGCTTTCATATTCGGACCTATCGTCTTCGTTCGTGTTGTGTACACTGCCACGCATTTCGGCACACCCCTCATACGGCTCGTGGCCCCATAGGGAGCGCCACCGAAGAAGATATTCACAATTGCGGTACTCTCAACTGCATATGGTTGGGTCCTTCGCCAGGCTAATTTTTTTCTCACACCTCGCAAGGACGAGGCGACAAAATGAGTCCCACACACCTTTCAAGAACGCAGTCCGCTTACGCCCGAGAGTGTCAGAGGCCAAACGCCTGCAGACAGCGTTCATGGCGTGCTTGCGCTGAAATAACCACAATGGCTTGTGTTCTCAGCAGAAGGTGCCGGGATGCAGCGGCCAGCACTGTACATGAGCTGCTACCTTGGGCTGCAGCTCGCTGGACATTGCTGCGAGAAAATGCGCTGCTACCTTGGGCTGCAGTGCCACGCAACTAAAAACCCCAGCATTATTGCTCCCACACGGCACTTGAACGACAGATGGACATGCTTGGTTCGCGCACGAATTCTCTGTCCTGAGTCCTGAGTCCTAAGTCCGCTTAAAATGCGAGGTAGCGCTTGCAGCGCAAATCGGGATTGGTGACGGAGGAATGGTCCCCACCGCCGAGCAAACCACCGACTGGATACCCCGACTTGCCCAAGTTCTTGACAAACATATTCAGGTAGGGAATGCCTCCGCCAGTACGGCCCCATACGGTCTTCAATTTAATGCTGTGGAAGCTCATCCAGCCCGTTCCCTTTCGATGGGCCTGCGGCTGCTTGGCCGTGTAATGGAAGCCGCCCTCGCGCACGTCGTCCGCCCACTTGCCGGTCACATTAATGGATACAAAGTAAACGTCCGAGCATGCGTCGCCACAACGCTGTGCCACGGCCGCGACGGCCAGGAGCGTCGCGCTCTCCGCTGCAAACTGTGGGACCTCGACCAGCAAGTGCCTGCCATCTTTGAGGAGATCAAAACGCTCCCCGTGTATATTTACCAGGTGAGGATCCCCGACTGCAGCAGCAATCGCAGCAGGCGTACGGGCTGGCGTAGGGGCAGGCGTCGGCGCCTGCGTAGGTGCAGGCGTCGGTGAGGGGGTCGCGGGCGTCGGTACTGGCGTTGGCGAAGCCGATGGTGCGGGCGTCGGCGCTGGCGAAGGCGCCGCGGCGCTGGCGAAGGCGCCGGCGTTGCCTGGCAGTAGCAGATCCGCCGCACCTGCCAAGATTCACCTGCAGTCTCGCACCTCGATCTGTAGCTCCCGCGGCCGTACTCGCAGAAGTTGCCCGGGGCAAACAGAAAGGGCACGTCGTCACTGGGATTCGTGTCCTGGACACCACCTGGGCAGAATGTGGAGAACTGGCTGCCGAGGGCGGTCTTGAGGGCACTTGCCGACGCAGCGGCGTTAGTCATGATCGTCTCGCTCGCAGCTGTGCACGTCTTGCCGACCTCGCTGCATATCGCAGTGCAGGAGCGTGCGCTTGCCGAATCAATGACCCACCCGTCCGTCCGGGCCATGTAGGTCTTCAGCTCAGTTGCGCAGCAAACCCCCGTGGACAACAGAAAAGACACAGA
>CAUYUJ010000039.1:0-10000 GCA_963575745.1 Prorocentrum cordatum | reverse complement strand
AGTAGTAATAGTAATAGTAGCAGTAGTAGTAGTAGTAGTAGTAGTAGTAGTAGTGGTGGTGGTAGTAGTAGTCGTAGTAGTAGTAGTGGTAGTAGTAGTCGTTGTTGTTGTACTTGTAGTAGTACAAGATCAAGTAGTACTAATGACGGTAGTTCAAATGAATACCAGCAGCAGCAGTAGTACTCTGCTGTACAAGGGTGTTGTAATAGGGAGTTGTACTAATACTACGGAGCTGCACTAGAGGGTGCGACGGCGCCCGGGGGTGCGACGGGGCCCAGGCATGCGACGGCGCCAGGGGGGGGGCAGATAAATGGACAGACATGGCGCAGACGCATCGGAGCGGCGGCGCCTGACGGGTACGTGTAGATAGAACGATGCACCGCACCAGCAAAGCAAAGCCGACGGTGCGACGGCGAACGCTCTTTGAACATTAACCAGAAAGGAGATCAAGACAGGTGGGACTCCCTCATGGTAGATAGATGGACAGACATGGCCGCCCGCCCACAGGCCCGCGGATGCCGCATGGGGGCATGGGGGAGGGGCGGTGGGCGGGTGGATGTGCGCGGAAACATGATTCTCAACGCGAATCGCAGTACGCAGTTTTGTTAGCCCGCAGAGAGTGTGTGGGTGTCATAAACAATGCCGCCGACCGATGCCAAAACGTATTCCCCCATTGTCTGGTCCTGCGGAGGGAGGGTGGTGGAACCAAAACGCATGCTTCCCTCCGAGGCGCGCCGGCTGTAGGGTACGTGGGTGGGTGCAGAAAAATCAGACGGACTTTCCCCGAGAGTTCGCCAGGGGGGATATCGGGACGCAGTGCCACACGGCCCTCTCGCTTTTTGTCCATGCCGAGTCGACTACGGCCCCCAGGCCCGGTGGAGGCCCTCGGACCACGCAGAGGCCCACTGAGCCCGAAAATTGGCAACACGTTACATGGCTCAACTCTTTACCATCCTGGAACATATCCCTATCCCTATGCTGGGCATCTCCTCATCACGATGCCAATCTTAGGGATTCCCTTATTTTTGAGGGCGGATCCCTAAGATTGGCATCGCCTGTTGGCGCGTCAATCTTAGGGATAGGGATAAGTTCGAGGCTGGTAAACTCTTCCTCGACGCGAGGACGTCAGGGCACCTGCCTCCTTCGCGCTGCGCAAACGCACCCCCGGCTATGCCCCTCCCGAGCTGCTGCGTGTCCACGCCCTCGAGGTAGATCCTGCAGCGGGCGAGGGTAGCGCAGTGGAGGAGGCCGTGGCTCGCTGGCGAGGGCCCGGGCCGCTCGCCGCGGCACCGGCCACGCCAGCACGCACTGGCCACCAGCGATGACAGCTCAGCTTCGGAGGCGGCCAGTGAAGGAGCCCTGGGACACACAAATAAATACACACAAATAAAAAGATTCCCTATATTTCCCAACCACCCTGTGGTGTTGGGTCCTCGTTTTGAAGAGACGGCGCCCCGCGTTCCTCACCTCCTCCTCCTCCCCCCCCTCCCTCCTCCCATCATCATCATCATCATCATCATCATCATCATCATCATCATCATCATCATCATCATCATCATCATCATCATCATCATCATCATCATCATCATCATCATCATCATCATCATCATCATCATCATCATCATCATCATCCTCTCATCATCATCATCATCATCATCATCATCACACCGATTTCGGCACAACCCCTCACACGTTTCGTGGCCCCATAGGGAGCTCCACTGAAGCCCCAGTTGGGCAGGGGCCGCATGCCTCCCCACCACCCATTCGGCACACCCCTCACACGTTTCGTGGCCCCATAGGGAGCTCCACCGAAGGCCCCAGTGCCGGTCCGCATGCTCCCCACACCCATTTCGGCACACCCCTCACACGTTTCGTGGCCCCATAGGGAGCTCCACCGAAGGCCCCAGTGGCGGGTCCGCATGCTCCCCACACCCATTTCGGCACAACCCTGACAGGTTTCGTGGCCCCATCATCCACCGGAGGCCCCAGTGGCGGCGCATGCTCCCCACCAACCAATTCGGCACACCCCTCACACGTTTCGTGGCCCCATAGGGAGCTCCACCGAAGGCCCCAGTGGCTCGCATGCTCCCCACCACCCATGTCGGCACAACCTCACACGTTTCGTGGCCCCATAGGGAGCTCCACCGAAGGCCCCAGTGGCAGGGTCCGCATGCCTCCCCACCACCCATTTCGGAACACCCTCACACGTTCGTGGCCCCATAGGGAGCTCCACCGAAGGCCCCAGTGGCAGGGTCCGCATGCCTCCCCACCACCCATTTCGGCACACCCCTCACACGTTTCGTGGCCCCATACGGAGCTCCACCGAAGGCCCCAGCGGCAGGGTCCGCATGCCTCCCCAGCACCCATACGTTTCGTTGCCGCCATACAGGAGCTCCACCGAAGGGCCCCATTGGCAGGGTCCGCATGCCTCCCCAAACACCCATTTTTTTCGGCACACCCCTCACACGTTTTCGTGGCCCCCATAGGGAGCTCCACCGAAGGCCCCATGGCAGTGTTCGCAGTGCCTCCCCACCCCCATTCGGCACACCCCTCACACGTTTTCGTGGCCCCATAGGGGAGCTCCACCGAAGGCCCCAGTGGCAGGGTCCGCATGCCTCACCACCACCCATTTCGGCACACCCCTCACACGTTTCGTGGCCCCATAGGGAGACCAGTGGCCTGGTTCGTATGCCTCCCCAACACCCATTTCGGCACATCCCTCACATGTTTCGTGGCCCCATGGGGATTTCCACAGAAGGCCCCAGTGACTGGGTTCGCATGCGCCCCCACACCCATTTCGGCACACCCCTTACACGTTTCGTGGCACCATAGGGAGCTCCACCGAAGGCCCCAGTGGCTGCGTTCGCATGCCGCCCACAGACCAATTTCGGCACACCCCTCACACGTTTCGTGGCCCCACAAGGAGCTCCACCGAAGGCCCCAGTGGCTGCGTTCGCATGCCGTCCCCACACCAACTTCGGTGCACCCCTCACACGTTTCGTGGCACCATAAAGAGCTCCACCGAAGGCCACAGTGGCAACGTTCGCATGCCGCCCCCACGCCCATTTCGGCACACCCCTCAAACGGTTCGTGGCCCCATAGGGAGATCCACCGAAGACGGTACTCACACCATCATTACTCACAACTGCATATGGTTGGGTCCTTCGCCAGGCTAATGGTTTATATTTTCTGGTTTTTGTTGTCTTCCCCCCCACTTCCCATATTTCCCTTTTTTCGGTAAAATCGACGATGTCATTGTGTCTGTGTGTTTCTTTCCCTCCTGAGCCAGGGGGTCTGAGCTGGGCCCCGAGAAAATCGGTCACCGGGGGGAGGATGAAGGCAATTCCGGTCAAATCGGTCCCAAAACCCCTCCCTGGGGTCCATCTGGTGTATTACGTCACCCCGGATGCGCTCTTTACGGTCCTGGGGCCCGAACTCGGCCCCCGGGGTCAGAAAAGCGCAGAAACACATGGCCGAACCCGGCACCTCGAACCTGCCCCCCCTTCCTGCTGGCTGCAACCAGGGCTGGGCCACCTCAGGCCCCCAGACGACTCCAAGCTCAGCCCGCCTCCATCTGGGGCTGGAACTCCACCGCCAAACGATTCCGACACCCACGCCGCCCCTCGGACGTCCCCGCACCGTGAACAAAAATCACGACGGCAAAATTTCTGACGATTGTCCTTCCCCCCCGGGGCCTGGGAGGACTGGACCCCTTCCCGTGCCTCCCAGGAGACCGCCTGGCCGTCTGGGGAGGGCCCGCAGGCAAGCGGAGCAAATGTCGAAGGCCTTCCGTCGTGACTGCTGCCGTCCACGACGCCAGGGATGCCAGGGTGGACCTTTCCAGGCGGGGGGGGTACCAGAATCTGCCCCCCTGCGGCACGAACATATCCACATCCATATCCACATCACCCAGGTGGTGGGCATGGAACCACCCATCCCTGGACATGCTCCAGAAAGCTCATGGCGGATCCAGCCGTGGCAGCGAGGAGCCCCCTTGTTGCACCAAGCAAGAGATCGAGAACTGGATTGATTTACCCAGAATCTGACATTGTTCCGTCGAATCTACGCACAATCCCACCAGCCCTCTGGGCGTTGGTGGTTTAGGGCGTGTCCTCTTCCACCCCTCCTTCTTCTCCTTCGGGGAGGGGTTTACCCCTCCCCCTACCCCCTCCCCTGGACCTGGAAGGGGGGGGTCGCGAGGTGTCAGGGCGTCCAAAACGGCCTCGGCGTGGAAGCAAAAATCATTGGTTTGACTAGGGTTTTGGCCCCAGTTTGGCCTCCTGAGGGGGGGGGCCCTAATTGAAGCTCCCCTCTTGTCTGATCGATCTCCTCCAAGATGGCCCCAAGAAGCGCCCAGGAGGCCCCAAGAGGTCCCAAGATGGCCCCGAGATGGCCCCAAGAGGCCCCCAAGAGGCCCCCAGGAGGCCCCCAAGAGAACCCCCCAGAGGCACCCAGGATGCTTCAAATCCTTGATTTTACTAAGGTTCTAGCCACATGTTGGCCCCTTGGGGGGGGGCACTGATTAAGATGACTCCAAGAGCGCCTGGGAGACCCCAAGATGACCTCCAAGATGGCTCAAGATATCCCAAGATGTCTCAGAATGGCTTCCTCTGTGTGCTGCCCACTTCCCTGATCGAGGCAACTCCTCTGGGCATCGTTTCTGGATGGGCTGGTGGGGATTCGCGAAGCGTCAACATCTCGTACAATGCCCGTAGGTGTACGAACATTACATTCCTTTGTCGTGGAGTCGGCGGGAACAACATCTTTGAACCAATGATGTCGTCGATCTCCTACCCGAGTGCAGGCCCAGCAAAGACAGCGAGCAAGGCCCAGGATCGATCCTCGGGCCCTCGAACAAAGCCCTCCTAGATGGGGTCAGGGAGCCCTCCTCCTCCTCCTCCTCCTCGCCTTCCTCCTCCTCCTCCTCCTCCCTCCTCTCCCTCCTCCTCCTCCTCCTCCTCCTCCTCCTCCTCCTCCTCCTCCTCCTCCTCCTCCTCCTCCTCCTCCTCCCCCTGCCCCTCCCCCTCCCCCCTCCTCCTCCTCCTCCTCCTCTCCTCCTCCTCCTCCTCCTCCTTCCTCCTCCTCCTCCTCCTCCTCCTCCTCCTCCTCCTGGGGTCGAAAAATCGCGCCGCATCGCCGATACATCGGCGATGCATCGGCGGTGCACCCGCGATGCATCGGCGGTGCACCCGCGATGCATCGTCGACGTGGGTTATGAATCGGCGCCGTCGGCGTGGAGTATGTCGGGCTCCACGTCGAGCCGCATCAGCGATGCGGTGCGATCCTCCGACCCACCTGCTCGGAGCCCATCCAGGATCAGGTCTGGCATGTCCTCCTACAGGCGGATGTTGAAGTCGAATGA
Organism: Prorocentrum cordatum; assembly: GCA_963575745.1. Lineage (NCBI taxonomy): Eukaryota > Dinophyceae > Prorocentrales > Prorocentraceae > Prorocentrum > Prorocentrum cordatum. The sequence continues at coordinate 4,638 of CAUYUJ010000039.1, read as the reverse complement.
AACAAACTGCCAAACAAACATCAACTCTTGTTTTTTCTTTACACTTATTTTCGGTTGAAAACAGAGCACGGGACATTGTCCCCATACTATTGTTGAGCAACTCCTGAGTCTTCCTCCGACGCTTGGCCGTCGTCCTGCTACCCTCGAGAATCTTGAACAAGGGAGCGAAGACGGCACTTCTGGCCGCGGTGAGCCTCGGCCACGCACGGGTTTTTTCCGTCCTGCATCGAAGGAACGGCCCGCCATCGGCGATCGGTGGGCGATTCGGGGTCACTGCATCCCCCCTTAGCCTGACACCCTCCTGTGGCCTGGCACGCAAGCAGTGAGCACGGACAAATAATGGCACGATGCCAGCCAGCAGATTCTGTCAGAAACCGATACCGGCCAATGCTGCACTGTCCTGTTCAGGCAAAGTGGTCGCCTGTCCAACAACGGCCGCTGTGGGTTTCTGACAGAATTTGCTGGCCGGCATCATACCATTCTTTGTCCGTGCTCGTTACGGGCGTAGGGGGGGATGCAGTGACCCCGAATCGCCCACTGATCGCCGATGGCGGGTCGTTCCTTCGATTCAGGACGGAGAACCCGTGCGTGGCCGAGGCTCACCACGGCCAGAAGTGGGCCCTGTCAAGACGGGCAAGAATTGCTGTCGGTCTTTGTCCCCGTTCTTTCCGTATCCACGTTGCTCGTGCCGAATCGCTGCCCCTGCGGCAAAAGAACGATGGAGCCCCTCCCGGTCGCAGATCCAGCAGGCCTGAGCCGGATCGAACGGCGAGATCGGATCGGACAGGGAAAGGATCGGATCGTCAAGGAATCGCCCCGAAGCGGCTTTCCATCAGATCGCCGCGCATGGCTCTGGCTGGCCCAGGCCGATGCTGGTGATGACTGCCTGCCAGACCACCCCAACCCAACCCGAAGAGCCGAATTTCGGGTTGGGGGGGGTACGGGTTCCATATGTGTTTTCTCGATGTTCCCCGACCCCCCCCCCCACTGGAATTGGAAAGCAAATTGAGGCCTCGGGGTTGGGTTGGGGTGGTTTGGTGGGTGGTGAGGTGAATCGAAGCGAACCCGAATCCAGGCTCTGGCCGTCGACTCGAGCCGCGTCGACTCGGCTCGTGGGCGGCCCCGTCCTGCCGTCCCTGGGCTCCAGCATGCGCAGCAGGCTGAGCAGCAGCGTGGACTGGCGCGGGCGCGGGGGGGGGCTCCCCGTGCGCCATGTGCGCCCCTGCTGCCGCCCTTGCTCGCCGAGCTGCCCGCCCTGGCCATCGCTCGGATGTGTTTTTTTCGATTTCGTGCGCGGCTTTTTCGCCAAATGATCAAGGATGCTCCTCGATGGTCCTCGCCGACGGAAAAATGCACACGTCCGAGCTGCCGATTTTCTGCTTGCTGCTGGCTGCCTGCGATACGCCGCAGCGGCAGTGCGCATGCAGACGGCCCACTCCTGGCCGGCGTTCGCGGCAGCCTCCACGAGCGCGAGGACCGTTGCCACGCCGACTCCGGCGAGCCACATTCAAGGGGCCCTGGGACACACGAATAAATACAAACAAATAACAGGAGTCCCCCTATTTTCCAGTATTTTCAGGGTTTCTGTCTTCCCCCCCACTTCCCATAGTTTCCCATATTTTCGGGGGAATCGACGATCCATTGTGTCTGTGCGTTTTTTTTCCCCTCCTGACTTGCTCGCCGAGCGGCCCACCTCCTGCTGCTGGCTGCCTGCGGTATACGCCGCAGCGGACGTGCGCACGGAGGTGGCCCACACCCGGCCGGCCCTCGCGGCAGCCTCCACGAGCGCGACGGCCGTTGCCACGCCGACTTCGGCGCGCCACGCGGATGGCTGTCTGCTGCTGCTGCTGCTGCTGCTGCTGCTGCCTGCTGCTGCTGCTGCCTGCTGCTGCTGCTGCTGCTGCTGCTGCTGCTGCTGCTGCTGCCTGCTGCCGAGCGAACACGAGCATGGATTGCCCTTGCCCTTGGGTAAGCCCCGGTGGGGCTGTCCGATACCCCGGGTCGCCCAACTTCGCAAATCGTCCCCCGCGAGGCGCGACGCGCGGTCGTCTTCGGGCCCTCGCGCCCCCGCGCGTCGCCGGCCCACCTGGAGAAGGGGAGCCGCTCTGGCCCAGACCGCGACGCCCGAAGCGCGACACTCTCTTGGCGCTCTGGCGCGTGACCCAGGATACCCCAGCGGCGAGCGGCGATTGGACCCGCAGTGGTGGGGTTCACAGCGCGAGGGGCTCCTGGCCATCGCTCGGAAGTCCACTCCCTGTGCTTCTTTCGGTTTCGTGCGTGTTTTTTTTCGCCAAATGATCAAGGATGCTCCTCGATGGCCCTCGCCGAAGGAAAAATGCACACGTCCGAGCGATGCCAAGGGTCTGGGAGCAGGGCGCAGAATCCCTGGCGACCGCGGCCCTCCCGTGCCGCCTCGAGCGCTGGCGGCTCTCAAGTGGTCGCCGCCGCGTCGCGGCGGCGCCGAGACCCTGCTGCACGTGGTCACCACTCGGGCGCACGCTGACATGGGGCAGAGATCCGTGGATCCACGGATCGGGGAAGGCGCCCTCCCGAAACATGAGGGAAATGCCGCCCGATTTGACGACGGGACGCGCCGAGTCTGTACGGAAGCTGGCCCGTCGCTAATGCGCGCTCTTCCTATTCTTTTTCGCGTTTCCCGGGATGCTTCTCCCCGCGAGGTGTTTCTGACGGCCCAGGGCCCGGTAACGGGCCCCATCGAGCCCGAGATCGCGGAGGGATGGGCAAGAAACACATCTGGGGGGACCACGGGGTGCCGATACCAGTGCTCCGCGGATCTCTCCTGGGGCGCGCTCTGGCCAGGTTTTGCGAGGAGAGTCCAGCCGTGGCGACGAGGGCTCTGCAGCACGAGCAACGGTTTCGGTGTCTCCTCCTCCTCCAGTTCGAGCCGGAGGCATGGGCAACGACGAGGTGCCAATCCAGACATGCGATGTCCTGCTGTTCTTCTCTCCGAGAAAAAGAAGCCATAAACATAAACGTTTGGCGATTGTTCTTCTTAGATCTAAATGGAGTCCTATGTCCCGACCGAACACGGCCCCTGGAGGCAGAACAAGTGTTTCAGAAAACAAAGATCCGCCGAACCTAGCGCGTCGAAACTGCCCTCCCCTTCATCTGGGTGAGCCCTGATGGGAGCCTCTGTGGACCTCCGCGGCATGATTACAAACGCACGATTTCGAGCAGGAACGCCGGCCAAGCCCCGATTGCGCACGCTTGCGCTGCGAAGGAGCAACAGGCAGACACGACACCCTAGAGGAGGAGGAGGAGGAGGAGGAGGAGGAGGAGGAGGAGGAGGAGGAGGAGGAGGAGGAGCGCTGGGAGGAGGAGGAGGTGGAGGACGAGGAGGAGGAGGAGGAGGAGGAGGACCAGTGTAAACTCAACGAACTCCCCCCAAAGACCGCAGCAAGCATGCCGAGCCCCTCTGAGGCCCCTGCTGGCCAGTAGCAGGGTACCAATTTATGCCTGGCCTCCCTCGGACCCCCAGCGGTGACGACCGCTTCGCCGGAGCTGCGAGAGCGCCCCCGTCTTGCCGCAGCCGGCTCCAAGATATAGATATAAAACAAGATAAAATATATGGGTATAACATAGGACACAATAGGATAGCATAGGATAGACTATATAATCGTACATCTATGAATAAAATGATATATATATATATACATATATATTTATGTATTTATATATAAAGTAGGAAATGCCGCATATAGAAAAAAGAAGACGAGCCCTCAACAAAAACTTTCGACTGTCCGCGCGGATTTCTTGGGTCTGCGCTGGGCCCCCTCCCTGGCGCGCGGGGCGCGCCAGGGGCGGCGCCGCTGGGGGGCCCCTGTGCGGATCCAAGAGATCCGCGCGGAGCGCCAAGAGTCGATGTTTAGCGTTTTGTTTCTTCGAAAATAGTGGGGCGACAGATGGGGGAGGGGGGCGAGAATTAAGTCGGGCCTGTCCCCTGTAGTGGCAGAACAATTAAACATACCCGAACAATACGCCCAGAATGCTAAAAAAATAGTCCCAGAATAGTCCCCTGACTATTTTTGTTGTTTTGGATATTCCCCCTGTAGAGGGACAGGCCCGACTTGAGGCGAGAAGAAACGTGCACCTTTCGTGCCCCTTTTGGGCCCCACGGGGCCCCGTTCGGGCCCCCTCTCTCTTCACCCCGAGCGACTGTGCGAGGGGGTCCCAGCAAGCTGGGCCGTGCAGACGCTCTCAGAGGGGATCCGCCGCTGCGCTTTCGGAACGCATGAGAGAAAGCTCGCCCCTCTGAATCTCCTGGAGCCCGAAAGCTTCGGCCTGAAAGCCTCACCGCGCCCATCCAACCATCTAGAAAATACTGATCAATGCAGCCTGGGTCCGAACAGCGCCAGCCACCAAGGTGCACCTTTCTTCACACCCCCAGCCGACTCCAAGAGATGGCAACCGCTTCGCCGGAGCGGCGAGAGCGCCCCCGCCTTGCCACAGCCGGTCGGGCCGACGATGCCCGCCTGACGGATGGCATCACACTCGGGTCGAAATCGTCGTGCGTCGCTCGCCTCCCCCTCCCCGCCCCCTCCTCCTTCCTCCTGTCGGCGGCGAGCGAGGGGGGGACGTGAGACGGAGAAGGCCTTCTCAGAAGGCTCGGAAGTCCCC
>CAUYUJ010000038.1:112500-119303 GCA_963575745.1 Prorocentrum cordatum | reverse complement strand
TCCTGGGGCGATCTTAAGATTCTCTCACGCCGCCGTGGACGCTTTTCATACCCCCCCAAAAAGATGCTAAAAATATACGCTCCCCCGGAGAATTGGGGCGATGTTTGTATCTTGCGGCCCTCATGGGTGTCCTCTTGGAGCCCTCTTGACGGGTTTAGGGAGCCTCGCGGGCCGTCTAGAAGCCATCTTGGGCGTCTTGGCGCGCTCTTGGACTTTCTCGGAGGCCTCCTGGCCCGTCTGGGGAGCGCCTTGGGGCCCTCCGAAAGCGAGGGGGGAGTTGGGGAAAAGTGTGCCGCCCCAGGGGCGGGGAACCCAGTCCCCCGTAATATGATCGTGCATCATACTATACTATACTATATGATAGCGTATGGTGTTCCATCATACGACCTACTACATTTTAATGCAGAGAAGTATGATATTCCTGATATGTTATAAAATCAAACGTTCGACTGTGTTGCATTGTAAGCTATTAAATTTGCAAAACACACATATAGATGTATAAACATTAACTGATATCATGTTATGGTATAGTCCCGTACAGTATAGCTCGCCATCTCAGAGACGTATACGATATATCATGCCAGATCATATACACATATGCTGTGTTGTCGTATGGTTTGTTTATAAGACTACATGCAATCATTCTAAATGATTGTATACATACTGTGATATACTAAACCATTACATCACACCATGCTATGTTATGTCATAGTATGATGTATACGTTTGTAGATACAGAGGTGTGTACACATGTATAAGGGTGTATATGCGTGTAGATTCGCCCCCGTGCCTGCACGGAGTGGGCGTGTTAGAACCGTCTTTGGCCGCTTGTGGTCCGAAAGAAAAGGCGAGAGCCCCAAAAAACTTCAAAAACCTTAGGGATGTGTTGTCCCTCCTGAGTCCCTCCTGGAGGTCCTCGCGGTGGCCTCTTTGGGCGACTGGGGGGCCTCTGAGGCCGTCTTGCTGCCATAGTCGCCCCTCGTGGAGCGCTCTCGGGCCATGGCGGCACAGCAGCATCACGTGGATCGTGCCCACAAGGAGTACCACCTAAAAGCCCAGAGTACAGCGCCCCCCCCGGCCATGTCGGCACACCCGTCACGCGAATCATGCCCCAGAAGAAGTTCCACATGTGGCACCAATTTGCAGCTTCGCATGGCGCCCCCCTGCCCATGTCGGAACATGCCTTGCACGGGTTGTGCCCCGAGGAGGTCCACCTGCGGCCTCAGTGGGCGTGTTCGCGCGGGGGCAGCTGAATCATTCGGCACACCCTTCAGGACGGCCCAGGAGGCCCCAAGACCTCTCGAGGAGGCCCCAGTCAGCGGCTTCCAGGCGGCCCCAGGGCTTCTCCAGACGGCCTCGGCAAGCGGCCCCAGGAGGGATCTCCAGGTTGCCACAGGAAGTGGACTTCGGGCGGTCCCAGCCAGGCGGCCCCAGGAGGCGGGCGGGCCCAGGAGGCGTGTCCAGGCGGCCGTCTGCGGCGTCTCCAAGCGGCCCCTGAAGGCTTCTCCGGGCGGCCCCAGGCCCCAGGAGGCGTGTCCAGGCGGCCTGGCCCCGGAAAGCGTGCCCAGGCGGAGGCGGCCCCAGGAGGCGTCTCCAGGCGGCCCTTGAAGAGTTCTCCATGCGGCCCCGGGAAGCGTCTCCAGGCGGCGTGTTCAGGCGGCCCCAGCCCAGGCGGCCCCAGGAGGCGTCTGCAGGCGCCCCCCCGAAGGCCCCCCCAGGCGGTCCCAGAAGGCCCATCCAGGCGGTCCCAAAGGCCTCTAGGCGGCCCCAGAAGGCTACTCCAGGCGGCCCCAGAAGGCCTCGCCAGGGAGGTCAGGGGAATTGAGCGATAGAAGTCTGGAGGTTTGTTCGGTTCCTGTTCGGGGGTTTGTTCGGGTCCTGCTTGGGGCTTGTAGAAATTCGGAATTTGGTTCTGGAGCTCGTAGGTTTGAAGCAGCGCCGAGGTTGAACGCGAGAGAGGGGGCGTGAGTCCATCCCAGCGCCGCTGACACATCATGGGTAGACTAGGATCTCAGACTCCTCCTCTCTCTTGTCCTCCTCCTACACCTCCTCCTCCTCCTCCTCCTCCTCCTCCCCCTCCTCCACTCCTCCCTTCCTACCCCTCTGGGATGTACGGCAGCATCGTCGACGTATCCTGACCTTACTCAGGTCATCCTGTTCTTCCTCCGGGGTCTCTGCAGCATCATCGAAATATCATGGGTTTACTCAGGTCATCCTGCCTACCCCCCTAGAGCTGAGCGCCTGCCCTCAGGGGGATCAGAGGTCATCGTCCGCCGCTCCAACAGCGGCCAAGGCGATCTTGCTGCCACCGTTCTCTTCCGCGTACTTGTCGGCGACGTCCTCCTTCCACAGGCCGTCATCGTCGTTCTGGCAGATCGGGGCGGCGTAGCCCAGCTGCCCCGAGTCGGCCGACGGCATCCACATCCACATAACGATGATGACATGTGCAAGGCCGCCATCGGCGAGGTACTGGTGCTTCCAAGGAGCTGCCAGGGAGCCCAGGCAGTCCAGGAGCTGGACGAGCGCCCCTAGGACGCTCGCGACGACCCCGACGAGAAAGGCGACGGCAAAACGGGAGACCGCCTTCAACTGGTTTTCCAGGTTGCGCTTCTTGAGGCTCTTGGGGAGCCCGGCGAGGGACATGAGGATCCAAGCGAAAAGTATGCTGGCGGTTGTCACAGCGCCAAGGGCCGTCATGGTCACGAAATTGGAGGAGATGTGAAAGCAATGCCGATGAACCATGGCAGCTTCACGCAAGTTTCTAAAATAGACCCGGATGAGCCCGAACACGTGAATCTTGACCAGCGTGCAGTCCTCCAGAGCCTCTGTCATCCTCCAGCCCTGCGAGATCACAAGGATGAAAAGGTAGGACGAGTAGGACGAAACCACTGTGATCAGAATCAGCAGGCATTCTAGAATTCCCGAAGCTTGTGGTATTGGATGGCGGACATGCAACCGAACGTATTCCTCACAACGACCTGACCCGTTACCTCGTCTTGAGGGAAGCTTCCACTCTTCGACATGAGCAGGACATGCACGCCTGTCTTGTTGATATCGCTGTGCATGAACTGCGTCTTGGTGAACCCGAAACCGACGTTGTACTTCGACATGGAGGCTCCTTCGTTGGACAGCTGGCCATTGTGGTCGCAGGTGGGGCCCTTGCTGATACGTTGATCGTACTCGTCCATGCTGATCAGCGAGAGCTGGAAGCTCCCATAGTGTGCAAGGGTCTCATCATCATTTGTTAGGTCGGTAGAGTGCGCCTGTACACCATTGAACTCGACAAAAGGGCTGCCCCCAGCTTGCGCCGTCGGCCCATCCAGAGGCACGTAGACCGTGAAGGCCATGAGGCCCTGGAGCGAGTAAGCGGCTGGGATGAGTCTCTTGTCGAGATGGAAGATCTCGCCAGAAGCAGGTAGGATGGCATACAACAGGGCTGAGACAATCAATGCCAATGTCGTCGGCGTCATGGCGCCTCGCTGGCAATATGCCCAAAGAACACCTCCGTGCGAACAACACCCTTGAGCCAAAATGGCTACGGAATCCTGCCTATCCTCCTCCTCTTCCTCTTCCTCCTCATCCGGGTATATTGCGGCATCGCTGACGCACTGTAGGTTTACTCAGGTCCTCCTCTTCCTCCTCCTCCTCCTCCTCATCCAGTGTCTATTGCAGCATCGTTGACGCAGCCTGGGCTAACTCAGACCGTCCTTGTCCTTCTGGCGATGTATTTGCGACTCTAGCCGCAGCACCAATCAACCATCGCACGGCGCTTGAGCGCTGGTCAGCATTCGTGCTACCGCGCCGCAGATAGACTTGAGTACTTGAGTAGAACACGCCGCGGTGCCCGAAAGTCTGCGGCGCATCGGGAGAGCATCGGCCACACGCAAGAGTGACCCTAGGCAAGAGTGACTTCTGGTGCGCGGAATGAGCGGGCGCAAAGTGCCCAAATCCAAACGCGCATGTCGCAAGCAGCCGCGAAAGCATCGCGCTCGACAATCGGCCCCGATGAGCCCGCACCCTAGGTCACTCTGGCGAGGCGTCACTCTTACGCGTAGTCGAGAGCAGGGAGTGTCGCCGGCGCGTGTCTTTGGAGCGTGGGCCCGGGCCGCGTCCGTCGATGTGGTAGTCGTCCCCAGGCCGGTCGTCAGACATCTCCTGGGGCGGCGGGGGAGGAGGTCGAAGACCGGGGTCGGAGGTCCGTTCACGCTGCCCTGTGCGGGGGTTACAAGAGACCCCTGGAGACCTCCCGAGGAGAGAACGGTACGTCAGGTTCGTGTCGTGCCGACTTCGGCGCTGGTTTCTGACACCGCGGGGATAGGTCAACCTTGAACGATCCGCCGTTTCCGAAACGTCCAAATCGTTCCACATCGAGCGATTCTGGGTCGCCCGCGGCGTTCAAAGTTGAACGCCGCTGGCGGGGTCGCCGCCGAACAAGACGACGCGAAAGTACCGTCGAGGGAGGACGAGGAGGAGCGCACGTCAGCTGGGAGAACGGGGAGGAGGAAGAGAGGAAGAGGAGGACGATTGGTGGAGACACGACGAGAGAACAGCTCGTGGGTGCCACACATTACTGCGACGTTCTGGCAACTACAGAACTCTACAAAAGCGGGCGGCTCCGTTGGTCAAGTAGTGGAGGGGCGCAAGGGGAGGTGAGAGGCGCGGCCAGAAACAGGGGGTGAGAGGGGAAGGGTCGCTTCCCATCACAACGCCACGGATCCGACCATATGATGAAACATCTTCGAAGAAACTTGCCTGTCCCATCGCGCCGTCGTCCGCGTAGAATCCACGTCGAAGTCGGAAACATGTCGATTCCGTGTGGACCCCGCGTTGAATCTGAAAAAGATCCATGCCGAGACCGCGTCTCTACATGAAGAGGGTACGTCCAAGGCCGCGTTAATGGCGATGTTGGTTAACAGAGATGTTGGGAATCTGGTGTTTGTGACACCGAGCTCGCGCAGAACAATTGGTAGGGAAATCACGAACCACACTTCCCTAAACTTCAAATGTGCGAATGTATCGAGCGAGAACGGCGCAGCGAAGTGTAGGAAAGCAAGGGCCACGCTGTCCTACAATTGGCTTGGCCACGAAGCAGTCCCACCTACAATGCCGAAGTCTACATCGCCGTTGCCTACATTGCCGTTCGCGAGTCTACGGTACATCAGCATTCTGGACAGAAGAGATCTCCAAGTATACAATTTGGGTCGGGCATGTCCCACTACAGGGCGATTTTGGACGAACAAAAAATCAAACAATCTACCAAAATTGTCAAAAATAGGAACACATCTTTCTCTGGTTCTTCTTGATCATTTTTGAATTTTCCCCCTGTAGCCGGACAGGCCCGACTGAAGTATACCACTTAAGACTACGGTCTTTTTGTCTGGAAGCGGCCTGCGTCGCGTCTCGGGCAGCCATAGTCTCGAGCTTTTGCGCATCTCTAGCTGAGCCTGAGCGTGGCACTCAAAACACGGGCTGGCCAGATGTCTAGACGGCGCCGTGAAGCGACATGATTCCCAATTTGAGCATTTTTTTGGCTTGGCGTTTCGAAATTGGGCGGAATGGGGGGGGAAAGGGGGGGGCCTGGCTCCGGACCTCTGCTCAGTGCGACTGTTTGGAACCGTGCGCCCTATGGGGTAGGGGCATCTGCTCGAAACAAACGCCAGAAACAGCCAAGACCGACTCCTTAGGGGGAGGGGGGGTGCGAGGGCCCGCGCCGATCGGCAAAACAATGAAAAAAACGACCACAATCGGAACTTCCCTTGGCCGACGCAGTGCTCCAAGCGCTATAGCGATTCGTACATGCGCGCGCTCGCTGCACGCGCCGCCAAAAGCCTGATGGATGGCGCCAGATCGCGGTGAACAGCGCCAACCTGGCAATCCACCGCTGAAGGCGGGCACCCACCGATCTGAGGACCGTTCCGTGCAACACGTCCATGCCGTCCTTCAGCGACCCCCCCGCATCCTCCCGCTCCTGCGCCGAGAAGGGGGAACCCACCAGGGAAATCGTTCTATCGGCATGGTGCCGACATCGGCACGCGCAGGGGGTGTAAGGCAAATGTGGGGCGTGGGCGGGCCCTCACAGAAGGTTCAAATCCCTCTTGCCTTCTGGAAAGCTTCCCCACCAGCCCTCGCCGACAACATGCCACTCGGGGCTCGGACGGCCGTTCTCCGTGCATGTTTCGTCTTCGTGCGTGCAGTGCTTCGCTGGATGCTCCACGATGCTCCTCGCTGGCCCTTTTGTGGGGAGAGGGCCTCTCAGGAGTACCAAAAGAGGGGGAAACGAGGGACGCGTAGCAGGATAAATACCTTTACATCCGCCGTGCTTTCCCATCAGCCCTCTCATCGGCCACTCGGCTCGCCGCCGAGCAGCACCAGTCGGGCCCCGACCAAGCGGCCGAGAACGCAGCTCGCCTCTTTTGCGCTCGTCGGGCAACATCTGCGAGCTGCTGCCGAATCTGGAGCAGCCCCAGCAGCCAGAGAGCCCGAACCCGACACTTCAGAGCTACCTGTGGCCAACCTGGGAGACTGCGCCTGACAGGGCCCCAGCCTCGGGCAGGAAGGTTCGATAGGGAATTGCTTGGAACCGCAACAAGTACTTGCGAAAAGAACTCCTGGCAAAAGAAATGCACGGGCACAGTTGTCGTTGATCTGGTCCACTGCCGACTGCGTCCCAAGACTTCCGGAGGTCCACGGGAGCCTCGGGGAATAAGACACTCTCGCGGGGCGCCTGCCGGCAGGCTGGCTGCTTCATCGGCGCGCACACATCCCACCATCGGTGCCGATCGCTGCACCGTCCGCGTTCCTGG
>CAUYUJ010000038.1:90000-107500 GCA_963575745.1 Prorocentrum cordatum | reverse complement strand
CGCCGACCCTATCGGCGTGTGTGGAACGTTTTTCCGTTTGGTTCGTCTTTGTCGCCGTCGTCCGCTCCCCCCCTGTCCCTGGGTCCTTGCCCTCAGGCGGCCCAGCCAAGCAGAACTCAAACAACGCTGTGATTGATTCGAATGGAACTCCTTTTCCTCTGAACCCCTCCCTGGCAGGGCTGGAGTGAAGGGTCGCGGGGGGGGGGTCGCGGGAGGGGGTCCCTGGGTGAGGGGGGCCTGGGGGGGGGGGGATCCTGGGGGGTCGCCCCCCCCCCCCCCCCCCTGGGCGGTCCCCCGTGACAGAGGACAAAGGGGGACCAGGGGAGAGGAGGAGAGGAGAGGAGGAGGAGGCGGAGAGCGGAGGAGCGAGGAAGGATGAGGAGAAGGAGGAGGAGGAGGAGGAGGAGGGAGGAGGAGGAGGAGGAGGAGGAGGAGGAGGAAGGGGAGAGGAAGAGATGGAGGGAGAGGAGGAGGGGCAGGGGGAGGAGGAGATGGAGAAGGAGGAGGAGGAGGAGGAGGAGGAGGAGGAGGAGGAGGAGATGGAGAAGGAGGAGGAGGAGGAGGAGGAGGAGGAGGAGAAGGAGTGGGAGGATGAGGAGGAGAAGGAGAGGGAGGAGGAGGAGGAGGAGGAGGAGGAGGTGGACGAGGGGGAGGGGGAGAAGAATATTACCGCATCTTGGCCAACCCATCCTCCAGGACCCCCCCCCCCGAAGCAGCCTCCTCACTCATATCTGCTGCTGCGAATTTTCCCGCATGCTTCCAAGAGCCCTCATTTCCGCTGCGAGGCGGCTCCAAGTGGCAACAATACGGTAGAGGTCTGGGTAAACTCGATGTGTCTTGATTCCCCCCAACAGGTCTTGTTTTGCTATTTTCGGGGGCGAATGAAAAGCTGCCGGCACCCCATAATAATGGCCAACGATTGCTCCGCCGTCATTTCCGCCGTTTCCGCCGCCGCCGTCGCCGCCCTCGCCGTCGTCGCCGCCGTCGCCGTCGCCGTCCTACGACGGACACGGCGAACCAGGGGGCGCACAGAGTGTGTTGCAGCCAAGAACTTTGGGGGGGGACCTCCAGCAGCATTCAACAACGAGCGAACAGCACACACCTGTACCCACAGGGGGGTCGGAGGGCGGAAGACTGACCATGGGTATGGGTGTGGGCTGTCGGGCCTTCGGGGAGGCTCCCCTTCGAGCGGGGGCCCCCCTCCGACAACGTGCACCAATGGCCCCCTCCGCCCCGCCTATCGGCATGGGTGCGTGTTGTTCGCTCGGCAACGGCAGATGGGACGCACAGAGACATACTAGTACGATGTGTCCTGTTTGGAGACGCGCGTCCGACCCGAACATCCAGTACATACATCTTGTCGTATATCACTTCCCGAGCGCTGTGGCCAGGAAGCGCCCGCCACGACGCGCATACTACAGGATGTCTCGGTGCACGCGTCGCCCCTGGGAGGGCGACACACACATGGCGGACTTCGGACACCCTGAGCCCAAAAATGTGTTCATCTCTTGGGGACGCCTTTTTTTTACTTCCGCCACCTTCCGCGCCCTTCTGCCGGCGTCTGCTGGCGGAGGCGGCCTCGTTCTACTTCCGCCACCTTCCGCCGCCTTCCGCCGAGGAAGACATGGCAACTCCTCCGATCCTCGAAGGCAAGGCCCTTTACGGAACGCTTCACATACCATACCGGTATGCTGTGGCAGCGCCGAGAAGACCTCCTGCTGTCAGTTCCGTTCCCAGACCCCCCGACGTCATGATTCTTTCATTACGTCGACCCCCAGAGGTCCCGACCCTTTCCCCATGACCGGTTTTTCATCCTGAATCGTTTTTTGACGCTCCCGAGGCCCGGTGAGGGCCCCCGGAGGCCGAAAATTAGGAAAAACCTCCCGTCATGATTTTTTCATTACTCGAGGGGGTCTGGGTTCGCCGCCCGTGAAGGTCCCGCACGTCCACGGCGGCGCTCGCCGCGGGCGGCGGCGCGCCGGCGCCGGCCTCGCCCCCGGCGGCCTTCTCGCGCGCGGGCGGCGGGCCGACGCCGCCGCCGCCCGCCGCCGTGGCGGGCCCGCGCCAGCTCGCATCGCGAGATCAGGTCCGGATCGGAGACGGATCGGAGGAGGAGGAGGAGGAGGAGAGGAGGAGGAGGAGGAGGAGGAGGAGGAAGGAGGAGAGAGGGGAGGAGGAGGAGGAGGAGGAGGAGGAGGAGGAGGAGGAGGAGGAGGAGGAGGAGGAGGAGGAGGAGGAGAGAGGAGGAGGAGGAGGAGGAGGAGGAGGAGGAGAGGAGGAGGAGGAGGGAGGAGGGAGGAGGAGGAGGAGGCGAGGAGGAGGAGGAGGAGGAGGAAGGAGGAGGAGGAGGAGGGGAGGAGGAGGAGGAGGAGGAGGAGGAGGAGGAGGAGGAGGAGGAGGAGGAGGAGGAGAGGGGGAGGGCGGACCGCCCCGCGCCGCATCGAGCTCGGAGCGCCGCGCCAGGCTCCGGCTGGCCCAGGGCCCGACGCGGGCGCCTCGAGCCGAATCGAGTCGAGCCGGAATCGCGGGCCCAGGCCGCGAATCGAGTCGCATCGCATCGGATCGCAGGCGGCCCTGCGTGGTCGTGGGCGTTGCGGCCGCCTCCGCGCCCCCACGCCATCACGACGGCGGTGAGGAGGAGGAGGAGGAGGAGGAGGAGGAGGAGGAGGAGGAGGAGGAGGAGGAGGAGGAGGAGGAGGAGAGAGAGAGGAGACAGGAGCAGGAGGAGGGCTACGGGGGCCCAGCGGCGGCGCGCCGCAGAGCCCTCACTGAAAGGGTTCACTGAAAGGAGGAGGAGGAGGAGGAGGAGGAGGAGGAGGAGGAGGAGGAGGAAGAGGGAGGGGAGGGGAGGGGGGGGGGGGCGGAGGAGGAGGAGGAGGAGGAGGAGGGGAGGAGGGGGAGGAGGGGGAAGAGAGGAGGAGGAGGAGGAGGAGGAGGAGGAGGAGGAGGGAGGAGGAGGAGAGAGGAGGAGGGGGAGGAGGGGGAGGAGGAGGCGGAGGAGGTGGAGGAGGAGGAGGAGGAGGAGGAGGAGGAGGACCAAGTGGGGTAAGTGCAAAGCGACAGGGGAGTCGCGCGGAAAAGACAAAACCTCCAGATCAATCAGAGGACCCCGAGGAGCAGGACAGAGGCGGGGCCAGGAGGAGGAGGAGGAGGAGGAGGAGGAGCGAACGTCGCTCCAGAGGAAGAGTCGCCTACCTACCCGTGCGTGCACGTGCGGCTTCCAGGCAACGAAGTAAGTGCTGTGGCCCAGAACCAGGATGCGCCGAAATGATTGCGTGCAACTGGTGCGACAGGCTAAGCCTCAAGACCGACCGATCGAGCGAATCATCGGGGGTCGAGGCGTGGTCACGGGGGGACCCAAGACAAAGCTTCATTAAAACAGAACTCGAACAAAATTCCCGAGGGTAACAGGCAGCCCACCACAGGTGCCGACACCTCAGATAATGGGACATCGTGTCAGCTCCATTCTCACAGCCGAATTTACAGGGAGCCGCACGGGTGCTCGTGACATGCATTCTGGCCACTGTAGGCCACGCTCCACAGATGACTTTAATCGCCGCCCACCTCACCCCCCTCCCTTTATTTCGGAGGACGCTCTTCAGCGCCTCCCATATCTGCGCCAACACTCGGGTGGCGGGCGCACGGACCTGCCACGCACAAAGCCTCTTCCTGAAGGTGACGGGAAAGGAATCTAGGAAGAGGAGGGACGACAGGATGGAGCGGAGGGTGGATTGGAGGGAGAACCGCTTTTTCCTCCGCTCACGATGGGCCTGAGCCAGCCAGGCCGCCTCCGCTGCCAGCGCCCGCCTCTTCGCGGACCGCAGGCAGGCTTCCACTCGATGACGGTTCCTGGGCCTGCTGGTCGGGGTCCGGCACTCCAAGGCGCCCCTGAGGTGACGCGCGGGTCCGCGGCGGTCTCGCCACCGCGCCGGCGCGAAGAGGCCCGTCGGCAAGTCCGCCAACCTGATCAGCGCCTCGCCCTGCACATCCATGAAGAAGCTCTCGACGCCCTCGAGGAGGTCGAGCCAGTCCCTCGGCAGCTTGATCGCCGCCCTCATCCTCGCAGCCGTCGCCGAGGCGAAGAGGGAGAGCGGCGCCGTGACGCCCAGGGAGGTGCCCAGGGACAAGAGGCAGTCCTTCCTGAACGACTTCGGCGGCACGCGCAGCAGCACGTGCAGCAAGTCCAGCTCCTTGTCCACGAGCGTGTCGGGGATCGGGAACAGCATGGCCACGTAGAGCAGGCACGGGATCGCCAGCCCGTTGTACGCCTGGACCACCGCGTCGTTGGAGAGGGCACTAGCGCCCAGCGCCCGCGCCCTCGCCGCGTACTTGGCCGCAGGGTCGTGCCGCTGTCTGGCGAGGTCGGCACCTGGCCCCAGCCAGCAGCCCAAGTACTTCGTCATGGAGGCGACCGAGAAGCCCGACCAGCCCGCGGCGCTCGCCTCGAGCACGCTCTTCACGAAGACCACGAGCGCCTCCGTGATCGGCGCCCAGAGCGGTACCAGGTAGCACTTGGACAGGTTGAGCTCCAGGCATGCCAGCGTCTGCATCGCCAGGAAGATCGGGCCGATCAGCGTCAGCAGGGCCAGGTCGCGGAGCACCATCCCCACGTCGTCCGCGCAGCCCTCCACATCGCCCTTGCGCTGCACGATGGGCTGCTCGGGCTTCCAGGACCCCCACCGCCACGGCATGTCCAGGACGTAGGCCATGTGCTCCAGGAAGGGCGAGAAGAGCAATGCCCAGAGCGAGCCCGACATCGGGCATCCTTGCGCCACTCCCGCCGTGACCGTGAAGGCCTCCAGCGCGTCCTCGCCCACCCTCAGCCACGCCACCTGCTTGTCGTACATGGCGGCGATCAGGGTCCTCACGGACTCGCAGAGGCCGCACTTGTCCAGGACCAGCGTCATCCAGCGGCGGCTGACGCTGGGGAACGCCGCCTTCACGTCGAACGTGATCAGCGCGGGATGCCCGCCCTTCGTCTCACTGAGCGCGCTGAAGGTGCGCGCCGTCAGGTCCAGCTTGATGATGTTCGGGATGAACGTCCTGCCGCGTACGAACCCATGCTGGACCGCCGAGGCCTCCTTCCTCGCCACCACGGCGAGTTCGTGGTTGACCACGGTCGCGATCAGCTTCCTGTCCGTGTTGAGCAGCATGAGCGGCCTTAGCGTTCCAGGCCGTCGCACCACCTCCGAGGCGCTGAACGCCTCCCCGCTCTTCGGAATCAGCACCAGCAGCCCGTGGTTGAATCCGTCAGGGAAGCCCAACCCAGCGAGCGCCTCCTGGCAGAGCCGGTACAGCCAGGCAACCGCTGCAGGAGACCGCGCCCAGGCGACGTAGGGCAGCCTGTCAGGCCCACGGGCCGCATCGCGTCCACACCGAGCTGCGCGTAGTAGATCCTCCTCGCTGAAGGCGAAGTCCTCGCGCGCGCTGGCAGGAGCGAACCACCGCTCGATGTACTCCCTCGCCGCCTCCTCGTCGATGCCCTTCTCCCTGAAGATGGGGCCCCAGTACTCGCGCACCGCGGCCAGCATGGCGTCGGCGTTCTTCACCGTGACGTCGGACGGCCGCACGGGTGCGCTCTCCGGCGCCGGCGGGGCAGGGAGCTCTTCCGTCGCACACACCTTGACGCCGCTCAGCTGCCAAACGGGCAGCTTGCGGAGCCACAGCTGGGCCTTCTTCACTATGCTGCCCTGCTTCCGCTTCCAGTACTCGCCCTCCTGAGCCTGCGCCGTCGCAAAGGCGCGACGAGCACGTCTCGCAGCGTCTTGACGCCGCTCGTCCAGCATGCGCTCCGTGGTGGTGCGCATGGCCTCCCCAAAGGCCAGGGTGTCGTTCGCCAGCACCTTGCCATCTTGGATGCGCATGTGCCTCCGAGCCAAGGGGGAGGACTGGATCAGCATGCGCGCCGTGGTGCCGTCGTTCGTCCAGACCGTCCTGGCCGCCGATCGCATCACCAAGGCGTTGAGCTCCGCGCCCTGCGACACGTTCTGCAGATCGGCGAGCGCAATCATGTGGTTCCTCGTGGCCTTCGCCGCCGAGACCATGGCCCGCTTGGCGGCAACCCACTCCTCTTGAGCGTCTCCGTCAGCTCCACGACTACGAAGCAGATCCTGTTCAGCAGCATGAAGATCCTTGAAGTACTTTGGATACTGTTGCGACTTGAAGACGAAGGCAGGGATCTTCCTCTCCGTCATCGGCCTCTCCTTGCGGAGCCCCAGCACGAGCCCCACCACGCCATGATCACTCAACCTGCGCAGCGACAGCGTCGCGGGGTCCGCGTCGACCGTGCGGGTGGCACGGAGGCAGGGGTACGCGTCCCTCGGCAGGCTGATGAAGAAGCGGTCCAGCGTAGAGGCGGAGTCCGAATGCCTGTCGTAGTGCGTGGCATCCTTGCCATTGATCTCCACGCACTCGTCGAAGAGGTCCCGCCAGATGGACCTGGCCTGGTGGTCGCGCACGGGGGACCTCATCGCCGTCGGCGTCGGCATGCGATAGTAGCGCCGATCGCCCACTGGAAGGTTGAAGTCGCCGGCAGCAACGCAGAGCTCCTGCAGCGGGCACCTGCGCGCCTCCCTCACTGCCTCACGCCAGGCTGTCGCCACCCTCGTCTTGTCCTCCGCGCTGAGCTCGTGGTTGTGCACGTTGATGAGGGCGACTCCGACGCAGCACTCGTCGGCCTCGGCGGGCAGGTGCGTCGCCGAGTCGGGCCTCCGCGCCACCACGCTGATCTTCACCATCAGCACCCGCCCAGGAACCAGCTCCGTAGTCGTCGAGACTGGGTGCCACGACGGATGCATCTCCTCCCACTCGTGCTGCTCGGCGTTCGGGATCAGCGTCGCCACACCGCCGCCACGCCCATCACGAAGAGCAGAGAAGTGGACCTTGTAGGGGAAGGGCTGCGAGCGCACGAACGACTCCAAAATGACCGCCGCACCATGCGTCTCCTGCACCATGATCACATACTTCTTCGCCATATACGACCGCAAGATTGCAAGCTTGCGCCGCCGACGAAGAGGATCCCGTAGAAGCAGACCACGCGCGTTCCACGAGATGACCTTCAAGGGGCTGTTGAATACTTCCTCGTACTGGTACTGCCACGGGCGCCACCGCGCCGAGCAGGTGTTAGGGACACCACTGGACCTCCCTGGACCCGCCGCCGACCATGCGATTGAAAACCTCCTGCACCTTGCTCTTGTCGATGCCCAGGTTCGCCACCATCGGGTTGTTCCAGCGCAGCTCCGTCGGAACATCCTCCTCCGTGACCAGGACGCTGGCCACCTCCACGTTGTCGAACTTGACCTCCCCCTTCGCTTTATTTGGCCACCAGCGCCCAGCTCCTCCGCGCACTTCCTCCGGGGCCTGGGCGAGGCGCTTGGTGTGGAGCTCCACGCGCAGGGAGCGCTTGGACTTGTCCACGTTGATGTACATCCTGCGCCCGCCGGCAATGAAGCTCCTCCACCCGCTCGGCATGCGGAGGTGCGTGGCCAGCCTCTTGGCGCGCTCGTAGCCCACCACGCCGCCCGTGAGCTCCAGCACGAAGTGTTTCCCAGGAGGAGGAGGAGGAGGAGGAGGAGGAGGAGGAGGAGGAGGAGGAGGAGGAGGAGGAGTGTGCGTTCTCTCTTGCGGGTCTTGCTCGCCACGGGGTGCGCTTCAGCAGCTGCGCCTCACCAGGCGGACTCATCCCAGGCGGCCGCCCTGAGGAGCAAGTTTGGGCGCGACTGTCCGCATCACCGAGTAGCCGAAAAAAAACACGGGCCCCAAGGACGCCAACAAAAAATCAGGAAGAAAAGCACGGAGAACAAAAACACGTCGTCGGACGTCAGGGTACTCAGCAGACGGGCGTGTCGGTCGATGCAAGAAGGCGGTGCTTTCTCGCCGCCTCCCCTGAACCATCCACGCGCAGAAAAGCGGCATGTTCTCCTGCCACCTCCCCTGCCACCTCTCCCTGCGCCTTCCCGCACGATGCCGAAGTACGGCAGGTACATCAAGAAGGAAGTCGGAGTGCCAGTGGCCCCGCAGAAAGCTCTTACCCTCCAGTGGCCCCAGGGACCCACAGAAGGTCTTTGCCCGAAGAGCTCCCGTGACACATACAGCAGGTTCGTGTGGATTCGACTTCGGCGGCGTTGGTTTCTGACAGCGCGGGGATCGTTCAACCTTGAACGATCGGCCGAGTCCGAAACGTCAGATCGCTCAACATCGAACGATTCTGGGTCGCCGGCGGCGTTCAACGTTGAACGCTGGCGGCGGGGGTCGCCGCCGGTCGACAAGACGCAAACCTAGCGTCCAGCCTTTGGCCCAGAAAGCCTCTGTGGCACATACTTGTTGTGTACGCTCTTGCTACGTTTGCTTGGCATTTGGGATCTTCTCTACGCGTTGGGCATCGTCCTCCTCGTCCTCCTCCTCGTCCTCCTCCTCCTCCTCCTCCCCTCGCCCCCACGCGGCACCCAGGGATGGACCGAAGAGGCCTTCCAACGCCAACCCCAAGCTCGCTTTGTTTCCCTAGATGTGTCTCTTCGCCCCTTCTCCCGTCAGCCTTGAAGGGCAGGGTTTCTGAATGGGCTGGTGGGGATACTTTTTTCCTCGCGGGCGCGGGCGGACGCGCAGGCGCCGAGTCGAAATGTCCGGGCCGCGGGCCGATCTAATTGGCAACGCGCTAGCCGAGAAACACAGCGACCGAGCCCGGAATCAAAACCTACCGCCGGCGGAGATGGCTGGCTGAGGTTGAGCTGGCTGAGCTGACTGCAAACGGCCAGGGTAGCAGATGCAAACGTGCGGGTGCACTACTCGTGGGGATATTTTTTTTTGGTCGCGGCCGCGAGCGAAGAGCGCAGGCGGCGAGCAGGGTGTCCGGGCCGACGAACAAACCTAATTAGCCACAGGGCGCGACAAGCTACAGAGCGCAGCACGAGCCAGCCGGGCCAGCTCACAACCACGGCAGCTGGGGCAGCAGCAGCAGCGGGTGCTGGCTGGTTGAACTGGAACGCCCTGGGAAGCCCAAGCCACGTGCAGCCCTGTGGCAAAATGTCAGGGAATTCTGTGTTACGCGCCGTGGCGGCCAGACGTGGTAAACAGTGGACCGTCGCCAGTGGGGCGCCAAGCCCAAGCTGCGCCAACGGCGCGCGTTGCCAGCTGAGCAGAACCGCCGAAAAAGCGCCGAACACCAAGCTGGTAGTGGTGTGGGTGCGGAGGGCGGCCGAAACTGCGAAGGCTGAGCCACTCGGAGCTGGCTGTATCTCCAGGGGCCGTGTGCGGCGTGAGGCCAAGCTGGTGGGGAAGAACGTTGCCAGCAAGGTGGGGCGTCCAGGGCGAAGCTGCGCTGTCGCAGCCGCGTGGTGCTGAATGCCACCATGGGACGGCCTTTTCCGCCGAGTCCGCCATTCCCCGCGGGGATCCAGGGTCACCGTCGAATCCACCATGCCACGTGGGCCTCCAGGGTCGCAGCTAACCGACGCTGAAGGTGAGGTAACGTTGCCACTGACAACGGGGGTCCAGGGCGGCCCTGGGGAGTGGGGGCGAAGCCATCGAGACCAGCCGGCACGCCTGGCGAAGCCCGGCCAGAAGGGGGCCTGGAAGGAGGGCGGTGGGGAGACGCGACTGACCACCCCCGCGGAGGGGCACCGCGGGGGCGCCCTGCGAGGGAAGCGCAGGGAAGCGAGCCCCGAAGGCCGAGGGCGGGGGACGCGCCCGCCCGGCCCGAGAGGGACCCGAGGAGAGAGGCGGCGGGGACGAATATCACCGCCCCTCGAACGCGCCCCAGGTACACCTGTCCAGGGGACACGGCCGCCATTCCCGAGGATCCTCCAGGGTCGCAGCTAACCGCCGCTGAAGTGCAAGTAGTACCGAATGGTAAGTCATTCGACCGATGTTGGTGCGGTCCAGAGTGGGCAGCCTGCCACGCTGAAGGCTGGTCTGCCAACGCGGAGGCCGGAACCTCTGTGGGGACGGTGCGTGTTACCTCTGTGGGGACGGTGTGTGTTGGTTCCTCCAGGGTCGCAGCTAACCGCAGCTGATCTTCTGGCGCCTGCGGTGTGACAAAACTGAGACCTAGTTAGGTCGAGTCCGCGGCCAGGCAGGAGGGGGGGTGCCAGGGCCCACCCCCCGCCCAGGGCCCGCGAGCCGGCTGTCGTCATCGGACAGCAAAGTCTGGGAGCCTGGGGGGCCTGCTGGCGTGAGCCAGGCGGGCCCCGCAGGGCCAGTGAGGGTGAGATGTCGGGTGCAAGTGGGAGATCCCCCAATGGCTGGCCCGAAAAAGTGGCGGGTGGTCCACTTATCCAGCGTGGGCTGTCTAGCTAAGCTGCGCCGTGGGTGAGATGCGGGGGCGGGCCTTCGCCCCGGCGGAGGGTGGCCCCGGGCATTGCGGCCTGAGCCGGGCGCAGCAAGGTGAAACAAGCCCCTTCAAGGCCACGGGTGGCCGGAGGTGGGGGGGCCAGGTGGCCTCTGGGCAGGTGCCTGTATCTGGGCGCCGAGGTAGGCCGTGGCGGGGGCACGTCAACCTTGGGCGTTGGAGTCACACTTGGCCCACCAGCGGGCCCGCTTGTCAGAGTCGCCGTCGTCCCCCAGTGGAGAGTACCGTTTGCCCCTGCCTTTCCAGTCGGAGTCCGTCCATGGGGTATCTCGCCGCTCCCACGAGGGCCACTCTTGCCAGCCCCGCCACTGGCTGGGGGTGGCAGTTCCAATGGCTCCCCGTCCATGGGGTATCTCGCCGCTCCCACGAGGGCCACTCTTGCCAGCCCCGCCACTGGCTGGGGGTGGCAGTTCCAACGGCTCCAGCCCAGGGGTCCTGTGCCGCTGCACGCGTAACCGTTCGGCTCTCGGCAGTCCAGGGAGCTGGCTTGTCGCGGCTGCCGTATTCGCGTGGGGCGTGTGCGTGAGCGTCGTGTCGCACGGAATTCATGTGCTTGTCCCGATCTGCGACCCAGTCTACGCCGAGTCTGAGCTCCCGATCCATCCGATATGCGCCGTAGCCAGCGTTGGCCCATGCTTCCAGGAAGTCCGCGCACGTCGTGGGTGTGTTGAGTTTGGGATTGCTCTTATAGCCCCCCTTGAGGTCCTGACTCAGGGCAGCCCGCTTAACCCACGCATGCCAGATAGCGTTGAAGGAGCCCCCCCAATGTTTGTTGCAGGCGTGTAATTTTGTCCTGGATGGGTTCGTCCTTTACCACGTCTGCGGCGTCAATAGTGCATCTGTACATGGGGCCGCCGCCTATGGGGTCGTTAAGGTTCTCGTAGTATGGCTGAGCACCCATGCTGTCCTTCCAGGGCGCCCGGCGGGCCTCCGTGCGCATGTGGTTCCCCCCTGGGGACTTGGCGGCGCGCCCTCTCCCGTCTTCGACATCTTCAGAGGCGGGACGGTCGCGTCCTCGGTCCCATGGGGTGCGGTTGGGCGTGCGGTCCATCCTGGCTCCCGTGCGATCCCACGATGATGCGCTTCCCCTTCCGGTGCTGTCTTTGGCACTCCGGAGCTCCAGAGCTGCAACTTGGTCAAGTCTGCGAATGAGGCGTCCAGGGCTTGCCGCTTGGAGGCGCTTCCGTGAATGCACCTAGGGGGTCGAAGGGGCCTGCTCCCTCGTCCTCGTCGGCGGCAGGGTCTGGGCTCGCGCTCGGGCTCGTTTCCTTGGTTGTGGCTGCTGCGGCTCCTGGGTCGTCCCCCCAGTCGGGTGCATCGTGCGCGCCCTCGGTCTTGCATGCCAGCAGCAAGTCCGTGCGCCGGTCCTTGGTCCCTTCGTTGCCAGGAGCCTCGTACTCCATCCTGGGGGAGTGTTCCGGAAGTGCCTCCTGCTCCCGAAACCGGCTGTCTGGTTGGGGAGCGTTTGCTGCATCGCTGGGTCTGTTCAGCCAGTATGCCGCTGGAGACTTGCTGCGGCCTCCGTGGCGGTCTGCAATGGGTCCAGCTTCGCCAGTGAGTTGATGGTGCCGTCGGCGAGGGTCGTGGGGTCCATGTCCACGAGGTATTGCAGTAGGGTGCTGAGCCTGTGGCGGAGAGGGCAGGGGCCTCGCTGCTCATCCACGTTGGCTGCGTGTGCCTGCCATTTGCTCGCATGCATCACGTTGGCCCGCGTCAGGTGGGAAACCACCCGTGCCGAGGCCGCCCGTTGGCTGTCCCATGGGATGCCTGGGGGATGGCACTTGTCTGGGATCGTCTCTCCGTAGATGCTGACCAGAAAGAGGCGCAGACATTGGGGGGGCCAATACTCCTCGGTGGTCGTCACGCCCGTGATCCCGACGCCGTATTCCGCCACGTAGTCCACCCACCTCTCGAAAAAAATAGGGTTCCACTCGAGAAGGAACTTGACCAATGAGCGCAGGGCGCTATGAGACTCCTGTCCTGAAAGCTCGGATGTGGAGTGGGTTGGTAAGGCGGGCCCCGAAGGCGGGGGAATGTAGGGGAACAGGAACTTGATGTCCCGAGCCCCGGCACCTTGACCGATCCCCTCTCCGTCGGGGTTGGACTGGCCGATGCCGGTGGGGAGGGGCAACCCTTCGGCCGGGGTAGCTGGTTTTGTGTAGGCGTCTGGAGCTGTGGCGTCGGCGCAGTCTGGGGATATTTTTTTTGTTCGGCGGCTCGCAAGGGCAACTCCAGGGAAAGGTATGGACTCGACAGGGGCGCAAGGCGAGAAAATTAGCTGCTGGGGCCCATTGGCCTCGGCAGCGGGTGCACATGCCAGGGACAAAATGACCCTCATTACGACCCAGAGAACGAGGGGGGAGCGCAGGCGAAAAACAAGAAAGCGGACGGCGGGAGCAGACGCACAGTTGGCGCCAGCTCAGACCGAGCCGACCGGCGTGCGCGGGCGTGGAACACGCCGCGCATTGTCGGCACAGAGGGGCCGGGGTGGCCGCGCTGACCAACACGAAGAGGAGGCCACGAGAGGGAGGAACGGGTGGAGGCCTCACTCACAAGAGCTCAAAGGATGTACTGGGCACGAGCGACCGGCGTATGCCCAGCGGCCTGGGAGTCCACGGCCTGCAACATCCCTGACGCTGACAGTCGGGGGGGAGCAGCTGCAAGCACGGTCGAGTCCCCTGGACCACCCAGCGGGAGGGCCGTGGTGTACTGCCAAATGATAAACCACTTGCAGTCTGGGGATACGCGAAACGAGAAGAATTTGTGATATTCTCTACACTTTGGACATCAGATTCTTCATGTTCTTCGACCACCTTGAATTTTGACGTTGGCTCCTGTGATGGACCACTGCAACTCTTGGGAACCCGAGAGCCCTCAAAGATCACCGAAGAGTGTGCCCCAAGATGTCTCATAGCAACATGTGGCCGTGTCTACTTTGTGGCGCTGCCGACTTGCGGCAGTCACACGCCCGTGTGGGCGGGCATGTTGAGTGACCCCTCGGATTAGCCCTTGGGAACCCATTGAGGCTGGTGATGTGACCTCGTGTGGGTCCCGCGTCCCAACGGGGCTGTGTGACCCCGGGTTGGTCATGACCGCCGCTCCAGCACGAAGCCCTTGTGACGCGAACAAATGCACGGCGGCAGGGCAAGAAATCTCATCGGCGATGCATCGTCGATGCATCGGCGATATATCGGCGACGTTGGCAGTGCTTCGACGATACCAGCGCGGAGAGAATCGGGCTCCACATCGGCGATGCATCGGCGATTTGGCGATTCGGCGTGACCCTCCGACCCCATATACTCGGACTCCATCTGGGAGGCCTAGATTACCAGGAAGCTGGAAACACACGTGCCTGGATCCACATGAGGAGTGTGGAGCATTGCAGCAAGACGTGCGGGCACATGTGGCCGACTCCAGAAACCCTGAACCAAAAAACGATTCCATCTGTTTGGGGGCGCATGTCTTAACTACTTCCGCCAGCTACCGCCACCCTTCCGCCACCCTCCCGCCAGCTTCTGCCGGCGGAGCCGGTCTCGTCCTACTTCCGCCGCCTTCCGCCGACCCTCCGCGGCCTTCCGCCGCGAAAGAAATGCCAACTCCTGCGATCCTCCACGGCGAGGCCCCTTCTGGCACGCTCGATGTGCATCCAACCCTCGCCCAGCTGCCAGACCGTGTGCGCCCACCTCCCTGCTACGTCCCGTCTCGGCGGCGTGGACCGCCGCGGTCGTCGCAGCCGCGGGGGACCAGCAGAGGCGCCCGAGCCGTGATTTGAGCAAGGCCGCTGTCGTGCTGGGAGACAGGGGCGGGGAAGATGCAGGGCACGCCTGTGCAAGAAGCGCCTTCCCCATGCGCGGCAATGTTGATGACCTGTCGACGCGCCGCTTCTTCATGAACGCGCCCAGGTGGACGACGCCGGCACCACGGCAAATCCAGGGCTGCGGCAGGCCCTGGGCTCCACTCGACAGCGGCTGCGGGCGTTGGCACATGCGGCTATGAGGTGTGATACCTTCGCTTTGGAACTTAGCCCGTGCGCGCTCGAGGCGTAGCCCCATTTCTGGGTCGCGCTCCCTTCACGACTCTCGCGGATGCGCAGGTCATGTGAGCAGAAAGAGGAGGCAACTGCTGTGTTTCAGTAAGGTCTGCACTGCCGCAACGGTATGCCGACGGCCGTATCCTGGGCGTGCCCCGCGGGCTGCCATGCGATAGCGCCAGAGGCCGATTCCATACGGCAGGTTCGTGTCGTGGCGAGCCCTGCGTTGGTTTCTGACACCGCGTGGGCGATTCCACCTACGGTCGGCGGCTCTTCGATCGCCAGATCGTTCCCTATGTTGGTCAATTCTGGGCCACTGGCGGCGCTCAACACAGAACGCCAGCGGCGGGCCGCCGCCGCGTCGACACGGCGTGAACCTGCCCTGCCGTACCCGCGAAGGGGGCAGTGCAGGGCTTCGAGAATACCTCGAACGTCCCCCACGGGCGCCTCTGCCTCTGCCTGGGCATCGTAATTACCCCCCGTGCCCATCCCCCGCGCGCGCACCCGTGGCGACGACGACGACTACGGCGACGACGACGACAATGACGACGACGAGACGACGACCACGACGACAACGACCACGACCGCAGCTGCGACGACGTCGACCACGACGACGACGACGACGACGACGACGAAGACCACGCCGACCACGACTGCAACAGCGACGACCACGACGACCACGACGACGACGACGTCCAGGGGCCGACCGTGGCGCCGCCAGCCTGCGCGGGTGGGTCGGCCGCGGCGGCCGCGACGCCGCACACGGCGATGAGGGCCGCGCGCAGGGCTGACCCCGCGCACTCCTCCGGGTGCCGCCCCCGGGGCCCCGGCACCGACCGGGCGGCGCCGAGGGAGCGCCACCACCCTCAGGCCAGGCTCGCGTCGTGGCGGCCCCGGCGCTCTGCACAAAGGAGGGTGGACACATCGTGCGCCCCCCCCCCACTGGAAACGGAAGACAGCATAATCAGAAAAGGGCCGAAAACAGAAACCACGGGACCAAAAACCCTCAACCACACACAGGACAAAAAGACCTGGTATGTTCTAAAGTTATGTCTTCTGTTCAGCCTTTTCTGTCGTCGGTTTGTTCTGTCAACGCGCGGGCCGCTCAACCTCGAGCGATCGGCATGCCGACGGCCGCGTCCTGGGCGTATCCCCTGGGCTGCCCGGCACTGCCCTGCCCTCAGATCTTGCCGTTGCAGCTCTTCCGAGCCGGGCGTCTTCGCCAAGTGCTCGGGGCCCCGGGGGCCCTCCCAGAGAGATCGGGCTCGAGAAAGGGCGCAGAAAGACCTGGGTAGTCGAAGCCAATCTGGCGCCAATCTGGCAGGCCCAATCTGGCAAACGGGGGCAATCTGGCGAGGGAGCCAGCGCGAATCCAGTCTGGCGAATAACCCAAATCATCCAGTTTGGCCGGGCCAGATTGGCCCTCGGGGCCCAATCCAATCTGACAGTCTGGCCTTCGACTACCCAGGCAGAAAGACGGGGTCTGGGACTCGGGTCGTGGCTCTTGACGATGTTTCAGCCGTTTCACGACGTCGGATCTCACGGTGGAGCGATCGGCGCCTTTCCAAAATCGCCAGATCGCTACATATTCGCCAATTCCGGACCACGGGCGGCGTTCCACCCTGAACGCCCGTTGGCGAGGCCGCGGCCACGTCATCGACGCGGCCCGAACCAGCCGTGGGGGGGGTCGCGACCTCTGCCTGGGAGTCGGGGGTCGAGGGGAGTGGGGATCGAGGATCGAGGACCTTATGGACGTTTTGGACTGGGACGAAAGCACGACGCCGCGAACAAGCAGCGCGACGGGAACCTTTCCGCCCCTCGCGTTTCGAGCCGGGTCGATCCGTGGGGGTCCCCAGGCCAAAGAGTGTGCAAAAACGACCGTCGAACATTCGAAACATTGCACGTGGGACAAAGGCATGATACCCTCCGCCGAAGGCCCAAGTGCCGACTCGAAGGCACAAAACACAAACCCTGCTGGGGTGAAGGCCCACACTGAAAGAACATGAGAGTACCCCTCCCAAGCTAGGGTTACCTCTTGTTCACTGAACGGCTCGCGACTTGACCGGCATTGTTGCTTTGGACACCGTGTACGTTTTAAATATGGAAACAACCAAACTGGCGCAATCCCCCGAAAAACGCCTGTTTCGTTCCAAACCGACGCCCGCGAGAACGAACAAAAACGGCCGCGCGACGGCGCCCAAAAAACGAAACGGAAAATTGGGTGGCACCTACCCGTCGGTCGGAAGAAGTGGGTAAAACCATGAAGTAGGAAGGCGAATAACTTGGATTGGGTCCAGGTCCTCCCACATAATAACAAAACACAAGCGAGGCCTACCAATTCTTGAAGTAGGAAGGCGCTAAACATAGATTGGGACCTGGGCATCCCAAAACACCTTCCTTCAACGACCGGCGTCTAATTTCGCGCATCGCGCCCCGTGAAGCACGACGCGGCGACGCGCGGTGATCTTCGCGCCCTCGCGCCGCAAGCTTGAAGAAAAGCAGCTCTGCAGCCCAGGCCGCGCGACGCGCGATTGTATCGCAGCGCCCCTGCGGGTAGCCGTTACACGCCTGCTGAAAATTGAAAACGTTTTCGGCAAAGAGAATGTACTTCGCTCGAAGCCCAAGTACAGATATACTGAAATGCGAGGAACCCCCAAAACTCCCAGATCAAACTAGGGCCAGGTAACCCCTGAAGCACAGCTCCAGGGGCCACTGGCGGTGTGGTGGAAGTAAAGAGGGGCGACTGACAGACGAGGCAAGGAGGGAGAGGGAAGGAGAAACCATATTGACCCCCCCCGCAACCCCTTCTCCTCCTCCTCCTCCTCCTCCTCTTTCTCCGCCGCCTCCTCCCTGAAGGATCCTTCCACAGACCTGTCCCGGAGAGCGTTCTCTCACAGGTTTTGGAACTGCGTCCAGCCGCGACGCGCGACGACGGGGGCCTTCCCAGAGGTCTGCAACAAAAGGCAGGAGCGTCCCAACGGGAACACTCTGAGGGCATGTGGGGGCATTCTAAAGCGACGTGTCCTTTTCGCGAGACTTCCTGTTCACTCGCCTCAACATCCTCCTCCTCCTGCTCCTGCTCCTCCTTCTCCTCCTCCCCATTCTCCCTTCTCGTCGTCTCCCTC
>CAUYUJ010000038.1:80000-85000 GCA_963575745.1 Prorocentrum cordatum | reverse complement strand
GAAGGAGGAGGAGGAAAATGAGGAGGAGGAGGGGGAGGAGGAGGAGGAGGAGGAGGAGGAGGAGGAGGAGGAGGAGGAGAGGGAGGAGGAAGTGAAGGAGAAGGAGGAGGATGAGGATGAGGAGGAGGAGGAAAAGGAGGAGGAGGACGAGGAGGGGGAATGGGAGGGGGAGAAAAACATTATGCACCCCACCGGAACCGGAACCGGAACCGGAACCGGAACCGGCTCGTGCCCCGGAACCAGACTCCGGAACCTGGAACCGAAACCACAACCGGATCCGAACCGGCACCGTTTCCGGAACCGGGCGGGGAACCGGAACAATTGGAACTGGAACCGGAACCAGAACCGGAACTGGATCCCGAATTGGAACCGAATGTGCACAGAATCGGAACCGGCAGCGGAACAAGAACCGGAACTGGAACCGGAACCGGAACCGGAACCGGAACCAGACCCGGACCCGGACCCGGAACCGGAACCGGAACCGGAACCGGAACCGGAACCGGAACCGGAACCGGAACCGGAACCGGAACCGGAACCGGAACCGGATCCGGAACCGGAACTGGGACCGGAACCGGAACCGGAACCGGACCTGCATGGACCCGGACCCGGACCCGGAACCGGAACCGGAACCGGAACCGGAACCGGAACCGGAACCGGAACCCGAACCGGAACCGGCACGGGAACCGGACCCGGAACCAGACCCGGAACCGGACCCGGAACCGGACCCGGAACCGGAACCCGAACCGGAACCGGAACCGGAACCGGACCCGGAACCGGAACCGGAATGCAACCGGAACCGGAACCCGAACCAGACTCCGGAACCGGAACCAGAACCAGAACCGGCACGGGAACCGGAACCGGAACCGGAGCCGGAACCGGAATCGGAACCGGAACCCGGAACGGCAACGGGACCGGGACCGGGACCGGCATTGGGACCGGGGACCGCGGGACCGGGACCAGCACCGGCACCGGCGGGACCGCAATTCGAACCGGAACCGGAAACGGAACCGGAACCGGAACCGGATTTGGAACCGGAGCCGGAGCTGGAACCGGAACCCGGAGCCCGGAGGTGGGATTCGGAATTGGAACCGGGACTTGGCCCCGGCATTCAACCGGGACCCCAACCAGAATCAGTACCGGAAACAAAACCACCGGAACCAGAACCGAAGGACGCGGATCGAGCCATGGAGCCCCACCCCCAGGAAACGCAGATTACATTTGATATAATATCAAAGAAAGGGGGCCAGGCGGTCCTGCATCGTCCCTGGGTGTGCGGCTGAAGTGTGATCCTGTGTGGCTGGTTGATATTGTTTCTTGTCGTCGTCCCGCTCGCCACCCACCCCGCGGTCCGCCGTGCGACCCGCCCGCGACCCATCCCCACGACCCACCCTGCAACTCACCCACGAACCAATCCGCGACCCACCGACGACCCGCCTTGACCCATTCGCGACCCGTCTGCGACCCAACTTGTCCCGCGGCCCACTCCCGACCTGTCGCGCGCGGCTGATCGGCAGGCCGCGGATAACATGGAATATTTTGACCATGTGAAGGCCACTGGAACGTTTTTTTTTGGGGGGGGGAATTTACTTCCCGGGACTAGCAACACTAGTTAGATCATCGCCATCATCACCACCATCGGCATCATGATCGTAATCGTCATCGTCGTCACCATCGCCGGTGTCGTCAAGTGTTCCAGGAGGCCATACAATGCGATATGCTTGGGGTATGGCTTCTTCGTCATGAGCATTTCTACTTAATTTCAGTTGTTTAGGCGTCTTGCTCTCATACTTGTGGCCTGAGTTAGCGAATTGCGTCTCGGAATATGGTCGCATGTTGTAACAACGTCCCAGAAATCTAACAGCCAGTGGAGCCAATATGGCCCAATCAAGGAGAATGCGTTCAACGTGTTTTGTGCTTTTTCGGGCGTAGCTTGACTTGGTATCACGCGAGGTAAGCACTGGACTGAACTGACCACTCGCACCTGTAAGGATGCCGTTTTATTCTCGGCGGCCGAGGGCGCACCCTATGGCGAAGCCAGTGGGCGCCCATTTTATCCTCGGCGGCCGAGGGCGCAACCTATGGCGCAACCAATGGGAGGCCGTTTTGTTCTCGGCGGCCGGGTGCGCACCCCATTGCACAGTGAAAAGGAGGCAGTTGTATTCTCAGCGGCCGAGGCGCAACCTATGGCGCAGTGAATAGGGGGCCGTTTTATTCTCGGCGGCCGAGGGCGCAACCTATGGCGCAGTGGATGGGAGGCCGTTTTATCCTCGGTGGCCGAGGGTGCAACCTATGGCACAACCAACGGGAGGGCGTTGTATTCTCAGCGGTCGGGCGCGCAACCTATGGCGCAACCAACAGACATCTGGTCTGGGGTTGTGCCGTTCTCTTGAACCACCAGCGGGCCGGCGATCGCTGGAGGAGGGAAGTGCGAGGAGACGGAGGAGAAGGAGGAGGAGAAGGTGGAGGAAGGATGTACGAGGAGGAGGAAAAGGACGAGGAAGACGAGGATAATGAGAAGGAGGATAACGATGAAGACGAGGAGAAGGATGATGAGGAGGGTGAGGAGGACGAGGGCGAGGACGACGAGGAGGACGACGACGAGGATAACGAGGAAGATTAGGAGGATGATGATGACGGAGAGGAGGACGGCGAGGATTACGAGGAGGATGAGGACGATGACGATGACGATGACGATGACGAGGACGAGGACGAGGACGGACGACGACGACGACGACGACGACGACGGACGACGACGACGACGACGACGACGACGACGACGACGACGACGACGATGACGACGACTGCGGCCTACACCCTAAAGGGCTGTTGGAATTCTGTCTGGGTGACCTCTGAGTTTCCCCCAGAATGCCGATCATGTTACAGCCCCCATTGATCCTGAATGAGCTATCGTGGAGCGTACTGGGGGACGTCATGGGGCGCCTCCTCCAAAGCTTTTTCGAGCGTTCATGGGCTGTCTTAGGAGCCTCCTCGGGCTGTCTTGGGCCTGTCTTGGCCGTCTGGCGCCTCATTGGGCTGTCTTGGGGCCATGTCAGGCTGTCTTGGAGTCCTCCGTCTGGAGGGTCTGTTCGGGCCATCGCTGGGCTCTTGTAATACTTGGTGATGCTGTTGCCCATGCAGCGAATGCGATGATGATTGTGATGATGACGATGATGGTTTGACTTTTGGTGGACAAGTACATCCAGCAGATTTCACCAGCACTGCGGGGCAAGGTTTGCGAGGGACCACCTCCCCAGGCTGCCCAGGCCGAAGCATCATGCGAAAATTATGGTGCCCAGCCGTGCTCGCAAAAGCTTCGAACTATCAGCGGCACGATCAGCCTCCTACGCGCGTTGCAACTAGGACTAGGCAGCGACTGTCACAAATTGTGGCATGGCTGCGCCTACTCCAGCTTGCATCGGAAGCCATCGCACACTCCGCACTGAAAGTGCCCTTGCGCTCTCAGGGATTGCAACTGCACGACGCGAGCGTGATCTTGAAAATTCCACCCGCGCATCGTATATACATCTTGGTGCAAAATTACACTGTGGACGGTGCCGCTCCTTTCGTTCAGGACCGCCAGTTCAAGGGGTCCAGCGCCCGGTGCTGGGTCCAAGGCGGCTGGGCTTACCTTGGCAGCCTCTTGGGGCGCTTGCGACTCTGGCGCAGGCGAGTCGCACGCCCTCGGCCCCACAGCTTTTTGCCTTTTTGCCGGTCGCTTGACCGAGCACCCTGCCTCTCCTGCTGGAGGCGGTGGCGGCGGCGGAGGAGGGCCCTGGTCGCCTGTCTGCTGTTTCGCCGCGCGATGAGAAGCAAACATCTGCAGTGCGTGTTGGCAGGAATGCTTATCATTGTGAGCATGCGCGAACAAGAGCATGAACAACTCCTGATGCACTGGGGCTGCGTTGCTGAGAATTACTTGCCATCTGTCCGCAATATGGAATATTTGCTCAGCAGCCTCAGTGTCCATGCCCAATATCTCAGGATACTTGTGCGGGTCCACTTCCTCCACGTAGTAGCTGCTATCGGGATTCCGACAGGCAGTGCGGTACCAGAAATGAAATTTGTCGACCAACCATATCCGCTTCATCAAAGCTGCCCACGCGCTCGACGCCTGCTCTGCAGCCTCCTTCAATCGATTGCCTCAGATGCCGTGGGCTTTAAAAGTGACTTTCCCCCCCATCCCCCCCCCTCGTCTTTCTGGAAAGGCCTTTGCCAACAGTTGGCCCAAACGTTGGCCGAGCTATAAGAATACGCCTTCAAGCAGACGTTGAGGAACCTCTGTGGGGCAGACTTGGGAGAGGCGGGGGAGGGGGAGGAGGAGGGGGGATCAGCACGGATTCGTTTGGATTCCACAACAGGTCCCCATGACATTATGTTGCCGGAGTTCCCCACATAAGGAAGTTAACATACGGTATTGGGATACCCTCCTCGCTCAGGCGGGGCCTCCCTGGAGGGGTGGGGGAGGCGCGAAACCTGATGAATATTATGGTTCGAGGAAACCCTGCTCGCTCAGAAGGGGCCTCCCTGGAGGGGTGGGAGGGGCACGAAACCGGATAAGTAGTACGGTATGGGGATACCTTGCTCAGGCGGGGCCTCCCTGGCGGGGTGGGAGGGGCGCGAAACCTGATAAATAGTACGGTATGGGGATACCCTCCTCGCTCACGCGGGGCCTCCCTGGAGGGGTGGGGGGGGGCACGAAACCTGATAAATAGTACGTGCGGTATGGTATGGCAGGTGTGGTTTTGCGTGGTAGGTATGGTAGGTATTGTATGGTATGGTATAGTACGTATGGTATGGTATGGTATGGCAGGTGTGGTATGGCATGGCATGGTAGGTATTGCATGGTAGGTATGGAATGGTATAGGGGAAGGAAGCGGGAGAAGGAGGAGAAGGAGAGGGTGTTCTAGATAAACAAGCAGCGGGCTAAACCCATGGGGGGCCCAAAACACGGCCCAACAACGGAAAGGGTACATAACCCGCAAGCCGCTAAATGCTTAAAG
>CAUYUJ010000038.1:0-75000 GCA_963575745.1 Prorocentrum cordatum | reverse complement strand
GATTGCATCGCAAGACAACTTGCATAATATTTGAACGCAAAACTGAAGTACTGCAACAGACTCCCTGCCGCCGAAATACAGCAAATGATAAGATGACGGCACGTCTTCTTCATTGCGTCGGCGACCTCGTGAAGCATGGGCTTCATTAGTCCATCAACCACCTGCTGGGCTGATGTCGGCAACAGCGTGGACAGGGGGCGAGGGCCAAAATGGCCGAGTTCCCCCTCCTCCCTCCCCCCTCCTCCCTCCTCCCCCCCTTCCTCCCTCCCTTCTCCCTCCCCCCTCCTCCCTCCTCCCTCCTCCTCACTCCTCCCTCCCCGTTCTCCCTCCTCCCTCTTCCCTCCCCCCCCCTCCCTCCTCCTCCTTCCCCCCTCCCTCCCTCCCTCCCCCCTCCCCCTCCTACGCGCGAGACAAATTTATGCAAACTGGTGAAACGTTGGGTTCCTCCTCATCCTCCCCATCGTCTTCCTCCTCCTCCTCCTCCTCCTCTTTCCCTTCATCCTGTGCCAAGTGGCACTTTAAAATTGGGCGCGGACACGAGATGAAAACTCTCGTCTGCGAAAATTATTTAAAACATGCCCGAGATAGAAACTCTCGTCTAGGAGCAATGCGCCCTGGCTCGCGTATTTATATTGAAGTTTAAGGCGAGAGGGAGTGTGTGTGTGTGTGTGTGTGTGCGGGGGTATGTGTGTATGGGCGTGTATGCGCGTGCGTGCGTGCGTGCGTGCGTGCGCGTGCGTGTGTGTGTGTGTGTGCGTGTGCGTCCGTGCGTGCGTGCGTGCGTGCGTGCGTGCGTGCGCGCGTGCGTGCGTGCGTGCGCGCGTGCGTGCGTGCGTGCGTGCGTGTGTGTGTGTGTGCGTGTGTGTGTGCGTGTGTGCGTGCGTGCGTGCGTGCGCGCGCGCGTGCGTGCGTGCGCGCGTGAAGGCATGTGCGTGCGTGTGCGTGCGTGTGTGGGGGAAGAGAGGAGGCGCCAGGCGCAAAGCCGCAAGCCAACTGACAGCCAGACTGAAGGCTTCCAGATTCCGCCACGCGGGAAGAGGGAGTGGGAGAGAGGAGTAGGATTGGATGGGACGGTAAGCGCAGATACGCGAAGAGGAACTCACGAGGAGAGAGGGCGAGGAAACGAGAATACATGATAGACAATCGACGCGCAGAGAAGAGCGCCCGGAGAGGCGCCAAGGGGAGAGGGGCGGAGGCGAGGGGAGGAGATAATACGAGGGACGAAAAATCCGCCGACCCTGTCGGCGTGC
Source organism: Prorocentrum cordatum (assembly GCA_963575745.1). Taxonomy (NCBI): domain Eukaryota; class Dinophyceae; order Prorocentrales; family Prorocentraceae; genus Prorocentrum; species Prorocentrum cordatum. The sequence goes on along the minus strand of CAUYUJ010000038.1, from coordinate 73,750 downwards.
GTGAGGGGCTTTTCCGTTCGAGTCGTCGTCTCCGTCGTCTCCTCGTCGCCCCCGTCGTCGTCTCGGTCGTCTCTCGTCGTCTCCGTCGCCCCCCGCCCCCCTTCCCTGGGCCTTGCTCCCCCAGCGCGCCAGCCAAAGCGAAATTGAGCAACGTCGCAGTGGAGTCGAGGGGGAGCCCCTTCCCTTTGATCCCTTCCCGGCCGGGGGGGAGGTCCAGGGGGGTGTCTCGGGGAAGGGTCCCGGGGGGGGTCGCCATCCAGATACCCATCCCCCCCGGGAAGTCCCGGGGCCTACAAAAACTCCAAGACGAGTCAAGAGTGCCCCAAGAGTTCCAAGACGGCCCAAGAAGGCCCCGACTCGTTGAAGGATCGGTCGAAGACGCCAAAGTAGCCTCCACACGGCGCAAGAGGTATCCAAGACGCCCCAAGGCCTCCAAGAGCACTCCCAAGAAGGCGCCAAGAGGCAAACCTCATTGATTTTCCATTTGTTTGGAAAGATTTGGGCGGTCTCGCCTGTTCGGCTTCCCGACGTTCCAAGACGGCTCGAGAAGTTCCCAACATTATCCCTGGATCGCCCGAGAGGCCTCCAAGATGACCCCACAACGACCCAAGACGGCCCCAAGAGGCTTCCAAGATGGCCCCGGAGGCTTACAAAACGGATCCAACAGGGTGCCCACACGAGGGGCCCGACGAGCCCTCGGCGTCAGAAGCTCCCAGAGAGCCCCGAGAGGCCACCACGAGACCCCCAAGAGGCCCCCAAGAGGCTCCCAAGAGCCCCCAAGAAGCCCCCAACAGGCCCCCGAGAGCGCTCCGAAGAAACCCCAATAAGCATCCCTGAGGATTCTCACCCACGTCAGCATCGTCCTCGTCGTCGTCGCCGTCGCCGTCGCCGTCGCCGTCGCCGTCGCCGTCGCCGTCGCCGTCGCCGTCGTCGTCGTCGTCGTCGCCGTCGTCGTCGTCGTCGTCGTCGTCGTCTCCGTCGTCTCCGTCGTCGTCGTCCTCCTCCCCCCCCCCATCATCTTCATCTTCATCTTCATATTCATCTTCATCCTCCTCCTCCTCCTCATCATCATCATCAACATCATCATCATCGGCATCACCATCATCACCATCATCACCATCATCATCATTGTTACCCTCTTTCCCCCCGCCTCGTCCTCCTCTTCCTCCTCATCTTGATCCACCTCCTCCTCCTCCTCCTCCTCCCCCTCCTTTGCCTCGCCCCTTGTCATCGTTCAGGGTCGGCGGCACCGGCCGCAAGGCCTCTCCAATAGTCGATCAACCACCTGCTGGGCTGATGTCAGCAACAGCGTGGACGGGGGGCCAGGGCCAAAATGGCCGAGTTCAGCACCCAGGACGCGCTTCACTTGCCAAACCCTTCATCATCCTCGTCGTCGTCCTCCTCGGGAGCTCCTTCACGACGCGGCTCCTCGCCTGCAGAACCCGCAGCCTCCTCGTCCTCGCCGTCGACCTCCATGGGCGCAGGAGGTTCCTCATCTTCGTCGTCACCGCCGGGCGGACTCTGCCGTTCGGCCGCAGTTTCAGCAGCGCGGGCTTCGGGCAAAGCGGCGGCGGGACCATCTTGTTGGGGGCCAGCGACTGGCGGAGACGCGGCTGCTTCGCCCCCGTGAGAAGGCGCTGGCACAAGGCCGTCCACATTGACCCAGCCAAACACGGCGATGGCTCGGCGGATGTGGCCCAATGACGGGGCACTGTATGGGACGTTGCTGGGCGCCCTGGCTGGCACGTCTGTTTCCCGAGCCTTTGCCTGCACCGAGGCCGCATATGAAGCGCGGCTTGGCTGCGACGATTCGGTGAACCCGAATTGGCGGAGCATTGGCGTCATGGACTCGAGAACGATGTGCTTCTGGAAGAACCAGGAGTATCGCCCCCCGCCGCAAACGACCTGGGAGAGCAAGACATGGCCCAGCCCGAGGACTTGCAAGGCCAAGCGAGCCAAGAAAACCACGATTGGCGTCTTGTCTTCGCACGTCTCCTGCGTGATCTTCCGCAGGGCCTTCTTGGTGGCGGTCGACATGTCGCTGTGGTACCGGAACCGCATGCCCGGAGAGGCGAGGGCGACTTTTGCGCATTGCTGCACCAACGTCGCGGTCACCCCCCCGACAGGGAGTGCGTCAAGTGCATCTGTGATGAGGTTGTCGCCGATCTTGGGGCTGCCTCGGAACATGCTCTGGAAGTCCTTCGCCAGGAGCGCGTGCTCGCGATTCTCCGCGCCCTCGCGGCGCAACAGCACCACGATTGCGTTCTCAGGGGCCGTTGCTTGCCCACCGCCCGCTCGGGGCCCGCCCCGTGCAGGCAGGGCGCTCCCCGCGGCCGCGTCACCTGCCTGGCGTGCCCTCGCTGCACTCGGCGGCTGGGTTGGCGCGGAAAGGTCCTGCTCTTCTGGAAGGTAGTGCCCTTTACGTCCGAAGTCGAATAGGCGCCATTGCGTCTCGCAGTGATCCCCGAACCAGTGCGAGAATTCGACTACTTCCTTCGGCACGTCCGTGGGCAACGAGAAGCCGTCGCCCCAGTTCGAGTCCAGGGTCAGTGGGGGCTGCCCGGGCCTGTCGATCGAGGCCTCCGCCCAGGCGTCGCGCGCCGAACTGAGCGCCTCAGTTGCCATCCTGAACTCGGTTCAATGAAGGCAGGGCGACAGACGCTCGCACTGATCGATCCGCCCGCCCGCGCGCGAGCGCGCAAGGTGCCTCAGGCCAGTTTCCACGCGCCCGTGGGTGGAAGGAGGAGGATGAGAGTGAAGATGAGAAAGGGGAGGTGGACCATGGGGGAGACGAGGGAGGAGGAACATGGAGCAAGAGGAGAATGATGATGTGGATGCGGAAGCGGAGGCGGAGGAGGAGGAGGAGGATGCGGAGAAGGAGGTGCAAATTGCACCTTGCCCCGGACCCCGAGGAGCCCAGACACTTTTATGCAAAAGTGTGCCTGGGCATTTTTACGCAAGGACTGTTGTTTGACCGTGGGCCTTTGGGCTCCAGACTGATGTTCGCTGCCTGTGAAAGAGCTCCTGCTTTCTTTACAGGAGGAGGGGGGGGGCATGGAGGACGAGGACGATGTGAGAAGGAAGAGGAAGAGCAGGAGGGCCCGGAAGAGGACGACGGAAGCGAAAGTTGACGAACTTGGCCCTCAGGCGGAAAGGGCTGAGCGGAAGGGGGTAAAGGAGGAGGAGGAGGAGGAGGAGGAGGAGGAGAGGGATGGATATTCGATCGGCCCTTCACGGACCAGACCGTTACGACCGAAATCAAGCGGACAAATCCTGCCCCCCCGCAGACATTCCCCCCTCGAAACCAGATCATCCCCCCGGGGGCCTCGCAGCGCCAGGTGCGCAGCTGCTCATGATGATGATGATGATGATGATGATGATGATGATGATGATGGGGAGGCGGAAGAGGAGGAAGAGGAGGAGGAAGGGGGGGAGGAGGAGGTGGAGAAAGAGAGTAGGAGGAGCAGGAGGAGGAGGAGGAGCGCGAGGAGGATTTGGATTTGCTCTTCGTGGCAAGCGAGTCCGACTGCCCGCGGGTTATATATGGAATAGAAACTTCCACCCCAGTGAAACTTGACAAAATTTCGTGACTCCATATTGGGACAAACATGTTACTTAAGACCGGGTTTCCCCCCGACTGATAAACTGCAGCAAAGCGGCCGCGACAAAGCGTGGCCCTTTTTCTGGCCTGCTGCTTGGCTTGTTAACGAAATTGTCCCCCATATCTGCCCTGTTATGTCCCATGCCCATCCCCGTCTTCTCTCCGGCAGCTGCGCCAGCCTGGCGCCATAAACAAGATTGGAGGCGGAAGGGGGGGGTGTGGAATGAGGAGGGAGGGGGGGACGGAGGGAAAGAAATCGCTCCGCATAGAACTCTGCATTGCGAGCGTCTTCGACCCAGCCCTGGAATACATCGACGGGCTGGCATCCCCCAAATAGGGCGACGCGCCGGCGTCCACCCTCGGGGGGCGAAGACTCGTGCACAGTTTTGACTCCGGCCGACTCGGGGGCCGAGTCCGAATTGGACACCCATTTGGGGATGTCTTCTCTTTCAAACACGCTTCCGCCGCGCCAGCTGTGTTAACGAAATTGTCCCCCCAGACTGCCCCTTGCCCAACCCATTCCCGACCGCCACGTCCAGACACGACTAGCGCAAAACTGGCGCTGTGGAAGAAATGCGATCGGGAGGAGGGGGGAAGAGGCGGGGAAGGGGGAGTTGGAAAGGATTGTCATGTCTCTGTCACAGCCACCGCGTGGCTGGAGTTGCTGGACCGTTGTTCTTGGTCCCTATGCCCCAGCAGGTCGGCTAAAGGGAGCAACTCGTCTAGCATCTTTCCCTCGCCTTTGGCGGGGTCGGGGTGCTTCCTCTGGAACGCTCTGTTCCAGTTTGACCTCGCATGGTCACTAGTGAAATGCTGTACACAAGGCTTGGTGAGACGAACTGCAGGAGCAGGAGGAGGAGGAGGAGGAGGAGGAGGAGGATCAGGAGCAGGGGGAGCAGGAAAGGGATGACCTGGATGAGGAGGAGGAGTGAAATTGGGTGGAGGACGAGAAGGAGGGTGGCAGCGGAGGACGAGGAGGAGAACAATGGGGGACGGACGAGGAGTTGGAGGTGGAGGGGAAAGAGTAGGATTACGAGGAGGCGGAAGCGGAGGAGGGAGGATACTTGCAGGAGGATTGAATAAGGAGGAGGTTGAAACGGAGGAGCCGGAGGAGGAGGAGGAGGAGGAGGAGGAGGAGGAGGAGGAGGAGGAGGGGAAAGTGGTTATCATTCCCTTGTCACTGATGTTACCATCACGGTGATTTGCTGGGATACTATCGTACACACTTCTCCGAGGGAGTAGAGATCAGAGGCGATTAGTTGAAGCTGTCCCGTTCGCAATTTGTTTCTGGGCGTTTCGCTAGGGACATCCTCAGAAATTCAGAACATGTGTGGCACCCCTCACGCTGATTGCGACGTCAGGGTCCAAAACCACATAGGACGTTCAACGCTTTAAAAAACAACCTCCCAAAATGCAGTTTGATTCCAAGGGTTTTGTTATAGCGATCCCCCGAAACACAACGGTTTTCAATGTATGATCATACGCATCTCTCCGAAGGAGTAGAGCTCAGAGGCGATTAATTGAAGCCGTCCTGTTCGCGTTGTTTCTAGCTGTTTCGCTAGGGACACCCGCAGACCTCTGAAAATCGGTGGCACCCCTGACGCAGATCGCGACGTCAGGGTCCCTGCTCCGAGACCTCTGGAGAAACCTTTCACCGTCGGCGCCATGCGCACGGGGCGCCGCAGTGCCGGCGCGCCTCCGCACGGGGCCAGCGCCGCATTTGGCGCTGCCCTCGGGCTGGGGCGCGCAGGCAGTCGCGGGCGTCGTCGTCGTCGTCGTCGTCGTCGTCGTCGTGGCCGTGGTCGTGGTCGTGGTGGTGGTCGTCGTCGTCGTCGTCGTCGTCGTCGTCGTCGTCGTCGTCGTCGTCGTCGTCGTCGTCGTCTTCGTCGTCGTCGTCGTCGTCGTAGTCGTCGTCGTCGTCGTCGTCGTCGTCGCCGTCGCCGCTGTCACCGTCGTCACCGTCGTCGTCGTCGCCGTCGTCGCAATCGTCGCCATCGTCGTTGTCGTCGTCATCGTCGTCCTCCTCCTCGGTCCTCGGCTTTCGATTCAACTTGTCGATCCTGCTGTTGGGTCCCCGATCCGCAGCTTTTCGTATAAGCCTGGGCACGTGCGTGCAACTTGTTTATTGTCCACGTTTCTATATCTCTCTCTCTCTCTCTCTCTCTCTCTCTCTTTGTCAGCTCCCCTCGCGCGCATGGGCCCCGCGACGCGCGCATGCGCAATCAAAGCTGCCTTGCAAATGCCATCGGGCTCTCGGAACCGATCATCGGGAAACCAGCGATCAAGAGAGCGAGGTACTACACCAACGGTGGGATCCCGCAAGATCGTTTTTTCGAACGGGAGGGAAGTGGCAGGGGTGGAACTTCTCCAGAGAAATCAAGAATCGCATTTGATATGGCCGATGCTAAGCCATCCACGTGCAACGCCAACGTCATCCGGTCGAACTTGCACCGCATCTTGCCATGGTGTTTCGCCTCGTCGTGGAGCCCTGGCTTCAGGAAAGAGTCTTGCTGCATGGCGCAGTGGGCGTTGAAGTTCTTCTCCACGATGCAGAACGGTCCGTCGTCCTCCTCGGTCGATGCGGCACGCGCGGCGGGTCCGACGCCAACGCTGTGGCGGAAGAGCGGCCACAGCAGATACGCGACACAATCTTCCGGCTTGCTCGTCGATGCTGGCAAGGCGTAGCACGCAGAACGTATCGACCGGAGAGTGTTCGGGGTCCATGATGGTTCGCCGTAGCAGACGGTGACGCGCTGCCGAAAGCCGAAGTGGTCGTTGACGATTGCCTTGTGGAGCTCTGGGACGTGGCCGCCAGCAATGAACCCCCGCCACGGGCCCTTCACCTCGAAAGCCCGCCGCTTCTCCATCACTGGCCTGTGCCATGTCAGCCCATCCCACAGTTTAGCAACTACGCCTCCGTCGACGCCGCCTTCTGCCGAGAACCGCGAGAGTATCTGGTCCACCTCGGGCTCGGCAGACAGCGCTGCCGAGCGGTTCTGAGAGCAGCTCATCTGCATCCCGGTTGCCGCGGCAGATCCACCACCCGCCAGGAGTTGGCGACGGGGGGGGTGCGTGTACTTGACCTGGGCAGTAGGATCTTCTTCTTGGTTATCTCGCCTGGCCTGCCCCTTGACCTCCGCATCTTCTTTCTGGAAGATCAGGTCGGTCAACAGGGCCGCCGCCTTGGAGACCACCTTGATCACGCTGGAGGTGTTAGTCGCACCAGGGTGGAGGAGAACGACACACGTGGAAGACTGCGCTGACACCGATGGCGCCAGTTCGAATCGGTCGCCGGGAACCAGGGCCGAGGCCAGACTCAGCAGCGCAAGGAATGCCCATTCCCAGCAAACGAGCATCGCGTCCGCCAGCAATTTCGACATGCGCGCCACGTTGGGCAGCTTGTCCACCGCAGTCTCAAAGTTCAGCTTTGGGGCGACCCGAAACGCATGTAGAATATCGTCCTCGGAGGGGGGCTCCACGCGCGCGGCCTCTCCGCGCTGCGGCATGACTGAACTGGTGCCTCGTAAGCTTCGCGAAACGAGAACCAAGGCGCGATCTCTATAGGATCGCTGCTGAACAACACAGGCGAGGCGCGACTGACGGAGAAACGGCTGCGGCGACGACGGCGACGATGACAGCAATGCCAGCGATGTCGATGATGATTGCGATTATCACGCTTGTTAGGCTGCTTGCGATGATGGTGGACATTGAAATTACGATGATTATGCTGTTCGAATGGCATATGCACAGGAATATGCCCATGACGATGACGACGATGATGACGACGACGATGGCGACAACGACGGCGATGATGATGATGATGATGAGATCGATGACGTTGATGATGACGGCGACGGCGATGATGGTGATGGCGGCGATGACGATGATGATGCTCGCGATGTCGACGAGGAGGGGAGGATTAACAGGACGGGGAGAAGGAAGTGGAAGAGAGAGAAGAAAACGATCATCACGACGGCAACGATTACCTTCTCTGGTGGCCTTGCCCATTCCGCCACAGCGTTTTAGATAGAACCTTCCGGGGGCCCCCCGGGTAAGCTTCGAGGTCGCCAGGAGGGCCTCGGGGAGATCTGGTTCGTATTCGGGGTCATTTGTGTTGTCTGCGGCGGTTGGAGCTCGTGAAATGCCCCCCGTCCACGCGCGCGCCCGGATTCCAGCGTCGGCTGGAATGCAGACTCAGCTCCATGGCAGCGCCGGCTGGGCTGCGCGAGCACTTTTTGACTTGATGCTATCCGTGTTCGCACCAGCCGATCCTGAAACGATGCTCAGGCGAATAGTTCGGCCAGGAGCGGGAGAGGGGGGGAGGCAGAGGGTGGATGATGCTAGAGGGTGATGGAGGAGGAGGCCTCAAGGAAACGCCCGACCCGAACCGCCCGTTAGGGCCCGCCCGCCCGACCCGATCCGCCCCCCCTTCAATGTCCCAGCCGCCAGACCCGCCCGCCCGTTGGGGACGCGCCCCCCTGGCCCGACCCGCCCGCCCTTTAGGGCACGCCCGCCCAACCCGACCCGACCCATGAAGATTCGCGTGTCAACTCGATCTGGCATCTACTTTAACGATTCGCCCGCTCGACATGGCCCGCCCGTCTTGGCGCGCCCGCCCGACCTGACCCGCCCGCCCATTGGGGGCCGCCCGTCTGACCCGACCGGGCCCATTAGGGTTCTCGTGTGTCAACTCGATCGTGCGTCCAATTGTATTGCCCCGCCCGCCCAGCCCGAAAAACATGATTCCGTACATGTACATGATCATGGCGATGGCGATGATGGCGATGATGGCGATGATGACGATGATGACGACGATGAAGATGATGATGATGATGATGACGACGACGACGATGATGAATATGGCGATGATGACGACTGCGATGTCGATGACGGTCATGATGATGCTGAGGATAACGATAACGACAGTGGCAGCGCGCAGGGCATCTGACAGTGGGACAGCAACGGAAACCTTCGATATCTCAAAGGATCCCGAAAATCGCCAACTGGGCCCCATTGCCGCCCCCAACAACCACCCTAGCGATGTTGAGCATCTTCTTCGCAGTTGTCCAATTCATCCTTGCGATTGCGGACATCTCCCCCTGGCGACGTTGAAAACAACCGTGAATTTGGTCGGAGGATTACGGAGGGATGAGAAGGGAGGACGAAGGAGGACGAGGGAGGTGCACGGAGACGGGACCAGGAGAGAGCGGGGGAGAGGGGGAGGGAGAGGGTGGAGGATGATTGAGGACGAAGGAGGAGGAGTAGGAGAGGGCCTGAAGGAGGCGCCGGGCCCGAACCGCCCGTCGGGGTCCGCCCGGCCCGACCCGATCCGCCCGCCCATAAGGGCGTGCCCGCCCGCCCCGACACGACCGAAAAAAGGTTTTCGCGTGTCGGCGCGATCGCGCGCCATACCTTGCTTCGCCCGCCAGACCCGACCGCCCGTTTGGGGGTCCGCCCGACCCGACCCGACCCGACCGGGTCATATAGCCCGCTGAACCCACCATGAACATTTTTGCAGGTCTTTGGTGGACCATCGAGCAGCTGTACAACACCAATACAAGAGCACCCATGTACTCCACCGCCTTCGTCTCCAACACAGCACCGAATACTCAACTGGCTCTTTCCCCAAGATGAGCTTTCACATTTCATAATATTCAACAGCCTCCATCTCCAACACAACACCCAGGTGCTCCACAGCCTTCGTCTCCAACACAGAAGCTGATTCTCCACGGGCTCCCTCCCCAATATGAACTTGAACGTATAACTCTACTCAACAGCCTCCGTCTCCAGCACATCACCCATGCACTAAACAGCCTTCGTTTCCAACGCAACGCCGGATTCTCAACAAGCTCCTTCCCCAATATGAACTTGAAAATCAACCGCTTCCGTCTCCAACGCATCACCCAGGTGGTCCACAGCCTTCGTCTCCAACACAACACGCGATACTCAACAGGCCCCCTTTCCAAGATGATCTTGAAAAAATCATTGTAGTCGACAGCCTCCGTCTCCAACACAGCACCCATGTACTCCACAGCGTTCGCATCCAACACAACGCCCAATACTCAACTGGCTCCCTCCCCAATCTGAACCAGAAATATCTTTCTACTAAACAACCTCCGTCTCCAACAGAGCACCCAGGTACTCCACAGCCTTCGTCTCCAACACAACACCCGATGCTCAACAGGCTCCTTCCCCAATCTGAACTTGAAAATGCAATTCTACTCAACAGCTTCCATTTACTTAACACAGCACCCAGGTACCTAGCAGCCTTCGGCCCCAACGCAGCGCCCAATCGTCAGCAGGCCCCCTCCCCATGATGAACTTGATAATATTGTTAGACTCAACCGTCTCCGCCTCTAACACAGCGCCCATGTGCTCTACAGCCTTCGTCTCCAACGCAACGTGCAATGAACAGCGGGACCCCTCCCCAACATTAACTTAAACATCTCCTTTTAATCGACAGCCACCGTCTCCAACGCAGAACCCATGCACTCCACAGCCTCCGTCGCCAACAGAATACCTATGACGCAACAGCCCCCCCCCCCCCAACATGAGCTTGAACAAATCATTACACTCGACAGCTTCCGTCTCCAACGCAGCGCCCATGTACTCCACGGCCTTCGTCTCCAAGAAATCGCCCAATACTCGACAGGCCCCCTCCCCAAGATGAACTTGAACATGTAATTCTACTCGACGGCCCCCGTCTCCAACGCAGCACGCAAGTACTTTCCAGCCTTCGTCTCGAACACAACCCAATACTCAACGGGCTCCTTTCCCAATATGAACTCGAAAATACTCTTCCACTCCACAGCTCCCGTCTCCAACACAACGCCCAATACTCAACAGCCCCCCATCCCCAATTTGAGTTTCAACATATACTTCTGCTCAACCGCCTCCGTTTCCAACGCGGCACCCATGCACTCCACGGCCATCGTCTCCGACACAACGCCCAATGCTCAACGTGATCCCTCCTCAAGATGAACGTGAAAATGTCATTATAGTCAACGGCCCCCTCTCCAACAGAGCCCCCATGTACTCCGCGGCTTTCGTCTCCAACGCAACGCCCAATGCCCAACGGGCTCCCTCCCCAAGATGAACTTGAACATGTCCTTCTACTCAGCAGCCTCCGTCTCCAACGCAGCACCCGGGCACTCCACAGCCTTCTTCTCCAATACAACGGCCAATATTGAACAGGCACCCTCCCCAAGATGAGCTTCAACCTACCATTATACTCACCAGTCTCCGCATCCATCCAACCCCCCAGGCACTCCGCGGCTTTCGTCTCCAACACAACGCCCAATACTGAACGCGCCCCCTGCCCAATATGAGCTCGACGCCAGACTTCTGCTCAACAGCCCATGTCTCCAACGCAGCGCCCAGGTACTTCACAGCCTTCGTCTCCAACGCGCCACCCAATACTCAACAGGTTCCCTCCCCAAGCTGAACTTGACAATGCCATTGCGCTCAACAGCCTCCGTTTCCAACGCAGCACCCCCTTGCATTCAAAAGCATTCGCCCCCAAAGCGATGCCCAATAATCAACGGGCTCCTTCCCCAATCCGAGTTTCACAACACGGTTATATTGAACAGCCTCCGTCTCCAACGCAGCACCCATGTACTCGACTGCCTTCGTCTCCAACACAACGCCCGATAGTCAGCAGGGCCACTCCCCGCGATGAGTTTGAATACATTATTATACTCAGCAGCCTCGTCTCCAACACAGCGCCCATGCACTCCACGGCATTCGCCCCCAACGCAGCGCCATTTATTCCACTGGCCCCCTCCCCAAGATGAGCTTGAAACTATCGTTCTATCCGACAGCCTCCGCATCCAACGCAGCACACAGGTACTCCATAGCGTTCGCCCCCCCAAACAACGCCCCAGTCACTTCCTCCCCCAGGTGAACTTGATAATATCATTATATTCAACAGCCTCCGTTTTCAACGCGGCACCCATGCACTCCACAGCCTTCGTTTCCAGCGCAGCCCCCACGTCTCAACGGGCCCCCTCCCCAATGCGAGCTTGAACATGCCATTCTACTCAACAGCCTCCGTTTCCGACGCAGCGCCCATGTACTGCACGGCCTTCGTCTTCGAGACAACGCCCCATATGATTCGATATGATTTCGAAAATGCCACTCTACGCGAGAAACTCCCTCTCTTAGACGGCACTCATGTGCCCCGCGGCCTTCGTCTCCAACGCAACGCCCAATGCTCAGCGGGCCCCGCCCCCGAGACGAAGTTGAACATATCATGTGCTCTGCCAAGATTGCACTAGAGGTTGGTTGATCCATCGCGAATCGGAAACTAATTCGAGATTGCTTCATCCCTTCTGAGATCATATGAGAGGTGGCTGCATCCCTATGAGGATTACAGTCGAGGTGGCTCCGTTCTTATCAGGATTATATCAGGGAGGGCTCCGTCCTTAATTGGATTATATGAGAGGTGGCTCCATCCCTGGTAGGCCTATAGTAAAAGTGCTTCCACTCTTAAAGGATTATGTGAAAGGTGGCTCCATCCCCAGTAGGAGTCTATTAGACGTGGCTCCATTCCTACTAGGATTCAATCAGAGGTGGGTCGGTCCCTAATAAGTTTCCGTGAGTCGTTACTCCACCCCTTGATCGGATTTTATGAGTCGTGGCCCCACCCCAGATATGAAATTATGGTCGCCGATGCAGTTTTTTTCAAGACCGTGGCGTCCTGCCAAGTTCGTTTTGCGGATCGCGGCCGAAGCGCAGAAAAACCGTCCGCCCCCCTTAACCCCCCGCCAAACAAAGCAGGAAGAAGCGGCGCAGCCCCCCCCACCATGAAGGCAACGCACACAAAAAAAAAAACAAGGAAGAAGCGGCGCAGCCGCTTCTTCCTTTTTTTTGCTGCTGCCCCGGGCCCCGGACACGCTGCAGGCTCCGGCAACCTGCTGAGAGTAGATTGTCGCACCCATAGACGATTTTCGGAACCCGTGGCTTCCTGCCAAGTTCGTTTCGCGGAGCGCCGCGCCTTCTTTGAAAACACGTCTTTTCCTTTTAACCCCCTCCAATGGGGGGGGGGGCCCGCCCGAGCACGTGCTCGTCGGACCTCTGGGCCCTCCTCGCAATCGCTCGTCGGGCTGAGGGGCGGCGTGCGCGGCGGCGAGCCTAGCGGAACTTGCGCGGGCTGGTCTCTCGCGCAATTGGAGCATTCGTTCGGCAACAGGCCCAGAGGACCTCGCGCGCGCGAGCTGGTGCCAGTGCCAGGGATATTGGCAGGCGGTGAAGAGCACGATGCAGTCACGCAGCGATGGCCAACCATTGTTTCACGTGGCGCGCATGGCGGCCCTATCATGCGCATCATGCGCCATATGATTCCCAGTATGTCCCCAAATCAAAACTTAACGCGCGAACGCTGTGTCCTGGGTGGCCCGCGGCGGCGTCATCCAGCGCGCAATATGGCACCCACAAGCGCCGCATTACTCGTAGTATGTATTTTCATGGAAACACGACGCGCCAACATGGGTTGCGCGATGGCCATGAACAGTTTCATGTCGCGCGCAATGCGACCTCAACATGCGCCAGATTCCCTCCGGGGGGAATTCACATGGAAAGCGACCGCGCCAACATGGAATTTATATTCACCGGTGCTAATTGTTTTCGGAACCCGTGGCTTCCTTCCAAGTTCGTCGGAACCCACCCGAGCATTTGCTCGTCGGGCCGAAGGGCCCTCCTCGCCATTGCTCGTCGGGCTTAACAATACCTTTCTTTTTTAAATTGGTCCTGGCGCCTTCGGGCTCGTCGGGCCCAAGGGCCTTCCTCCCAATTGCCTCGCAATTGCCCGTCGGGTTTGCGTGGGCGTTCTCGCGGCTGGCGGGGGCGGCGCGCCCGCGCGCGACGCGCGGGCGCTGAGGGGCGGCGTGCGCGGCGGCGAGCTCGGCGGAGATTGCGCGGGCCGGCTTCTCGCGCATGTGGAACATTACTTCGGCAACGGGCCCAGGAGGATCCCGCGCGCGCGAGCTGGCGCCAGTGCCGGCGATACTAAAACTGCGACGCAGTCACGCAGGGGTGGCCAACAGTTGTTTCACGTCGCGCGCATTGCCGCACTACCATGCGCCCGAGCACGTGCTCGTCGGGCCTCTGGGCCTTCCTCGCAATCGCTCGTCGGGCTGAGGGGCGGCGTGCGCGGCGGCGAGCTTAGCGGAACTTGCGCGGGCTGGTCTCTCGCGCAATTGGAGCATTCGTTCGGCAACAGGCCCAGAGGACCTCGCGCGCGCGAGCTGGTGCCAGTGCCAGGGATATTGGCAGGCGGTGAAGAGCACGATGCAGTCACGCAGCGATGGCCAACCATTGTTTCACGTGGCGCGCATGGCGGCCCTATCATGCGCATCATGCGCCATATGATTCCCAGTATGTCCCCAAATCAAAACTTAACGCGCGAACGCTGTGTCCTGGGTGGCCCGCGGCGGCGTCATCCCGCGCGCGATATGGCACCCACAAGCGCCGCATTACTCGTAGTATGTATTGTCAATGGAAACACGACGCGCCAACATAGGTTGCGCGATGGCCATGAAGAGTTGCATGTCGCGCGCAATGCGACCTCAACATGCGCCAGTTTCCCTCCAGGGGGAATTCACATGGAAAGTGACCGCGCCAACGTGGAATTTATATTCACCAGTGCCACTTTTTTCGCCACCCGTGGCTTCCTGCCAAGTTCGTTTTGCGGAGCGCCGCGCCTTCCTCGAAAAAACGTTTTTCCCCTTAACCCCCTCCATGGGGGGGGGGGGCCCGCCCGAGCATTCGCTCGTCGGGCCTAAGGGCCCCCCTCGCAATTGCTCGCCGGGCCTAACAATACCTTTCCTTTTTTTATTGGTCCTGGCGCCTTCGGGCTCGTCGGGCCCAAGGGCCTTCCTCGCGATTGCCCGTCGGGTTTGCATTGGCGCTCTCGCGGCTGGCGGGGGCGGCGCGCCCGCGCCGCGCTGAGGGGCGGCGTGCGCGGCGGCGAGCTCGGCGGAGATTGCGCGGGCTGGCTTCTCGCGCATTTGGAACATTAGTTCGGCGACGGGCCAGGGGGGGCCCCGCGCGCGCGAGCTGGTGCCAGCGCCAGCGATACTGGCAGGCGGTGAAAACTACGACGCAGTCACGCAGGGGTGGCCAACAGTTGTTTCACGTCGCGCGCATTGCCGCATTACTATGCGCATCATGAGCTTTATTACTCCCAATACGCGTCCAAATCAAAACTTAACGCGCGAACGCTGTCTGCGGGATGGCCCGCGGCGGCGTCACCCCGCGCGCAACGTGGCAGCAACCAGCGCCGCATTACTCGTAATGTGTATTTCCATGGAAACACGACGCGCCAACATGGGTGGCGCGACGGCCGTGAACAATTTCACGTCGCGCGCAATGCGACCTCAACATGCGCCAGATTCTCTCCAGGGGGAATTCACATGGAAAGTGACCGCGCCAACGTGGAATTCATATTCAGCGGTGCCATTTTTTTCGGAAGCCGTGGTTTCCTGCCAAGTTCGTTTTGCGGATCGCCGCGCCTTCCTCGAACAAACACGTTCTTCCCCCTAACCCCCTCCATGGGGGGGGGAGGGGCACCCGAGCGTTTGCTCGTCGGGCCTGGGGGCCCTCCTCGCAATTGCTCGTCGGGCCTAACAATACCTTTCCTTTTTTTTATGGGTCCTGGCGCCTTCGGGCTCGTCGGGCCCAAGGGCCTTCCTCGCGATTGCCCGTCGGGTTTGCATTGGCGTTCTCGCGGCTGGCGGGGGCGGCGCGCCCGCGCCGCGCTGAGGGGCGGCGTGCGCGGCGGCGAGCTCGGCGGAGATTGCGCGGGTTGGCTCCTCGCGCATTTGGAACATTAGTTCGGCAACGGGCCAGGGGGGGTCCCGCGCGCGCGAGCTGGCGCCAGCGCCAGCGATACTGGCAGGCGGTGAAAACTACGACGCAGTCACGCAGGGGTGGCCAACAGTTGTTTCACGTCGCGCGCATTGCCGCATTACTATGCGCACCATGCGCTTTATTACTCCCAGTACGTGTCCAAATCAAAACTTAACGCGCGAACGCTGTCTGCGGGATGGCCCGCGGCGGCGTCACCCCGCGCGCAACGCGGCAGCAGCCGGCGCCGCATTACTCGTAATGTGTATTTCCATGGAAACACGACGCGCCAACATGGGTGGCGCGATGGCCGCGAACAATTTCACGTCGCGCGCAATGCGACCTCAACATGCGCCAGATTCTCTCCAGGGGGAATTCACATGGAAAGTGACCGCGCCAACGTGGAATTCATATTCAGCGGTGCCATTTTTTTCGGAGGCCGTGGTTTCCTGCCAAGTTCGTTTTGCGGAGCGCCGCGCCTTCCTCGAACAAACGTTCTTCCCCCTAACCTCCTCCATGGGGGGGGGGGGGGCCGCCCGAGCGTTTGCTCGTCGGGCCTATGGGCCCTCCTCGCAATTGCTCGTTGGGCCTAACAATACCTTTCCTTTTTTTGTATTGGTCCTGGCGCCTTCGGGCTCGTCGGGCCCAAGGGCCTTCCTCGCGATTGCCCGTCGGGTTTGCATTGGCGCCCTCGCGGCTGGCGGGGGCGGCGCGCCCGCGCCGCGCTGAGGGGCGGCGTGCGCGGCGGCGAGCTCGGCGGAGATTGCGCGGGCTGGCTTCTCGCGCATTTGGAACATTAATCCGGCAACGGGCCAGGGGGGGCCCCGCGCGCGCGAGCTGGTGCCAGCGCCAGCCATACTGGCAGGCGGTGAAGACTACGACGCAGTCACGCAGGGGTGGCCAACAGTTGTTTCACGTCGCGCGCATTGCCGCATTACTATGCGCATCATGCGCTTTATTACTCCCAGTAGGTGCCCAAATCAAAACTTAACGCGCGAACGCTGTCTGCGGGATGGCCCGCGGCGGCGTCACCCCGCGCGCAACGTGGCAGCAACCGGCGCCGCATTACTCGTAATGTGTATATCCATGGAAACACGACGCGCCAACATGGGTGGCGCGATGGCCATGAACAGTTTCATCTCGCGCGCAATGCGACCTCAACATGCGCCAGATTCTCTCCAGGGGAACTCTGAGTCCCTCAATAGTTCTGGGGTGCGCAATAGTCCGGGGGCGGCCCCTGTAGTCCGGGGGCTGGGCCCCTGTAGTCCGGGGTGGGTTTTTTGGGGGCCCTTGTAGTCCGGGGGGGGGCCCTTGCCGGGGGGGGGGCCCTTGTAGTCCGGGGGGGGGCCCTTGAAGTCCGGGGGGGTGTCCCTGTAGCCCGGGGGGCACGACCTTCAGCAGCATCGGTGCCACTGAAAATCATATCGTCGCCCCTCAGTGCTCCCTTCCCCCTCCCGCCCCCTTTCGCTTTTCAAGTTTTGTTCCTCGTTTCCTGTCCCTTGTCAAATTTTTGTTCCTTGCTTCCGGGTCATTGTAGTCCGGGGGTGGGTTCCTGTAGTCCGGGGGGGGGGCCCTTGTAGTCCGGGGGGGGGTCCTGGTAGTCCGGGGGGGGGTCCCTGTAGTCCGGGGGGGGGGCCCTTGTAGTCCGGGGGAGGGGCCCTTGAAAGCCGGGGGGCCCCTGTAGTCCGGGGGGCCAGAACTATTGAGGTACTCAGAGAATTCACATGGAAAGTTACCGCGCCAACGTGGAATTCATATTCAGCGGTGCCATTTTTTTCGGGAGCCGTGGTTTCCTGCCAAGTTCGTTTTGCGGAGCGCCGCGCCTTCCTCGAACAAACGTGCTTCCCCCTAACCCCCTCCATGGGGGGGGGGGGGGCCCGCCCGAGCATTTGCTCGTCGGGCCTAAGGGCCCTCCTCGCAATTGCTCGTCGGCCCTAGCAATACCTTTCCTTGTTTTAAAAAATTGGCCCTGGCGCATTCGGGCTCGTCGGGCCCAAGGGCCTTCCTCGCAATTGCCCGTCGGGTTTGCATTGGCGCCCTCGCGGCTGGCGGGAGTGGCGCGCACGCGCGCGGCGCGCGGGCGCGGCGGCGTCATCCCGCGCGCAATGTGGCGCCAACATGCGCCGCATTATTCGTAATATGTATTTCCATGGAAACACGGCGCGGCTCAATCCTTAATGCGTTTATATTTGCTGTGGCTCCATCCGTCATGGGCTTTAATAACAGGTGGCCCCATCTCTGCCAGGATTCCAATAGAGGTGGCTCCATCACGAATCGGGTATTTTTCGAAGTTGCTTCATTCCTAGGAGGGTTATGCTAGAGGTGGTTGCTTCCCTATTAGGATTGCAGTCGAGGTGGCGCCATCGTTGCTCGGGTTCGATCGGGTGTGCGGCTCCATCTTTACTTGAATTTTATGAGGGGTGGCTAAATCTCAAGTATGATTACCTTCTAATTGGCTCCATTCCTGACGGATTATATTACAGGGTGCCCCCATTCCAATTAGGACTCTATTAGAGTTGGCTCCAGCCGTTCGAGCATTCAATCAGAGGTGCCTCGACTCTCTAATAGCAGAGGGGGTTCCGGCTCTGATTTTTTGGCATTTCATGAGAGGTGCCCCCATCCCTACTAGGACTATCTTAAAGGCGATGTTGATCCTAAAGGGTTCTATAAAAATGTGGCTCCACCTCCCAAATGAGTTTTTCAGAAGTGGCTCCATCCCGAGTGCGATTCTATCAGAGGTGGTTCGATCCCTCATAGGATTCCGTCAGACGCTGCTCCACCCCTCGTAGAGGTGGTCCACCCTTAACCTGAAAGTTTGGTCATCCATGAAGTTTTGTTCGACGGCCGTGGCTTCCTGCAAAGTTCGTTTTGCGGATCGCGGCTACATCTTCGAACAACAATTGCTCCTTACCCCACGCCATGAAACCACTTAAAAAATGAAGAAGCGGCGCAGCCGCTTTTTCTTTTTTTTGTTTTGCTGCCCCGGGCTTCGCGCTCGCTGCGGCGCGGGCTCGCCAGGTTTCACTTCGGCGCCCTAACTGGCGTTGATCATGGGTGTCTTCATCCTTAACGGACTCGCTTGGATTCTGTTAGAGGTGGCTCCATGGCTAAGAGGATAGGCGGCTCCATTCCTACCAGGATTTAATTAGAGGTTACTAGAGGGGGGTCCATCCGTACTGGGATTGTATCAGAGGTGGCTCCTAGGACTCTGTAAGAGGTGGCCACATTCCTCTTCGGATTTTAGAGGTGGCTTCATCGCTCATTGGCTTATATCAAATGAGGCTCCATCCTTAATTTTCACAGGTGGCTCCATCCCTAATAAGTTTATATCAGAGGTGGCTCCATCCTTAATGGGATTATATTTGCTGTGGCTCCATCCGTCATAGGCTTTTATCGCAGGTGGCTCGAACCGGAACCGGAACCGGAATTAGCCCCCCCCCCTATCTCGCTGGCCACCCGAACCGGAACCATAACTGGAACCGGAACTACCTTCCCCCCCCGCCGGCCGCCCGAACCGGAACCGGAACCGGAACCCGAATCGGGTTCTCTTAGAGGTGGATCTTTGTTCAATTGGATCCTACCAGAGGTGGCTCCATGCCTACTCGGATTTTATTCTAGGTGGATGCATCCCTGATAGGACACATCAGAGCTGGATGTATCCTTCATCGGATTGTATCAGAGGTGTCTCCATCCCTGATAGGGTCCTCTCACAGGCGGCTCCATGCCCTTGAGGAGTCCATCACAGGTGGATGCATCCCTCATGGAGTTCTACCAGCGGTAGCTACATCCCGATTTGGATCTTAGTAGAGGTGGAATCATCAACACTAGGAATCTATTAGAAGTAGCTTTTTCCATTCATTACTACTGATTCGAGGCGGATCCATCGCCCATGCGATTCTACCAGAGGTGTCTCCTTTACTAGTAGGCTTCTTTCAGAAGTGGCTCCATCCGTAATGGTTATGAGAAGTGGCTCCGTCCCTACAAAGTTTTTACCAGAGGTGGCCACATCCCAGATCGGATTCGATCATCCAGAACGGGACGCGGAACCGGAAGTGAAACCCGAACCAGAAAAATAACCGGAACAAGGATATTCCTCCAGGCTTGCCAGCCGCCTCGACCTGGAACCATAACCGGAACCATCACCGCGGAACCGCGAACCGGAACCGGAACGGGAACCGGAACCAAAACTGGAACCGGAACCGGAACCGGAACCGGAACCGGAACGGGAACCGGAACCGGAACAGGAACGGGAACCGGGGACTGGAACCCGGAACTTGGACCGGAACCGGAACCCGAACTTCCCTCCCTGACTACCTACCAGACCACCCCAACCCAACCCGAAGACCCGAATTTCGGGTTGGGGGGGGTAAGGGTTCCACATGTGTTTTTTCGATGTTTCCCGACCCCCCCCCACTGGAAATCGAGGGTAAATCTGCGCCTTCGGGTTGGGTTGGGGTGGTTTGGTGGGTGGTGACTCCCCCGCCGGCCCTTCCACCCGGAACCGAAACGGGAACCGGAAACGGAACTGCTCCCTCGCCGCGGCCGCCAACGCACAGGAAGCGGAACGGGAACCGGAACCGGAACCGGAACTTTTAACCGGAATCGGAACCGCAACCGGAACGGGAACCGGAACCGGAACTGCCCCCCCCGCCGCGGCCGCCAGCGCACCGGAACCGGAACAGGAACGGGAACGGGAACCGGAACCGGAACCGGAACCGGAACCGGAACCGGAACTGGAACCGGAACCGGAACCGGAACCGGAACCGGAACCGGAACCGGAACCGGAACCGGAACTGGAACCGGAACCTGAACGGGAACCGGAACCGGAACCGGAACCGGAACTGGAACCGGAACCGGAACCGGAACGGGAACCGGAACCTGGAATCCGGAACCTGGACCGGAATTGGAACCGGAACTGGAACCGGAACTCCCCCCCCCGCCGGCCCTTCCATCCGGAACCGGAACGGGAACCGAAACCGGAATTGCTTCCTTGCCGCGGCCGCCAACGCACCGGAACCGGAACGGGAACCGGAACGGGAACGGGAACCGGAACCGGAACGGGAACCGGAACCGGAACCGGAACCCGGAACCAAGAACCCAGAACCTGCACCGAAACCGGAACCGGAACCGGACCCGGAACCGGCACGTCTTGCCCCCCCCCCCGCCGGCCGTTCGACCCGGAACCGGAACCGGAACCGGAACCGGAATTGCCCCCCCCCCCGCAGCCGCCAGCGCACCAGAACCGGAACCGGAACGTGAACCGGAACCGGAACCGGAACCGGAACCGGAACAGTTCCCCGACCGTTGGGGTACTTGCTGGAGAAAAAGGAAAAGGAGGAGGCGGAGGAGGAGGAGGCGGAGGAGGAGGAGGAGGAGGAGGAGGAGATGGAGGAGGAGGGGGAAGAAGAGGAGGAAGAGGAGGACGTGGAGGAGGAGGAGGAGGAGGAGGAGGAGGAGGAGGAGGAGGAGAAGAAGGAGGAGGAGGAGGATGAGAAGGAAGGGGAGGAGGAAGGCAGGACGAGGAGGAGGAGGAGGAGGACGACGAGGAGGGAGGGGGAGGAGGAGGAGGAGGAGGAGGAGGAGGAGGAGGAGGGGCGGGGGGAAAAATGGATAAGGTTCACGGCCTCTCGGCCACATCGATAGTGACGTCACGGCAACGAGCGTCAGCGTCGGGCGCGGATGGGGGGAGGGAGGGGAGGGACGAGGAGGAGAAAGAGGAGGAGAAGAGAAGGACGACAAAACAGAAGAGGAGGAAGGGGGAGGACAGGGAGTAGGAGGAGGAGGAGGAGGAGGAGGAAGAGGAGGAGGGGGAGGAGGAGGAGGAGGAGGGGGAGGATGCGGAGGACAAGGAGAAGGAAGAGGAGGAGCAGGAGGAGGAGGAGGAGGGGGAGGAGGAGGAGGAGGAGGAGGAGGAGGGGGAAGGGGAGGAAGATGAGGAAGAGGATGTTGACATCAACCGTGCCCAGCAGACGACGGATCCGCCGTCGTCCCCTGCTCCTTGACCTGGATGAAGGCAGTCCAACAAGCAGTGCGAAAAAGGAGAGAAGGAGGGTGGGCGCGACAGCCACGGTGCGATTTCCCACAACGGGGAGGATCCCCTGTGGCGAACCGCCCGCCCCCTCAAGGCCAAGACCATAGAGAGAGGTCAAGGCCAAGGCGCCCCTAGGGTGGGCCCGAAGGGCACCTCAAGTCCGAAGCGTCGGACCACGAAAAGCTGCGGCGGACGTGAGGCGCCTCCCTCTTCGAGGGTAGGCGCGCCGACGCGCACCTGCAGACCTCCTGGGCGGCATTGCGCCCATATGGGCTGCCCCCCCGTACAGACGGGCGGGGGCCGACAGACAAGGCAACGGTCGGGGCGGGGCGCCTCCGTGTCAAGCCTGAGCCAAAACGAACACTCGTGCTGCGCACCTCCCCCCACAACTGGGGTGCCTGACGCACGTGCAACTGACGCAAGCGACACGAACAACAAAGAACAAGGCGACGCCAGGACGACGCAGCTGGCCTACCCCTGGCGTACTGAAACGCCAGGACGGTGGCCATACTACGCCCCTGGTGTGGGCCCAACTCAAACCACCGAGCCAGTGTTCCCGTGATGGGCCCTCCAGATGCGGCCCGTTGGCCAGCTGGGCGGGGCGATCAAGGACCCACCGCCTCCCGCTCCAACGCAGGGTACAGAGGCTACAAGCGGCAGAGCCTTAAAGCATAGACAGGGCAGGGCAACGGTCGGGGCTGACCACCGCCCCCGTGCCAAGCCCAGAGAAAGTCAGAACAGATCTCGCGTTCAGCGCACCTTCCCCCACAACTGGGGGTGCCTGACGCACGTGCAAGCGCGCACACGAAACACACAACACAAAGGCGACGCAAGGACGACACAGCACCCCCAACCCAGGTGTAATCAACGCACAGGAGCAGGCTCGGTACTCGACGACGACAGACAGTTGACGACTCGATCTCCCTGCTTCTGTGCGGCAGCCTGTGGCGATGGGGGCTCAACCTCCATTGGAACGGCTGTCGGGGGCCGAGGCGTTCCCCCAGCAGCAACAATGAGCTTGCGCACAAGACTGGCTGTGCGCTCCTCCTTTTCCCAGTCGGAAAGGCGCCGCGGTAGCTCCTCTGAGTCCTGGTCAACGTACCAAGGGCCAACCTCGACAGACACGCCTCGCCGCTTAGGGTGCCTACCCGTGCCCACAGAAATCCATGCCGACTTGGCCCCAGCACTCTGGGGACAGTCATCGCGCTTTAAAAAAAATGCGAGGCAGCCCATGTGAGGAATAGTCATAGCATCGCGTACATATGGTAAGCACAGCCCCGCCCGAGCATAGCAAGGCAATCCAGTTATGCTGGAGGGCGCGGAGGATCGCCGCCTCGAGCTTGGAATCTCTGAGGCACTTGCCTGGGGGCGGTGGGTCTAGGCCTCCGACCTTGCCTTGGCCAAGAGGACTAAAACGCGGCACTCCCTTGGCAACTATGAGACATTCGAAGCGCTGATCCTCCTTGGGCTTCGGGGGCTTCGGGACCAAAGGGACGCCTTTCAAATCGAGCCTGGGCCGTAACGGCATCAGCTCGGCAGAGAGTCGCATTACACACTTCGCGATCGACAGACACCGATCGAGCCACATGACATCACAAGGGTCGGGCGGCGGGTGCCTGGCGAGTGAGTTTTTTAGCAACACTGTCAGCTAGGTCGTTGCCTAGCTTCCAAAATAGTTCCAAGTCTGAAAGGCCCCTAGATTCTTCAACGTGGGCCTTGACCTTGGAAACTCCCTCAACCAACGTCCGATGGGTGGGGAGCAGAAAACCAAAGTAAACTCGCTTATAAGACAGGGCCCGCAACAAAGGTTCATCGGCTTGGACCACAACGTTTTTGCAATCAGAATAGATGGAACTCCCCGCTTGGGCATGCATCGCTGCAACAGCGTAGGCCCCAAATTCCCCTCCTTGGGCGGTTTGGAGGTTAGGGGCCCACAAAAGGACAACTAATGCGGCAAACCTCATCGCCGTCGTCCCCTACAACTACGATTCCCCACCCAGCCCTGGAGAGCTCTTTAACGGTATGAGTATCACACGACCCGTCAACAAAAATGTGCCCAGCGATGTCAAAGGGACCTGCTGGAGCGGTCGTGGGCCCAAACAACCTCAAGTCCAGTATCCTCAACATCGTCCCGAGCAGGTACGGGAAACACGTCTCCTGGATGCCGAAACAGACCTCTGGTGTACAACAGGAAATCCTCCTCATCCTTGTCACGTGTCAGGTCGGGCGGGGGCATGAGGGTAAACCTCTCCTTGAAACTATCGAACACTTCCTGCCGCTTGTCATGGCACGCGATGCAGAACCAGAGCCGACGCAGCATGGTGTCGGCAGCAACGCCGCAGAGGTCGCACGTAGTGCCCACCCCATAACCAGCCTCAGCAGCTCTCATCCTAGTCCACGTGGCATTACAACCGGCAGCGTTGGCACACCCTCGCTGCAAAGGTGTGCCCTTCTTGGAGCGCAGTGTGGCAGCCACAACATCGTGGCAGACTCGAGCACCAGGCGTGTGAGGCAGCAGGGCAGTACCACTGGCTCGCTCGCGGGTCCTCTGCACCGCGGCCTTCAGAAGTTTTTTTGTCAGAAGGGCGGGGGAGGTGACGGTGAGGGAAACTTCGGTCCCGAAATCATCCAGGAGGGTACAGAAATTGGGCATGCTCCAGGACACCCGATCCAGGGCAAGCTTCATGGCCCCAAGGGGCCCTTTCACCCCACGCCAGGATTTGGGGCCCGAGGAACAAAACACACAGGCCCAAGCGGAACGCAACTCAGCCCAAGGAGCGACAAACGGGAAGAGCCTAGTTTGGTTGGCCCATATTTCCCTGGCGTAGCGCACGATAGGAGCCACGGCGGGGTACCAGGTCGGGCCCTGGGACAGAATGAGAACTGAGGTCCGCGACCTCATCTTGGCAGCGGGCTGCATGGTGCTGGCGGCAGCGACCTGTAGCCGTTCCCATTCGAAACTGGAAATGCCATGGACCTCGGCCCAAAAGGTAAGGCTGGGCACAGGTCCATCAGTAAAAACTTTGACGGCATGCCTGCCCAGGGGCCGCTTGGCCCTCCTGAGCCTCCTAAGTTTTTTGTTGAACATCCTTTTTCGATCGGTGGCCTTTTTACCCCTCCTTGGGGCTCGCCGAGAACAACCAGGGGAAAAGTCAATGCCCAGATTGACGGCCGACTGCACAACGGGTCCCGCAAGCACCCCAAAACAGTCTCTGACCTGCTTGGCGAGCGAATCCGACGAGGCAACGAGGGAGGCTTGATTCACCGATATAACAGCACCCATCCCGTCCTCAATGGCTTCCCTGAGGTTCGCTGCGGCCTCAGGGAGGGGATGAGGAGGAGGAGGAGGAGGAGGAGGCGGAGGAGGAGGCGGAGGAGAGGGAGGAGGAGGAGAAGGAGGAGGAGAAGGAGGAGGAGGGGGAGGGCAGGGAGGGGGGGGGACAGGGAGGAGGCGGAGGAGGAGGAGGAGGAGGAGGAGAAGGAGGAAGAGGAGGAGAAGGACGAGGAGGAGGTGGAGGAGCAGGAGGGGTAGGACAAGCTAGGTGCGCTAGCGTCAAATATCACGTCCTGACCCTCCCTCCCATCCCTTACCATGGCGTAGATATCCTCTCTTTTCGCACACTCGGATGTCTAGCAGGGCAATGATCGCGAGAGGGTACGCGACGCGTGGTAGACCACGGCATGGCATGGCATGGCGTGGGAGAGCTCAGAGGAGCGCAGCATGCCATAACATGGCGTGGCGTTGCGCAGTGAAGCACTGCATCACAATGCATTGCAACGCAATGCATGGCATCGCACAGCGGCGCAGAACACAACAACGCACCGCACAGCATGTCATGGCATGAGGCCAGGTTCTGTGGAGGGGAAGTGGATCGTCTTCGAAAGGTCTGGGCCGGTCTGGAGTCGTGGCTCCATGTCTAGCTCCTCAGGCTCCCCGAAAAACTCCACACAAGGCACGGCTGATGGAGAGTACCCGGTGGCTCCGCTTCCAACATCATCTTTTCCCAGCAGAAGCGGGGCTCACGCTTGATACTCCCTGAAAACGACGAAGCCCCAAAGTGGAATACTTCTGCGGCCCCAAAAATCAACGAATCGACACCGAATGTGTAATCACTTCCGATGGTTTTCTTCGTGGGGGGGGGCATGTTCTAAATTTCAGGGCCGATTTGGAAGGAAGGCCACCGTTGCATCGGGAGCACGATTCGGAACGAGCGGGAACGCGGAAATGAAGCCAGCGCTGCTGCGGGAGCACGATTCGGCACGAGCTGAAACGCAGCAATGAGGCCAGCGCTGCCGCGGGAGCACGATTCGGAACAAGCACAAACCCGAACATGAGGCCAGCGCCTCAGCGGGAGCTTTTGAACAATACCCCAATCGAGAACCCAGTTCCGGGAATCCTGTGAGAAAAAAACCATACAAGGAGGGGGGCCGGATATCTTCTGGACGTCATCTGGGGACAGAGGAGAGTAGTCGTGGACCAGGCGCGTCCCCCTACAGTCGGACTTTGGACGAAAAATGAGAATTCACAAAAATACGCAAACACCGTCAGAAATAGTCCAAAGCAAAAAAACGTTCCCCCACGATTTCTTTAACTATTTTTGAATATTCCCCCTGCACAGGGACAGGCCCGACTTAAACAAAAGATTCATCATCTTGCACAGTTGTGTTCTAGAGCTCGGACCTCTTTATTTTCGTGGTTCGTCGTCGTCCCCCTGGCTCTGGCTTCCGATCCTCGTCGTCGTCTCCCCCATCCCCTGGCCTCCGCGCCCCAGCCCGGACCTCTGGCTCCTGGTTCGAGCCCCAGTCCTCCTGCCCTGGCCCTGAACCCAGCCTCCCACCCTGGCTCTGGCGTCCCCTGGCCCTGGCCCCAGCCCCCCTCGCCCCAGACTCTTTATTTTCGTCGTTCGTCGTCGTCCCCCTGGCTCTGGCCTGCTTCCCCTGGCCCCCTCGCCCTGGCACTGAACCCAGCCTCCCTCCTTGGCTCTGGCGCCCCCCCCTCGCCCCACACCCTGTATTTTCGTGGTTCGTCGTCGTCCCCCTGGCTCTGGCCTGCTTCCACTGGCCCCCTCGCCCCCGTCCTCCTGCCCTGGCCCTGAACCCAGCCTCCCTCCTT
Organism: Prorocentrum cordatum; assembly: GCA_963575745.1. NCBI lineage: Eukaryota > Dinophyceae > Prorocentrales > Prorocentraceae > Prorocentrum > Prorocentrum cordatum. The sequence continues at coordinate 47,161 of CAUYUJ010000038.1, read as the reverse complement.
GACTCTGGCGTCCCCTGGCCCTGGCCCCAGCCCCCCTCGCCCCAGATCCTTTATTTTCGTCGTTCGTTTTCGTCCCCCTGGCTCTGGCCGGCTTCCCCTGGCCCCCTCGCCCCCGTCCTCCTGCCCTGGATTTGGTCCCAGCCTCCCTCCTTGGCTCTGGCGCTCCCCCTCGCCCCAAACTTGTTTTATTTTCGTGGTTCGTTGTCGTCCCCCTGGCTGTGGCCTGCTTCCCCTGGCCCCCTCGCCCCCGCCCTCCTGCCCTGGCCCTGAACCCAATCTCCCTCCTTGGCTCTGGCGCCCCCTGGCCCTGGCCCCAGCCTTGCTCGCCCCGGCCCTTTTATTTTCGTGGTTCGTGATTCGTGGTCGTCCCCCTGGCTCTGGCCCGCTTCCCCTCGACCCCGTCCCCCTGGCTGTGGCCCGCCCCCCCTCGCCCCCTCGTCCCAACCTGGACCTCTGGCCTCTGGTCCGAGCCCCAGCCCTCTGGCCCTGGCTGAACTCAACTTGTTTCCTAGCCTGGGCCCCACTCGCCCCGACCCTGGCCTTCGTCCCAGCCATCCTCGCCCCGGACCGTGTATTTTCGTGGTTCGAGCCCGGACCTCTGGCCCCTGGTCCGAGCTTCAGTCCCCCTGCCCTGGCCCTGGACCCCCACTCGCCCCGACCCTGGCCCTGGCCCCAGCCGCCCTCGTCCCGGACCCTTTATGTTCGTGGTTCTGTCACCCTGGCTCTGGCCCCCCATCCCCTGGCCCTCTCGCCCCCCGCATGCCCCTCCCCCTCTCTCTCCTCAAATGTACAAGAACCGGGGCACGCGTGCCACTTGTATCGTGCACGTGCGGAGGAGGAGGAGGAGGAGGAGGAGGAGGAGGAGGAGGAGGAGGAGGAGGAGGAGGAGGAGGAGGAGGAGGAGGTCCACGGCCTCTCGGCCATCGGCCACGTCGATCGCGACGGCGCTGCCGCCAGCGTCAGCGTCAGGGGAGGAGGAGGAGGAGGAGAGGGAGGAGAAGGAGGAGGAGGAGGAGGAGGAGGAGGAGGAGCAGGAGAAGGAGGAGGAGGAAAAAGGGGAGAAAACAAAATAGGAAAAAGAGGAGGAGGGAGGGAGGGAGGGGATGTCATCAAGGAGGCCCTGGCGGCCGTCAGCGCGCTGACAACCACCAGGGCCCCGATGTCAAGAAGAGAGTCCTCGCAGCCGCGCACGCGCGACCGCGGACGCCGCGGTCGCACGAGGGAAGGAACCCGAAGAAGCCCAGACAGGCACCCGTCACGACCCTGGCCTGCCCCGCGGGTAAGCCAGGGGAGCGGAAGCCACCCCCGCGGGGACGGACGTGCGACCAACGGCCTCCAGAGGCCGCCCCCAGGGGAGGACACAGGCACGCGCAGCCAAAATTTCGACTTGGACCCAGCAGGACAGAGCGAGGGCCTTCACCTCAACGCCTCTACGACCTTGTCGGTCTCGACGCCCGCCAGACGAGGCGCCAGCAAGCGCCACTTTCTCCGCCAGGTCGAAAGCCTGCTGGCAGTCCGCGGCGGCGTCACCTCTTCACCTCGTCTAGCTTCCGCTCGGCGTCGGCGAGCGCCACTCGGAGGCTCATCTTCTCATGCTCCGCCTCCGATTCCTTGGACTCCAGCTCCACGACCTGCTGCGCCAGGTGCTCGCTGCCCCTGGTCGCCGAAGTAAGCGCCGCCCTCACGGCCTCAAGCTCGGCTTCGAGCCCTGCGACAATGCCGTTGACCTCGGAGGCAGCGGATTCCGCCGCGGCTCTGGCTGCCGTCTCGGCCGCAAGCCCCGCCTTCAGATCCGAGATCTCACAGTGCATCTCCTTGATGGTCGCCTCGTTCCGCAGGAACTTGCCGCCATCGATGTCCTTGCACTGGGACTGCGCGCTCTCGGTGCCCATCCCCATGCGCTGCGAGCCACCCGTCGAGTCCGTCTGGTCCGAGATGTCCGCCTGCTCGGACACGTCCGCCGTCTCGATGGAGTCCACGTCAGCGCGCCGGCGTCTGCGGCCTCGTTGCCGCCGCCTCTTCTCCATGGGGGGCAGGCCGAGAAACCCCGGAGGAGGCGGAAGAAGAAGAGGAGGGAGGGGAGGGGGAGGGTTGGAACGCAAAGGAGAACGAGGAGGAGGAGGAGGACGAGGAGGAGGGGGAAGAAGGAAGAAGAGGAGGACCTCCATCTCCTCTCGTTGAGAAAACAACGACGGGAAGCATGTCGTCATACATTTCTGCTTCCGGGGGCCCTCCTCGGACCCCGAGACCGTCAAACAAAACGGCTCTTGGCTCCAGGGGTCCACGCTGTGAAGAAAAACAATGCGTTGGAGTTCTGGGGAGGGGAGGGCCCCCACCACTCCCTTTCCTCCTCCGCCATCCCTCTGTCATATCAGCGCCCCACTCCCTGCTGCATCACCGAGCGTGTCTTCAGGCTGGGCCGGGCGGTTCGCGCGAGGCGTCCTCATGCTTTGCTGTCTCGGAGCTCGTAGAGTCTACCAGTCAAACAGTTACAGGGCTGGTGTCTTTCACAAGCCTGAGCACCCGACATTCGGCATCCCAGGTTTCTCTTCCATAAAGGTCTCGACCTACTCCCAGGGTTAGGTCGGGCATGTCCCGCTGAAGGCAGATCTTGGACGCAAAATCAAAGCATAAAAAAGCGTTCGTGCAAAATAAAGAAATAATCGGAAAGTCGTCCCTAAACGACTTCTCATTAGTTTTGAAAAGTCCTTCTGTAGAGGGGCATGCCAAACTTGATCCTAGGGACGAGCTTCTCATCCCGAGTCGTTCTTCGACGGGCCCGGGGCCCAGAGAGGGCCCCCGCCCCCGCCCATATTTGGTTCACGACGCCAGCGCGTCCTTTACTCTCCTCGGGGCCGCAGAGAAGGACGAGCAGGATGTACGCACAGGAAGGACGAGGGTGGAGCAGGAGGGAGGAGGAGGAGGAGGAGGAGGAGGAGGAGGAAGAGGAGGAGGAGGAGGAGGAGGAGGAGGAGGAGGCCCAGCGTCGATGTCAGGAGGAGGAGCAGGGAGGAGGGAGGAGGGTGGCAGGAGGAGGCTGGCAGGAGAAGGGAGGGAGCAGCAGGGAGGAGGGAGGAGCGGGGAGCAGGAGGGGACAGACGATCTCAGGGGAGAAGACGTGCAGGAAACCATGGCTGCGGCAGGTCCGTGGCGAACCGACTTAGGCGCTGGCCTGTGACACCGCGGGGATCGTTCCACCTCGAACGGTCGGCCGTTCCCGACACGTCAGATCGTTCAACGTCGACCGATTCCGGGTCGCCAGCGGCGGTCAACGTTGAGAGCTGGCGGCGGGCTTCGCCGCCGGTCGGCACGACGCGAACCCACCGTCTGTGTATGAACTCCGCTGCCCTTGCCCGGGGGCGATCCCGAGATCGGACAGCGAGGCCAACCGTGGGCGACCCAGGAATGGCTGCCCGCACGCCTGGCGGGAGGAAGAAGCGGGGCAGAGGCTGCTAGGAAAGGCCTGGACTCAGGACACCACATCAAGGGATGTGTCGGCCCCTATCCCAGGCCTGGTGGGGTTTCCGAATGGACCAACAATTTTGGCCCAACTCTGGGATGCACCATGGGGGGGCGTCCATCCTCGATAGAGGTGCGTCCGAATAGCCCTCTTTGGGTGGATCCCAAGGTTTCCCCTATTTTCTGAGCTGCTTCAGTTTTGTATCGAAAAGCTGGGGGCTGGGGGAGAAACATCGCCTGCGACACCACGCCCCTGCCATGAAAGTGACAGCTTCGAGTATCTCTGCGGACAAGCTGCTGCAACCTAGCCTTGGCCTGCGTCTAAAGCCAGATTGGAGTGATAGAATAAGTTTTGAGACATGGTCGGCATCCCGACAATCACATGTTTACAGATCAGGCATTGCTACAGCTTGTCGGCCACGCGGCCTGGAAAGAGATCAACAAAATCTGTACCCCGATCCACAGACAGACCACACACGCTATCGCCCCTCCTGCACATATCAACAGGCTGTACGCTGGCACGAGCGGGGTTGCTCGATCTGGGATGCCATCCACAACATACGGAGGCCAGAGCCTCACGAGGACGTCAATGGGTTCGAAAAGCTAAAGCCGATCAAGGAGATCCAGAGCGGAGGAAGAGGCGAGAGGGAGACAGCGCACACGCTAGACTCTTGCCCTGGAGAGGGGAGTGGGAAAACAAACATTCACCCACACTGTTACTCCAAGGGTCTCTCCTGGGGTGCGTTCTGACCAGTTGTTCAAGGCCAGCCCAAACATGACAACACAAGACAACTTCCTCCTCTGACAGAAGAAGGAGGAGGAGGAGGAGGAGAAGAAAAAGGAGGAGGAGGAAGAGGAGGAGAGTGAGCGCAAGGGCGGGGAACCTCCGGCGCGCCCCTGACTTTTCCGGGGCCGTCTAGAGAGCTCCAGGCACCAACGGCGCAGGCCTCCTCTCACGACAACGCACGGGCGCCCGCGGAGCCGGCCGCTGAGGGGCTCTCGGGCGCCGCGGCCCGCCCGAAGGCGCCCCGTCACGGCCTGGGCTCCTGGCTCGGGGGCCTGCTGCGCCGCAGCATGGAGGCGCCCCCGTCGCTGCGCACGCGCCGGTGGCCGAAGCGTCGCTCCGCCGACGCCGTGCGCCTGGCGGCGGCCGCGGCGGCACGGCGGCGACTGCCACGGCGGCGGCGGCTGCGGCGGCGGCGGCAACGGCGGAGGCGGCGACGACGGTGGAGGCGGAGACGACGACTGCGGCAAGTGTGGCGATGATGGCGGCGACCACCGAAGCCTCTACGTCCTCCTCCTCCTCCTCCTCCTCCTCCTCCTCCTCCTCCTCCTACCTCCTCCTCCTCCTCCTCCTCCTCCTCCTCCTCCTCTTCCTCTCCCCCCCCCCGTTCCTCCTCCTCCTCCTCCTCCTCTTCCTCCTCCCCCCCTCCCCTCCTCCTTCTCCCCTCCTCCTCCTCCTCCTCCTCCTCCTCCTCCTCCTCCTCCTCCTCCTCCTCCTCCTCCTCCTCATCCCCAAGAATGTGTGATTCTCGGTGCCTGGAAGTCCTCACCAGACCCCCAGACCGTGATCGAAACAGCTCAGAATTGAACAGCGTGCCGCGGAGAAAGGGTCAGCACTTAGAAAGGGTCAGCACTTCTGGGGGGCCAGGTTTGCAAAAAAACGCAAACATCGGAAGTGTCGGCACGGCGGCGGCAGCGACGGCAGCGACAAAGCCTCGGCACATCGGCAGGCGGGCGCGAGGGGGCAGTAGATGCGGTGTCCACCCTGAACTCATTCTGCTTGATATTGTCGTAGATCTGCGACAAGAAATCGCCCGGGAAGTTGGAGCCGTCGTTCTGCTCGCGGAGCTGCGCGAGGAACTCGTGCTTCTGCATCTTCTTCTCTTTCTTGATCTTGACAGAGTGCAGATTTGTGGTCAGCATGATGATGGCAAACGATAAAATCATCACCGCGTCCTCCGTCCGGAAGGGGCTGGCGCGCTCCCACAGCAAACTGTCCTTTGGCACCGTCACGTCGACATAACGTCCCCCGACCTTCAGGTCGAAGTCGAGGTTGACGTCCCTGGGAAGCTTCTGGGACTCCCGGATTGCAGCGGCGCATGCGCGGCCGAAGCATGACCAGCCCTTGTCGACGTGCCCCTGGCGAGAGGCAGTCATGTGACACCTCCTGCAGAAGCTTATCAGCCTGCAGCCCTCGCAGACCAGCACCTCCTGCCCTTCCTGGTCGCCGAGGACGCCGCAATGGATGCAGCAGGGCTGGCCACTGGAAGCAGTCTTTCAACCTGCGTGTCTGACCATGGACCCCCCTGTGGCCCATCGGCCTCGGGCGGTCTTCGGCGGTCTTCCGACGGTCTTCGGCGGTTTCTGCAGGTATTCGGCGCCTTCCTTCGGTCTTCGGCGCGAAGGCTGGGCGGCTGCGTTGGATCAAACACCTGATTCGAATCATTCGCGATAGCACCTGTTATCAGGGCCGCACCCCCCGCCATCCCCCCCTCCCTGGCAACGCCACGATCCGCGGCAACGCCGTCATCACTGGAACGGTTAAGGGTGACGCTACTGGTCCCCAGTCCTCGCTCTCCCCCCCGTGACCCGTGATCCCAAGAGATCCGATGTAGTGACTCTTGTCGCAACATGGTCCTCTGGACAACTGGACCTCTCACAAGCACCGGCTTGTTGCACAACCATCCTGCGGGTCCTCGTTTTGAATGGATGGCGCCCCGCGTCTTCCTCCTCTCCTCCGCTCCTCCTCCTCCTCCTCCTCCGCCTCCTCACCCTCCTCCCATCCCTGCCTCTGCCCTCCGCATGTCCATGCCGGCGCACCCCTCACACGATTCGTGGCCGCCCTAGGGAGCTCCAACGACGGCCCCAATGACAGGGTTCGCATGTGGCCTCCCGCCCATTTGGGTGCACCCCTCACACGCTTCGTGGTCCCACGGGGAGCTCCACCGAAGGCCTCAGTGGCAAGGCTCGCTTGCGGTTTCCCGCCCATGTCGGCCTCTGTGGCAAGGTTCGCATGCGGTTCCCCGCCCACGTCGGTACAACCCTCACACGCTTCGTGGCCACAAAGAAAGCCCCCCCGAAGGCCCCAGTGTCAGGGTCTGCATGCGGTTCCCCGCTCACACGCATCGTGGCCCCATAGACAGCTCCACCGAAGGCCTCGGTGACAGGGCTTGCGTGCGGACACCCCCACACGTTCGTGGCCTCACAGATAGCTCCTCCCAAGGCCCCAGCGACAGGGATCGCATGCGGTTCCCCGCCCACATCGGCATAACCCTCACGCGCTGCGTGGCCGCCCCGGGGAGCTCCCCCGAAGGCCTCGGTGCCAGCGTCGCAAGCGGTTCCCCGCCCATGTTGGCACATCCCTCGCACGCTTCGCAATCCACCGAAAGCATTAGTGGCAGGGCTCGCACGCGGTTCCCCGCCCATTTCGGCACACGCCTCACACGCTTCGTGGCCCCATAGGGAGCTCAACCGAAGACGAACAGGGCCCGTCGCCCAGACTACTCATTGTCCTGGGGCTCAGGGAGCAGCCCATAAAGCCGAGACTCCCAAAATCCTCTGGCCGCAATTGCTTCACGACGCGAGGATGTTGTTGAACGCCTGCTGTCGCCAGGGGGCGATCCCGTTGTCGACAAGGAGAACAAGAAGAACAAGTATAAAGGGGCCCTGGGACACACACGTAAATGTAGACACGTGGCAGACTTCCCCACACTTCCCCATGTTCTCCAGGTGTTTGCCTTCCCCCACTCCCCATACATGCTCCCGCCTAAACACAGCTAAAAACACAAGAGAGACGAGTCGACACAACACACACACACACACACACAAACTTCACGACGCCCGCACGGATGTCTCGGCTCGGCGCTGGGCCTCCCCATGGTGGCGCCTCTGCCGCCCCCCCCCCCCCCCTGGCGCGCCGCGCGCTGGGCACGAGGGGAGCACCGACCCGGGAAAGCCGCGCGGGCCTCCGAACGTCAGTGCCAGGGCGGAACCTAAGCGGTGTTTTTCGTTGTCGTTTTGTTTTCGTTTTCCCTCGCGTTCGTCTCGAATCTGCCTTTACCGCAAAAGGAAGTCGAAACGCAAACGGCCCACGAATTCGCCACAAAAACCTGTTAGGTCCAGCCCTGGTCACTGCTCATGCACTACGTAGAAAGATCAGCTCCTGTTGGACAGCGGCTGCTCCACGTACCAGCCCACCGCGGCCTCTTCGAAGGGGCGACCTGACAGCCCTGGCTCTGGCAGCGCTGGGTTGAGCCGGAAGAAAGCGCGCGCGAAGCCAGTTAGGATGCGGCGGGTGCGCCAAAGAGGGGAGCCAGTAACCCTGACGACATCCTCGCGTCGTGGAGAAACTCACGACTGAGGGGGTTTGGCAGCTTTGCCTCCGGGGGCCTCCACAGGGCTCTGAGACTGTCGGAACACGACTCGGGATAAAACGTCGGCCCCTGGGAAGAGAAGGTCAATACCTCTGGGGAGCCAGGTTGCGAAAAAAACGCGACGTCGGACGACTACTGGAGAGGGGGCCCAGGAAGAGGGGTATTGGCGCATCATGGCCAAAGGCATGCCGGCGGACAAGGGAGGAGGGAGGCCAGGGAGCGTGCTTGAAGCACAAGGGGGCCATGACATCTCTGAGGACTTCATGCCCTCCAGAAACGATATCCACACACACACACACACACCCTAGTCCCAAAGATCCCATGTCTTGACTGTTTTCAATACGGGGTCCCCAGCTCGACCCCTTCCCGGGGACAGGCTTCTCATCCCTGGTCTGAGGTCGGGCATGTCCCCCTGCAGGCGGATTTTGGGAGAACCCCTAAAAATGTAAAACATGCCTCAAAATAGTCGAACAAATAATCAGAAAATCCTCCCCAGCCTATTCTTCTACTATTTTTGAATTTTCCTCCTGTAGAGGGACAGGCCCGACCGAACCCTAGTCGTTTCTGCGCCGACCCCGGAGCCCGGCGAGGGCCACCAGAGCCTCCGAAGACTGCGAGGGACTCCAGCCTTTCTATTTCCGATACGCTGGTGGCCTGCGGGCAGCAGCCCGGACCTCCGGCAGCCGTTCGAGTCGATCATGTCGCCCTATAGGAAAGCTCTCGACGAGGCGCAGCTCCTATGAAACGCATGCCGAGGCGGCAAAACCTCCAGAATGAACGACGTCTTCCTCCCCCGCCGCCCCGTTCGACGACGAGAAAGTCCTCACCTGTCGGGCGCCCAGAGGTCTGGACACCCTTCCTTGCGACGAATGTTCGATTCATCCCGAGTGACTGTTTGATGGCATGGCCCCGCGGCCTTGTGAGAGCCCGGGAAAGCAAGACTTGCCAGACAACTTCCGCCTGCATCCTTTCACGGCGCGAGCCGTCGGGGCATCCCCGGGTCCTCGCCCCCCGCCTTGGGCGCCCCGGAATGCGGTCGATCTGGGCGGACTCCCCCGGCAGCCGGAAGCGCCGCAGGTACGCGCGGAGGGCGGGCACGAGGTCCAGCCCGGAGAGCGCGAAGTTGCAGGGGTACTGCTCGCACAGCTGGACCCCTGCCCCGGGGAGGTGCTGTTTCTCCAAGCACGTGCTGGCACGGACCGGGGATCCGCGGGTCTGCGCGTGCGCGCCAGGTGCACGGATCCGGGAACGCAGCCCCCGAGGCATGTCGCCAGCGCAATGTGGTATGGAAGCGGGGCCCGTCCCAAATCTTCGCGCATCAATCCATGCTTGCGATTCCGCGACACTCTTGTGGCAAACGACCGTGGAGCTTAGGAATATTGCTCGCGAGGACCGTACGAAGTTAGAAAAACTGCAAAATAGCCACACACACACACACCCCTCTCTCATCACCATCACCATCACCATCACCATCACCATCACCATCACCATCACCATCACCATCACCATCACCATCATCATCATCATCATCATCATCATCATCATCATCATCATCATCATCATCATCATCGTCATCATCATCATCATCATAATCATCAGCATCATCATCATTATCGCCATCATCATCATCAGCATCATCATCTTCATCATCATCGTCATCATCAGCATCACCATCGTCACCATCGTGATCATCACCATCATCATCAGCATCATAATCATCATCACCATCATCATCATCACCATCATCACCATCGTGATCATCATCATCATCAGCATCATCTGCATCATAATCGGCATCATCACCATCAACATGATCGTTAGCATCATCATCATCGTCGTCATCATCATCATCACCATCACCATCATCACCATCACCATCATCATCATCACCATCATCATCAGCATCATCATCATCAGCATCATCATCATCATCGTCATCAGCATGATCAGCAGCATCATCATCATAATCAATATCAGCATCATGTACTCATCATCACCACCATCATCATCGTCTCATCCTCATCTTCATCACAATCATCGCCAACGTCCGCATCATCAGCATCATCATCAGCAGCATCATCATCAGCAGCAGCATCACCCTCCTAGTCATAGTCGTCCCCCCCCCAGAGCCGAAGGGTCTGTGGTCGCCCAGGCACTGGCCGAGCAGGTCCACGGACACGCGGTCGCCCGCGCTGTACAGCAGCCTGGCCGCGTCCGACGCGGAGAGCCCGGCGGCCTCGGCGTTCCTCTGCACGTCCTTCCCGGCTGCGCCGAAAAATGGGGAGGAGGAGGAGGAGGAGGAGGAAGAAGAGGAGGACGAGGAGGAGAAGGGGTTGGAGGAGGAGAAGGAGAGGAGGAGGAGGAGGAGGAGGAGGAGGAGGAGGAGGAGGAGGAGGAGGAGGAGGAGAAGGAAGAGGAGGAGGAGGAGGAGCGCCAGTAGATTCCAGATGTCTTTGATCCTCATGCCCGCCAACCGTAGGGCTGGCTCGCATTCGGCCCAGGCGGCAGGAGACTAAACTCAGGCATCTTGTCCCGACGGTGAGTAGTACCTTTAGTTGTTGGTGTACAGCAATGGCTGAGCCACCTTGCCTACGCGCCCAATCCTTAGAGATATGGTCAATGAAGAAAGAGAAAGCGGTGGCAAGGAAGGCATTCTCACGTGTCAGATCACACGCAAGATATTGGGACGGCAACCCGAGACCAAGGCGGAAAAGAGGACAGTGGGGGAAGACACTGCGAGGACGACAGACGAGGAGGACAATACGGGGACAACGGAGGTAGTGGGCGATCTGATCGGGTCGGTCGCATCCAAAAATGCAGCTACAGCATTTTCCAGAGGCGTGCATTCTGTCAGTGGTGGTCCAACCTCCCGCGATCGTCTTCATGTACTGCCAGCGAAGAGCCGGAGGAGCACGGCGCATATTCTCCCGAGCCGAACCTCAACGCAGACAAAGGTGAAGAGCGGGAAGGATCCTGAACAACGACCTTAGTCGCCTAGCAATGAGATGCTCGACCTGATCTGGATGAACCTCAAGGCTCATCGTCTGCAGAAAAAATCCTTGAGTTTGGGGACGCTGGGCATTGGCCACAGCCTCCTCTCTGGCCTCTGCAGCACGGGTCGCAGCAACTTGAAGCTGAGCGGTGGTGAGCGGAATCGCACGGGAGGGCCGCTCCATCAGGAGCGCGTAGAACTGAGCGGTGCTCTGTTTCATCTGCAAATACGGCGTGCAAAACTCCCGTTGGAGTACTCCGAGCAAGGAGATGTGATCCACGCGGCTTGCCAGGGCATCGCCAACCTCTTGCAGACGGGTCAACCGCCCTGGCCAGACATGCGAGAGTGACGTTAGCCGTGCGCCAGGCACACGCAAGGGCCGTGGCCGCCAGTGAAGCAAGGGCGGGAGAGGGGGGCAAAGTGGACAGGGGAAGGAACTCGGGGAGAGCGAAGGAGTCAAGTGGGAGAGGAAGGCACGTATGGATGCCCTAAAGCTCCCTCTTCAGAATGATCCTCGGGAAGCGATAAAACTGGCAGGCAGATTTATGACATGCGCGAGGCGATTGACGAGTTGCATTGTCGGGCGCCTGTGTCAGCTGAACTCGCGAAAATACTTGACTCCATACAGCGAGCGACGTACTTCTGACAGGGGCAGTCCCAGATGCTATCGGGCGTTGCCATTGGTCCAATGAGGGCCCCCTAGAACGGAGCAACCACGACGTAATGCAAAATTGCACCACGACGCAAATCAGAGACAACAGGCATAGAGTGGCAACGTGCCGGAAACGGCGGAATGGGGGCTCGAGGACCGCCACCGAACTAAACTCTTGAAGAATGGTGCCGATGTCGTCCGCACAGGCACCCATGGCGCCCACCGAAAGAGAGGGGGGTGGGCGAGCGAGAATGCGGAGGAAGTGGTCGAGTCCGAGAACCCTCAGGGTTTCGCTTAAAGGGCATCCTTGTGCAACGCCAGAACGGATGGGGATCGAGAGCTGGCTCTGACCTCCAACGCGGATCCATCCGACCATCTGGTCATACGTCGCTTGAAAGGCGAGTTCAAATCAAACCGAGGTGTTAAGCCGGCGAAGAACACGACAGAGAAACCTACGGCTGAGGCTGGAGAAGCCAGAGACAAAATCCAAACATATAAAAACTGGCAGATCTCGGTCCGCGTTTGGGTCCAAGGAGGCAATCCTAGCCGCTGCGTCCATCGTCAAAATGTGGCTCGTGAAATTCCGGCCAGAAGTGAAACCATGCTGGGGCCGCTCAGTCCTTGCCTCAGGCACCGATTTAAGCAGATAGTTGATAGCAGACGCAATTGCTTTCGCATCCTGGTTTTTCAAAACTCAGTCGCCGCGTCGCACTGGGAGCGCGGGCGCAGTCGAGCAAGTCGGACCTGCTCGCGTCCGCCGCACCCTTGGGGATAAAGGCGACGAGGCTGTCGTCGATTCCTGCGCTCAGCGCTGCGCCAGAGAACATCCTCTCGAGCAGCGGGTATACATTGTCCGTTGCCATGGTGGAAGGTGGCCGCGCATCCACAGGCAGGCCATCAGGCCCAGGGGCCGCGCGGCGAGCACGGCGGAAAGCGTGTCGGAGCTGCTCCAGGGAAGGCATCTGGAGCGCATGTCATGGTAGGACCAGTCCCTCCATCGCGTCGCTCAGGAAGGAGATGCGTCGCGTAACCATTGCCACTTGCTGCTCGTGCCATTTGCGATTCTGCGTCTCACAGGTGTCCGTGAACTCCTCGGGCAGAAGATGACGCACCCCTTCGCCTGTGACTTGAGAGCGCGGGCGGCCGAGCCCAGCGCGAAGAATAAGCGCGCGAGCAGCCCGTCGATCCCGACGCCAAAAACAACGAGCAATACTGCGCAACGTGAGTCTCTCAGCATCGCTCGAGAGCCGCCCAACGCCATCGGGGAACCGAGAGAGAGAGAGAGAGAGAGAAAAAAAAAGAGAGAGCGTTACAAGCCATGGCTACCGTTTTTTTCTCCATGGGCCGCGTATTCTCTGACACGAGAAGCTCTGGTGGCAGCGCGCACTTGCTAAGCTCCTCCATCATGGCATTGAGAAGGACAGCGTACTGCTTGAATTTGAAAAAAGGTGAAAAGGGATGGTCTGTTCACGCCGTGCACGAGGCTGGCGGGCACGGACTCGGAGATGGACGATAGCCTGATCAGTGAGCAACCAACCCGAGAAATCAGCAGCCTCCCTGTGAATTTCAAGATCGCACATCCACCGTTTCATACATTGACCAGGCAGCGACAGGCAAGCACGATCGACGGTGGTCGCCGCGGAGGAGTCCTTCGCATATCTGGCCAGCTGGTCACTCACAATATCATCCATGCCATCATTGAACATCGCATTCCACTGCGGAAGGTGCTGGCGGCATCGATCTGCGGCGCGTGCATGCCGGGCAGCCTGCGGGCGCAGATAATCAGCAGTGGCCGACGCATTGAGATTGGGATCACCGATTGCCACGAAGGCGAGATGTGCATGGGCTTCATGTGCCCACCGGGAGGGGGCGTGCCAACAATCTGCCATGATATCCAATGACTCACTCGAGAACTCAAACTCATGCATGCTCACGAGCGATAGGGGGCAACCCCACCGAGAATTGCGATTACGAAGAACGCGAGCACGACCCAAAACCAAGACGGTATGATCGAATCTCGGACGTTCGTGATCTGGAGTGGCCTCGAGCACCTCTGCATCAGGCGCAGGCGCAATAATAACCGCCCAACCAGCGCCTGCGAAGGTAGCCCCACAAGCTGATTAGAAGACGTGGTGATTGACCTTGCAGCGCATGAGAGTCTCAAGCAGCAACAGGCGGCTCCTTCGCACTTCCTGAAGCGCGAGCACCGCACGTTGACGCAGAAGAGGAAGAATGTGGCAAAACTTTCAAACAAGAGTACGACGCCTGGTGCATAGCAAAGAGCGGGCATCCAAAGAAACAATATTCAGGCCAGCCTGCGCTCGACGGGGCAATCCAATCTTCCATGGAGACCAGCGTTCGCCAAATATGCCACGCACACACACACACACACTCGCGTCGAGCTGGCCAGCCGGGCTGGCCAACATATTGGCGAACTGTACCTTGTAGCGCTCGTGGTCGATGCTGAATTGCTGGGTGGCCTCTGGGTCCCAATCGATATTGATGGGTTCGTTGGCATCGCTGCCGGTCTTGAGTCCGCGCACTGGCATGGTCTCCGCCACGGTGGTCCCTCGAGCCCGTTGGCAGCGCCATGGAAATTCAGGTCGTGCATCCGTGGGGATACGGTGCAATTTCTCGGCCTGGATCTCGCGACGGGTGTCTTTGGGCGACTTGCCACCACTGAGATGGAGAGGCCTGGGGTTGCGCTCCATGTGCAGCACCGAGAAATCCCTCCACATGCAGCCCATCTTGAGCGCCTTCGTGAGAGCCAACGCGCGTGCGGGCGCCTCAGGACCACCTTCGATCTGGATGCTGAAGCGGCGGTTGGGGGCGCTGGGGCCGACGATGTGCATGCAATATGCAGTTACACCCGCAGCGTGGAACTAATCGGCGACGGCGGCCCGCAGCGCACCCGAGCTGAAGATGCTGGGGGAGCCACACGTGGAGATGGTGGACTCAGCTGCACGGTCCCAGTCTGCCAGTTGCTGGAGGGAACACGGTGGCGTCTCCGCCTCCGCGATTGCGAGCAAGTCCTCCGTCTTCTCGAAGGTTGCCCGCATATTGACCTGACATTGCTGGATCTTGTTGGAGGACGCCTGGCAGACCGCGACGGACCTCTCAAGCTCAAAGTGCTCAAAGTGCTTCGTATGCATCGGCGACATCTCCGTGCGCATGGTGGAGATGAGGCTGGCCAGCAGCGACGTCTGCATTGCTGAGAAAGACGGCTGAACGATGTTGGAGACTGTGGACTCAAGCGCTGACTCCGTGGAAGCGAGCTGAGCTGCAACGATCCGCTGGATAGAATCTTCCAGGCCTCCTGACTGTGGTACGCTCGAGCTGCTTGCCGCCTCTCGACCCGCCCCAGGAGGTGTGTGAATGGGGATGGCCTGCCGCCAGGGCTCACAGCTGGCCATGGGGTTCACCCGCATAGCGGGAGCAGCCACCACTCCAGCGCCAACGTGCAACTCCTGACTTGGGAAGGTGGCGGCCACGTCGCGGTCGGCGACGAAAACAGCAGGGTCACCCATGGCCGCGAGCGTGGCACTGGCGGCAGCGGATCTTGCGGCAGCGGGTCCCTCTTGAGCACGACGGGTCCTGCGGTCGCCACGTGGAGCACCTCCGTGTCCCTGGCGACGTCGACGGCGGCGCCTAGACTCAGGTAGGCTGTCAGCAGCACTGCGACCGCTGCGGCTGTGATCACTCATCATTCTCATCACGCTCAGGTGAGTCTGACCTTGCTCCAGACGTCGGCATGGCATCAGCAGTCGGGGTGGCAGGAACTGGAAACTCCACAATTTACCCGCCAGCGCGACTGCACGAGGTCGTCACGATGCAGGAGAGCAGGAATGCTTCTGTGCGGGGGCCCAGGTCCCGCGGAGAAGGCGGAGAAGACCTGCCAAACTGAACTATTTTACTCGCCTCGGATCAGAGGTCTCCACTCTGGCCCACGGGGGAATCATCGCATTGAGCCAACATGGCTACGGAGGAGAAGGAGGAGAAGGAGGATGAAGGGGAGGAGGAGGACGAAGAGGCGGAGAAAGGGAGAAGGAGGAGGAGGAAGCGGAGGGGGAAGAGGAGGAGGACGAGTAGAAGGCGGAGTGGGGGAGGAGGGCGGGGGAGGAGCGCCGAGTGGGTCGCGTGCTGGATCGCAGGTGGATCAAGATTGGGTCGCAAGTGGGTTGCCAGCTGGGTCGCGACTGGGTCGCAAGCCAGGTCAGAGGCGGGAGGCGGGCACGCAGGTGGGCAGCGGCCAATGTACGCAGGCGGGGCCGCGAGTGGATCGCGGGCCGGGTCGCTGGTGGGTCGCGGGGAAAGCGCCAGAAAGAAGGAGGGGCGAATTAGCGCACTCCTCCCGTTGTCATCGCCCTCTCTCCGTTGAACGCCGAATTTTCTGAGTAGATGTTCGATCGTTCATTTTGAAACAGACTGGCCAGAAGCGACCCTGATCAATGATTCGATTGAGCACGAAATGCGATCTCGTAAAATTTCCATTCAGGCGCGCCAAAAGAGATGCTTGAGGTCCAAAAACCTTACGGTCGGGAACTTTTGCTCAGCGTGTACTGGCGGCGGCCCCGGCGATACGCCACGCTCTTCTAGCGGATAGCGTGTCGCTCCGCACCGCGGGGCGGGGGCTCGCAAAAGCTCTGGGCAATGGCGCTGGGTGTGAATGGGGTTGAAGTACAAGGGTACAGAACCCCTGATCCGTTGGTAGAGGGAAGGAGGGATAGATGGATGTCTTTCCCTCCTGCACGATCAAAGGTCTGATCGATCTGTCCCAATACCTGAGCCCAAACGGCCAGGCGCAGGAGAGGTGAGGATAAGGAGTATATATGAAGGTATTACACGGGTTCTATTCACACACCCCGTCCCGAATCCCGCCCGCATGGTAGGACTCGGGAATAGAGGAAAAGATCCCGTCACCCTTTTACTCCTCTAATCCTCAATTATGTCAGGCAGCTGAACGCAAAATCAGTATAGCCTCAGCTGCAAGGTAAGGTAAGAAGGAACACCCAGGGTCCCGATTTCTTCGCCAAGCACGCTTTGGCGCCCCCTCGGTGCGCCCCCCAAAAACGCTTCGGCACTCGAGGGCGGAGAAGAATGAGACACGGGTGGGCGGAGAAAGAGGATCTGAGCCAGTTAAAGCAACATCAGAAGCTGCCGCGCCTAAGCGGGGCAGGTGGTGCCACCAGCTCTCTGTCGAGAGCTGGGTATCATATCATTCTCAACGCAATGTAAGTAAAGTCTAACGAATAAACGAGAAAAAAATATTCGGAGGTCGTGTTGATGAACATTATCGCGTTTAGAAACACGTTTAAATATCAAAGCAAATGTCTGGCCAGACGCAAAGTCGTGTTGATAAACACGAAAAAGTTGCATATATATAAATTCTGTATTTGGCGACTCCCGTTGGCGTTGCTCCTTAGGGGACTGCTTTGGGTATCGCAAGGATCTGTGTGTGTGTGGCCACTTGTCTTGGATAGTGAAGTGGCCTAAAAGAATATAATAGCCACCGCTCGAGGCGAACTTGTATAATGATGAAGTTCAAGCCTTTCGAGCGGTGGGCCTGGCGGTCGACTCTACTACGCGTTGCCCCTCTCGTAGAACCTGCGGTCCCACATCCTGTGGCCGTCGTGCGACGCGTAGCTCGTCGTGAAGGTCTCCCAAGGCGCCCTCGGGATCCAGTGGCGGAACCACTCATTGTACTGGATGTCGCGGACGTATACGAACTCGCCGTTGTTGTCCGCGATGTATATCCAGCATTTAATGTAGTAGCTCCAGTATCTGGGGCCCCACTGGCTGTCCTCCAGGTCGTCGCGCCACCATCTAGCGTAGTCCTCCGTCGTGCGCGCCCTCTTGGCGCGGGGAGGCGTAGCAGGTCTGCGGCTGTCGTCGCTGTCCTGCCGCTGCGCTGCAGTGCCGCGCGGCCCCGCGGGCATGTAGTCCTGCGCGCCTGAGGCGCTGGGCCCTGCAGCGTCGCCAGGAGCGTGGCGCGGCGGCGGCGGCGGGTGCCGCGGCATGCGTGGCTCCATGGCATCATCAGAGTGTTGGGAGTATGTATCAGGTTCGATCGGATCGCTTCTCATCCCTGAATCAACCCCCCTCTGGTCAGTGGAACCCAAGGCGGGTTCAACATAAGCAAGCGCGGCAAGCTTGCGCTGCGTGACTCTCTCACGGGTGCCATCCCCTCTGGGCAGGGCAATCGTGACAAGTCCGCGCGCCTGCCGCGTGCTTCGGTCGAGTCTGCCTGCGTTCAACCACCACTTCTTCCGACCAGCTTGGCCAGTCCTGATGCTGGTCTCGAGGATTTCACAGGCGCCGCGCATGTCCTCAATGGTATAGGCGTTATTGTCTTTATTGGCACGAGCGCATGTCATTTGGTGGTGGAACTCAAATCATTGAGAAAGCGCTGAATGAGGTTGGCAAAGGGATGGTATAGAGGTCTGTCGTCATCACGCTCGCCCATCAATCTGCACATGTGTGCAGGAGGGGAGCCAGCGGCGACCCACTTCTCATACCTCTTCCTAGCAGCATTTGCCATTCTCCTCAGCACGTCTTTCTCATTGCCTGGAACGGAGCGCTTGCCCATCATGATGACCTGCGCTCCGTCTCTCATGTACCTCGTGATGCCCTCCTGGGAGAGCGTCGTCTTGATCCAGTTGGTCAGCTTCTGGAGGTATGCCAGGTCGCTCTCGACAGCGGTGCTTTTACCCGTGGCACCTACGGCAACGGTGTACTGCCAGCATATGTCACAAACGGTACCTTCATCTGTAACGAGCCCTAGGGATAAGATGCGACCGCAATTCCGACATCGCGCGGTATCATGCTGAATATATTCTGGGGCTCCGTCAATCGTGAGGTGCCCACGAGACCCCAGCGAGTGTCCCGACCACGAGCAAGACTGCGGCAAATCTGATCGATGGCATCGCGGTTGATCTCGGCGGTCGGACGGGAAGCGATCGATCTGCTCATTCCATCGATCTCGATCCTGGACAATCTTTCCCCTGGCAGTCCACCGCGCTCGGTCGTGTCGTTGTCCGCGTCGTCAGTATCACCATGGCATGCGTTTTCTGTACGGATACGGCTAGCCTCTTCCTGCAAGGCGGACTCGTTGTCACCCTCCTCGCGGTTGATTCCCTTCTGTTGGGCTATGATCCGTACCATGGTTTCCTGATCTGGAGCTGCGGATGCAACGCTGCCTGGATCCTGGGGAATGTTCTGCTCCGCGCCTGGGTCACGCGGCGCGGCAGGTGTTTCCACCAGCTCCCTCCATACGGGGAAGCCTGGGTTACCGAATGTCTGGATGCAATGTGTAAATAGATCACGCAACGTCTTGAGTGCAGGATGGTTCTGATGAATAGCATCTTTTCTGAAATCACGAAGCTCAGCAATACTGTCCAGCCGTATTATTTGATACACTTTAGAGATCCATTGGAAGACGCCTGTAGTCGATTCCTCAATGACCTCTGGGCCCAGATCGTGTACCAACTTTTTGAAGAAGCTATCTGCACTGCAAATCGGTAAGTCACGTGCCCATTTGTGGGTATGCTTGTAATCAAAATAGTATGTCTCCGCGCTCCATGTTTTGGATCCAAATAGAATCCCAGATCGAAAGTATGACTGTGCTTTACCCGCCACAATCTTATCAGCGCCCGTGTGCACCTCAATGACTTGTTTCACCTTTATCATAGGTGAGTCCACCAACAACTCCGATGCCCAGCGGTATATGCGGTGGTCATATGATTGCTTGATCCACTTTGAGTCCTCCTCTGGGTCGTAGTCGGGGTGGTTGAGGGAGTCCTCTGGAGGGTCGATACTATTGTCGAGGATGCTCGCGTCGACGTGCTCATCTGCCTGGATCTCTGCTGATAAATCTGATCTCATGTTTTCATTTGCTGCTTTCTCTTCGGCAGTGAGTGGGATGTTTGATATATCCACAATGACGGTAACCAGAGGGTCAGCAGATTGGCCTGCCTTTTGTTGGGGTCCATCGTCCGCGGGAGCAGTATCCTCGGCAGGTGTGGCCACCAGCTATTCGGGATCGGGTGTCCGAGGAGCGGGCCGTCTGGTCGGCGCACGTGGGATACGTGGCTTATAAATGCTCGGCATTCCGAGATATGGTAGATCACCATCTGTTTTATGCTGATGTATTTTGTCGCGGCATGAGGATGGTCCTTCCAGCGCAATATTCATATCTCTCGGGTCGATGTCGGCACGTACTGGCAAAGCAAAGACAACGCCCTTGAGAGGCATGCTTTTGTCGTTGTACCATATGTTTACCCATCGTAAACCGTAGTTGAGGATAGGTATTTGTACCGCAAAGAACATGTCAAAGACTCCGAAATGAATGATGTGGCCGTATATGTGGCCCTTGTTCATGAGGACCTTGGTGTTGTGATTGCCCTTGGGGTAGTGCTTGTCATAATTCTAACAATTGGTAGATCCCCAATTCTTAGTGACAATGAAATCCCCCATGCAAACATCATTAAATATAGGCCGACGATTCCAATCTTTCTGTGTAATATTTGATGTGATGGGTCGAAGAGCCTCTCGGCAGTATGACATAGCGATCAACCATTCTTTATCTTCTGTATTGTGCTCGCAATTGTTGATCATAGCGCGGACCATTTGTTCGTCCAAGGCGTCGGCGTCAGATATGCGGCCAGCAGGGGCTGCCCCCAGCTGAGGGGCAATCGGTCGCTGAGCCGAAGATGCTGATGCTGATGGTGTCCTTGGCTGCTGATCCATGTCGTGATCCGTGTCAGCTGGTGTAATCCCAGGAGGGATGTCGATGAACTCCTGCCCAGGAAGAACGGCACACATTTCGCATTTGCTCAATGGTTGTCTCGCGGCCAATGGCGGATAGTCCCAGGCCGGGCCCTCCGGCCATATCTGCTGGCCGTGCGCGTGGCGTGGTTGGAGACGGCGAATTGCAATGACTGCCGCTGCGGGAACCACGTCTTCTGTCATAATAGCGCCTTGGGCGCCCAACCAAAATCTGCAACCAGCTTTTGTGGCAATCTCCATGTTGATCACCAGCTCGACCTCGTTCTTGTAGTGATTGAACTTGTATGACTGTACCGAGGTGTGGGGATTCTTCTGGACATTGTCTATATATGTGCTGGAACTGAAGAATGCCTCCGTGCGTGGTGATGGTTTATAATATTTGTCTCTCTGAGAAGATGGATCGATATAGCCGGGAATGATCTCTGTCTTGAGAATGTTGCGCCAAACACGGAATGTCGTGTCATGGTGGAGGTATTTCACGTCTGTCCATTGTAGGCTCTCCCAGCCCATGTTCCATGGTTTGGAAAGTGGATTGACGCAACTGTGGCCTCCAACACATCGAATGGCAATAACGCTGTTCCAATCGAAACAGCTGGGGTCGCCTCCTTCGGGGATTGGTTTGGCGTATATATCAATCCGATTCTTCTGCGGGTCAATATGTTTCCGGAACGCACGAATGATGAATATCGGGTAGTAATCATTCCAATCGGGGTACCATCTTTCTCACCATCCTTTTTGAAGTGCGTCATGGCCGCATCGGTGGATGGTCCGTTGTGGCTTTTACGATCACTGAATTTCCATTTGACCACATCCTGAAAGGATTTCCAATTACTTGGGATCTTCCACTCACGATCCGTTGTATTCGGCCATATGTTGATACGTCGATCGTGAAATTGATTGATGTGGAACTTCTTGTAGTGGATCTCGTGGCGTAACATCGTCGTGATGTCTTTGCTCATGTATTTAGGATCTCCGAGCCACTCATCAAATAATTCAGGACCATAACGTATATCGTCGTAATGTGGTAGTGATATCCACTTCCATTCCGGAAAACAACCAGATTGTGCAATATCGGGAGCGTGGGCAATCACACAATCGTCGTGTTGCAATTGATCGAACCATTCCTCATTCTGTAGGCAAGCAAATCCATTGGTCGCAGATATACCCCGCAATACAGGAGAAACGTACGGATGGTCATCCACGATGCCTGCTTGAAGCTTGTACTCTCGAATAGTGCATGCGTTGTCGAGCATCCCGACCTGGCTGATGTCCTCGTACATGGAACTCTCGCAGCTGTCCTGCCACGACAATAAATTCACCGTGTGTGGAGAAGGGTCGTCGTCGGCAGGAGTTGCCTCCAGCTCCATCGCATCTAAATCAGTGCCGTCATCGGGGATCGGGACTGTCTCGGCTTTCGGGAGCTGTCCTGCTGGCGACTGGTCTGCTGGCGTGCGGTTTGGGAGCGGGCCATGCGTTGATGGCTCTGGCACGGCTATCGGTTGCGGGCCAGGCTGTAGTGGCTCAAGCAATGGGCCTGGTGGTGCTGGCTGGTCCGCTTCAACCGCCGCGCGCCATACGGCAGTCGGAACATCGGGATCGTGCCCCAATGCCACTCGATCCCATGCATTCTGTCTGAAGAATGTTTTGCATGCTTCGATGGTCTGTTGGTTCTCGGCAGCAGGGCCTACACGGTGGGCGTTCAACCTGTTGCCTTCTGCAATGAGTCGTGATTTGGTCGCCTCATCGTCTCCGTCCAAGTCGGTAATCTGCTGTAGAAACTGCTCAAACACAACCCAAGTAACAGCATGTGCATCTTCAACTGTTTTAATGATCTTGGGGTGGAGGAGCTCTTGTTTCTCGACTGAATCCCAGGATGCCCATTCCCCAGGGTAGTCGTTGATCAGCAGTAAGAGGGAACTGAATAACTCGTCATATGCAGGACCAAGTGGATCGTTCTGAGGAATAGCCTTGTTCGGCTCGCGAGGATCAAGTGCTGGTGGCTGTGCCGGGATTCCAGGAATAGGTATGCTTGGGTCACCTGCGGTAGCAGGCAGTGATGCCGGCAGCGTACCATCGGCACATGATGCCATCCAAGCACAATGAGCCATCTCGCCTGCTGTCTGTGTCATCAGCGTCGTGAGGCTGGGATCTCTCTTCCATTCGTTTGTGATCCTCTCTCTAAAGTCAAGAGCCTACATGATCTCTTTGGCCTGTCTGTAGGCCTGCTCGTCCGTAACAGGAGTCGTGATGGGAGGTATGAACGGATACGGCTGAGAAGGCAGTGACTGGATCAAAGCACAGAAATTACGATAGCATACTGCGTCACAGAACTGTGTCGTAAACATCGCCATGTTGTGGTTGTTCTGTTTTGCGTGCCAAGCCTGAGGCGTAATTCTATCGTACGCTTCTACCCAGTGGCCTGATGGAAGAACTGTAATACCACGATTTTGCATCGTCTTGACCAAATCGTCCGTGTGGTAATCGAAGTTCGGATGCACGCCCCATTGTGCTGCTTTGCCTGGCCCCATAACCGTAGGGCAACGGAAGTACTGCATCACATCAATAAAGCGTGATACATCCACTTGTACGTGTACTGGCATAAGCGTCGGGACGCCGCCCTCACATTCCATATTTTGGAGCTCGCGCACAGAAGTAGGTGCACGATCCCCGTGGCGACGCATGTCCACGGTATTATGTCCGTGGTTGGCACATGCGATGTCGTTTGCGCTCCATGCCGCCGTGGCATTGAGGCCTCTGCAATAGTGCCTTTGTTTTACGTATGCAGGAAAATCATTGGCCCAATATTCCCAGATGACCTCGTTTAATTCACGCCACTTTTTGATAGAGGCACTGTCGCTGTATATCATCAGGCCTCTGGCCTCGCGGATCGAGGGTGGACTCGAACTGGTTGTTGAGAATAGCTGTGGTGCGGCTCTCCTGTGTCTGCGTACGCTGTTCACGGAGCTCTGCCATATCACAGCGGGTGTCTCCACCAGCCTCTGGCAATTGAATGCAGTCCTGGTCAATCGGCGCGTCGTTCTGTTTGAACCATTCTTTGTAATTGCCAAAGGAGAATGCCCACATCATGATGTCGTCGCGGATGATGGTCGACAAGTGCTCGAGGGTAGCGCCACCCATGCATTCCGCGCGATAGAGGCACGGCATAAATAACGGTACAAGACCAACGTTTGATACTTTGGCGAGATGGTCTCGCTTCCGTGGACTGTTGAGCTCGTCGATGCCGTGACTTGGGTACTTATTGTGCTTGGCGGCCTTGGACCCTTTCTTGGGCTGCAGAATCCATGTTGAATCGGTGTACAAGTTTGTCCATTTGTATGCGTGCCCTGATGTACCGAAGGCATGATGCAAGAGAAGTCCCAGATCTTCCTGTACGAGTGAGTACCACCCGTTGTCTGAAAGAAGAGTAGAAACCAACCGGCCACCACAAAACGCGCTGCACTTTGCTTGTTCTAGCCCGAGTGGGTCAATATCAGGACCAGGAGTAAGACCAGGGTCAATCTCAGTGGGGGCCTCGCCGATGAATACAGAGCCCTCGTCGTATGGTTGCCAACGATAAGTACTCGTCATAGTTTCGTCGTGCTCTGGTAGTGCCTGCCAGCCGTCTGGGTGATCGGATGGTGTTGCCGCCGTCTTGGAGTATGATCCGATACCTCCAAAGCCTCCGCGTGCAGTCAGCCATGTACTGAGCTTGCGGCGGAATTTGCTTGTCTGGCTAATGTCGGAAAATGCCCTCATTTCGGTGACAAGGTTATCTTCGACAGCGTGGCCGATGTGTCCCGCAGTATCTGATGTCCTGGCTAAGCCAGGTCGGCGCGTGGGTAACTTGATCTTTCCACGATCAAGTTTAGGAGCATAGCTTGGAGTTGTCAACCCATTGCTGTATACATCAGAAGGTGCACAAAGACCATTTCCATAATAGTATTTTGTATCCTGAACGCTGTCCTCGGCATATTGTCCCAGTACTGCACTGCCAACTTTGGACCAATCGTTGTGAATCATAATCCACTCCGTCTTCAATATCACCGTCGTAAGGTCCATTGGCGGACACTTGCGGTGTGCCCCTGGGATCACCGCGTTCAAATGATCATGTAAACCACGAACACTTTCTTGTACAGACGAGTTACGAGTGAAGAGGCTGGAGATCATGCACATGGCCCTCATGAAAGACAGCCATGGTGTAGCCGTAATCGTGCTGTACTCGTAGTTGGCGTCGGCGCCGACTGTTCCACCAGTTTCGCTGATCCAACTCTTGACGTCAGCGGACGCAGAGCGGGCAACTTCTCGAATAGTGGATTCGTCGGGTACGCGGAGTTCAAAATTTGCACTGCGATCAGCACGCCGTTGATGTATGTATATGTATCCATCATCAGGATCACGAGGGCGACCAGTTTGAGCGCGGTACGTGAAGCCCACGCGGTCGTCGTCCTTGGCGTTCGGGTCGTACTCGGCGTCGCAGCCGATGGGCCAGCCGACGAGGCGGAGCGGCTGTGCCTGATCCATCTCGGGGATGGGGGTATCGGGATTAGAACCGATCTCACTTATTTGCGCCTCGCACACGGCGAACAGGATGCTTGTACGCTTTGTAGCTCGAGTCGTAAAATTGCTGCGGCACGAACGCATAATGAGTGTCCTAGACCTCTCTGTATTCTGCGGAGGTGAGGGAGGGTGGCGGGGTTGTCTACCATGCGGGGAACGTGCTCTCGAACGAGGTGTGCGCGAACCGGTAGCTGCAGCGGGTGCTCCAATGTGGTACATGCATGCACATATGCCCTCGTGATTGGCTTATCCAACGCATTGCATTCCACATTATGATCCTACCTCGCCCCATCTTTTATTCTCTGTAAGTAAGATTTTGCATACTTCCGGACATCCATCCAGTTTTGGAGGTTCAGAAACATGAGGTAAACCGTCGGGCCTCCGTGGCCCTTTCAGTGGTTTCCATAGTTTCTTTGGAGGACATTGTACCGGAGTAACGGGAAATATGAGCGAGTGTTCCAAGAGGTCCTTCCAGAGGTCTGCTTTCTTTGGCTCGAAATGTTTGGTCATCATATCTGCAATCTGCTCTTTTGTACCTACATACTTGAGCTCAATATGTTCAAATTGGCATGTCTCACATATCCAATCCAGGTTGATACGATGAGTACGATGAAGATGACGAAGTGCTGGTGTACGTCCATTTTGGACAATTTTGATCACGGCCCGGTTGTCCTCGAGGACGATAAGACGCACTTTGGGAGAGCTGATCTCCTGAGCAGGTTTTGGATCCACGTGCAATGCGGTACCCTCATGGGATATCGTACGCCTCTTTGGAGGCGTAGGTAACTCCGTCTTCAGCGGTAGTTGCCTACGGCTAGGAGAAGATCCCCTTGTGGGGGGTGCCTTGCGAGGCGACGGCTTGCGCCTCTTCTTTTTGGCGGCCAACGTCGGACACGTCGCCGTATCGGCGCGTCCCTGGCAGCCCAGGCAAGAATTCTTCTCTTTGCATGTGTTGGCAACTCCCACCACGGCTTCCCAGAATGAGAGTAGTGGTAGTCCTTCCAGTCGTAGTGCTGAGTCAAGAGCAACGATCTCAGATTCTGTAGATGAATGCGATACAACCGTTTGTTTCTTACACACAGCGTTGACCGGGAAGAACGTATTAGGTCCAACAAGCGCGGCGAAGACGCCGGTAGTGGACTTAGAGGATGTATTGCAATGGCGAATGCAATCGACAGTGAAGGGCATGATGGATGACTTGTCTGACGAATCGCCTATCCATCCGTGTAAACAATGTGTGCGCGTCGTTTTGATGTAGCATATCAATCGATGTAGACGTTTATCACACGTGGTATTCCATTTGGTAATTTCTCTGGCTTGCATACATACTGGATGTAGAAGATCGAAACGACAGCAACGTGCCAGGTAGAGAATCTCCATCAGTACACTCGCTGCGTCCTGGCCAAGGATGCCCTCATCGGAGCAATCGGAATCGGTGAAGGAGGTGTCCTCGATGCCAGGGGTCTCGGCGTCAGGTAGGTCATCGTATGTGACTGGTATGGGTTCTGTTGTAGTAGATGGTGTATCGACCGATCTTGCCGGGCTGGATAATCGCGGCCGCGCGTTGAGCACGCTAGTAGGTCTGGCGACCGACCCGGAGGAGACAGGCGATTTGGATCGCGAAGTCCTCGGCGAGTCGGACCGTTTCCGACGTGACCCTGGTCCCTGGGCGCGCTTGGAAGCGCATTCCAGGTACCGCTCAATGCACTGATCAGTAAAACCAAGCATGTCATGTCGAATTCCACGAACTTGTTTGGCTGTATTGTAATCTTTCTCACTGTGTACGGGCAACATAGGTCGTATTGTAGACATTCTCTTGTCGAATATGTTCTGCGGTACATCGTATGCCTGTTGTCCACGGCCAAGATATTGTGAGTATGGAGTAGGTGGATCCAAGTCAATACCGCTTTTGCGGATATAGTCCCAGCCAGCCTGTAGATTGTTAGCTGGTCCGGCTAATTTGAAGTCGTCCACGTATACTGAAAGTATCAGTCCCAGTTTGTTGTGTCTCCATACGCTTTCCCATCCTGGAATAGGCTCGAAACCAGCATTTTCCAAGCATATGCGACACTTTCGTTCCCAAAAGACACCTGCGAGAGGGTGTCCGTATAGTGCCAATCGTAATCGGCACACTGGATTCTTGTATTTTGACCAGGATGTCGGTTGGCGCCATTTGGGTATGGTAATCCAAGTATCAACTGGATCGATTCGTCCGTCGCCGTATAGTAATGCCTGCGTGTAGGCTCCAGGTGCATCACTTTGTTCGCCCGCATATTGTGGCAATAATGCAGTAGCATCGCAAAGTTTGGAAGCCTCAATATGCGAAGCACTGGAAGCGGCGTCGGCGAATATGGCGGCCAAACCAGTTCCATCTTTGCCTGTGTGGCCCTGAACCACCACTCGGCCCTTGAATTGCGTAGATCAAGTGGAAGTTCCTCGTGTTTGACTGAAGATAGCTCCAAGATATTGAAGAAATGAACTTTCGTCCCAGTACGAATAGCTTGTGGCTCAATATCAGCTTTTTCTGCAACAATCTCCAACATCCACGTTTGTTTCTTCTCCAGTCGTTCGTATTCTTTTCGTAGGGCTTCCTGTGCACGTGGTTCTGCGGCAACTTCTTTCTTACTCAGACTTCTGGTAACTAGGGCCGGGCGTGCCCATGAGGAATCGGGAATTTTGTCTCTGTGTGCCGGTGTATAGGTCGTCTCACGCGGCATAGTGGGCACTGCTACCGACTGGGTGAACTGGCGTATAAGCGGGCTCATGGTCCCAAAGTCGGCCCCCTCACTATCCACAAGCACCGAAGCACGTTCGTCTCCAGCATGCTGTTGTGGGGGTTGGCGGTAGTACAGTACCGTAGTAATGTCACGTGGCCCACCAGGTAGTTTGGCATACAGAATTTCTTTGTTCGTCACGCCCTTGACGTTTTCGTCACGGATGACCGCGCCGTTGCCAGTGTCGTACGTAATCCTTCGTTCCACAGCATTCCATGTGGGTCCGCCAGCTGTAGTGGTACGGAAATTGTTGGCCTGTTTGTCCTGTCTTGTCCACGCTCGAAGTGCAGCTCGGTCAGGAATCTCACGAGCTCGTTTAACATCTTCGGCGCACTCGATTTCTTTCTTTTGCTGTTCACGAGATAAGGTTTTCCAATGCTCGGGAAGAATGTGATCAGGACGCGTAGTAGTCTGTACACGTGTCTCGCGGCCACGGACCACCATTTTTCCATCTGGTGTTATTTTTGGAAGCTCATAGAATCGAACCAGGCCGGTCCATGGCTCGCTCAACCCCCCGTGGTCGTTGGCGCTGACACCGCCCCAAACATCGCGAAAGACACTTTCTCCTTCAAAGGTAGAAGTCGAATCGAAATCTCGTGTCACGTCGAGCTGATCAACAGGTACAGGTATGTTCATGACGTCGTCCGTCGGTATGAACAATTTCTTGCGTGGAATACGTATAGGGCTGATGACGCAATATCCGCGTTGTTCCCAGTAGTCGGGCTCCGGCGCTGGTGCAGCGACTTCAGAGGCCGATGCGTGGATATCAGCGGTGTTGTCTTCCGTTGTCATCATAGACGGGTCATCCCATTCTTTAGGGTAGGAAAGTGGGGGATCGGGCATTGGTTTGTCGCCCAAGGGGCGAGAGGTAGATGCCTTGACCTCGTTGTGTGCCTCAGGGTTGTGGTGTCGCAGAGCACCTTCTTTCACTGGGTAGGTGAACTTGCCATCGGGGACGATGATGTCTTTGACTCTGTGTACGTGACACAGTTCCCCATCGGGGGTCTTGGCGTATGTAGCCGTGTCCAAGACAAGATAATCACCTGACCATCGTCCACCAGAGTGTAAATGGTAACCCATGAATAATCCTTCCCGAGTGTTTTCTTTGAACTTTGCAATCTCGTTATTAATCTCGGGGTTGAGGCATTTCCAAAAGATCCGAGCACCAAATGGAATGCAGTGCCCGTGAAAACTTTCTCCAAAACGTATTTCATGAGCTGTCTTGTCGACGTGCCCCTCGCTGAGGGCAGCAACGCCCGTGGATGGATGCGCAAAATTATGTCCACAGCAAAAGGCTTGCATGGCCTCTTTCCACCATTCATGTCCCAAACCAGACATATGCAACACAGCTCTCGCACCGAGAATGACAATCTTGATGATGCGCTCGATCAATCCATTCGTTTGCGGACGATGCGGCGCACTAGTGTCATGTCTCCGTCCCAGTTGGCGGCAAGCCTTCTGAAGCTCTCCAGAATTATCTGTGTAGATATGCTTCACCTCATCGTTCGCGGCGATGAACTGTTGAAAGGATGCCTTTGTGGTAGCTGCGTCTTTGTGCAGTGCTGGGTAAGCCATGAAGATGCCGGTGTATCTATCCAGGACAACAAGTGCATACTTGTCGCCGTGCTTGTCTGCGGCATCGTCTTTGGCCAAGACGATATGGTCGGCAGTTAGGGCGTCCCCAAATTTCTTCGGGATAAAAGCCTCGTAGGCTGCATCCTCGTCGGTGGGGTCTGCCGGTGGATGTGGCTTGCGCTGTCGTCGACACTGAGCATTCTGCGCCATCGTGCGAGAACAAATCTCACAGTCTGGGTGTTTTGGACTGTGGGTCATGTAATGCATAGGGTCAATCGGTTTCTTCTGTCTACTTGGAAGAACGCGATCATTGTCGTGGTGCACTAGTGTGATCGTCTCTGTCGGTATGTCGGTATCTGCTTGAGCTGACTCTACTAGCCCCCCGCATGTTGGAGGAGAACACTGCGTCTGAGACATAAGCGAGTCGGTGGGTGTGTCCACGTTAGGCTCGGGGTTATTTGTGTCGGGAGGTTCTTCGACCGTGGCGGTCCGTGCTCCTCCTCCCTCGCCGACATGTGGTCTCTTGGGGCAGGTCCCTATGTGGGGCCGCAGCTCATCTGCAGTTGTTGACTGCTCTGTAGTTTTGCAGCACCAACATATGTCGTTGCAGCGGGCGGATGAACGCTTGCGCTGACGACGTCGGGGTGCTGACGAAGTGCATAGACGTGGTGGTGGTATCAGTGTCAGGTCGTCGAGTCGTAATTCTGGAACTCTATTGTTAACTGGAATCTTATACCATTGGCCCCCCGGATCCTGAAGCAAGTAGCCCAGCTCGGGATCCCAAAGCTGCCGAAAGCCATCAACCTCAATCAATTTCCCAACTGATAGTAAAGATGGACAGTCTGGCAAGGCAAGGGCTGACCTATGTAAGCCAACCTAGGGTAGCCGTATGTCGTAGTGCTCGTTGACAGTACGATCTCCATTGGCAGTTTCCAGAATATGCTCTTCGCGAAGAGATATGCGATCCGATTCGGTCTGCGTCAGTTCGTGTTTACCCTGAATATGATGCGCAGAACCACTGTCGAGAACCCAAGATCGTGTCAATGCAGCGGTCGAGCGTGGTGGGTCGACTTGCATCGTCGTTGTCTTCGTCTGGGCTGTCTTTGATGACGGCTTGACAGCGTCATCGTATTCTCGGATCGCAGTTGGTGTGACCACCGACTCCTTGTTGTGTCGGTAGTCCTATAGATCTTTGTACCACAGCTGTGCCTCTTTTTGACATTCTCGTAGAGCGTCTGCACTTTGATCCCACCATCGTTGTGATATCGGGTCTGGTACAATGACAATGTCACCCTCGTTCGGCATCTCCTTCCACTCGTCCAGCCTGGCCCTGCCAGATACGGTATGTAGGTAGTATTACACATTACGTGTGCCGAAGCGTATCCGACGGCGTGGTTTGGTAGATGTCGTAGTGACCTTAGTGTTGGCCGTGAGGGTCTTGTCACGAATGACGTAACTGCGGTCGGAACGGCGTGAACGTCGATAGTTGGCTGGAGAACGTGCTCTGGCGTGGGGGGAACCACGGGGCGAGCCACGGCTCGGGGAACGTCTGCCACGCCCTCTGTCACTACCGTACGATCTATCACGGCCGCGTGGGCTGCCACGTCCGCCGCCACGGTTGTCTCGTCCTCGGGAGGTAGATCTCGAAGATCTGTCGTAACGACTTCTCGATTGACTTCGAGAGTCTGGAGACCTCCTGGAGGATGAACGGGGTCGGTCGTAGTAGCGTCGGTTGTCACGTCCATGGCGTGAGTCGTTTGCGTAGCGGAACCCCACGCGTTGTGAAGAACGTTGGCTTCCTGATCCGCGGGGTGGTGATCGGCCGCGACTATACTGACTGGAGGCCCGTGGTCGACTCGGGCTTCGCTCGGGGGTCTTCGCACCAGGTGTAAGATGAGCGTATTTGCATTTGTCGCCCTTAGGGCACTTGTTCTGTGCGAAGTCTTTACACTGTGCAACGTGTGGAATGTTGCACTTGCCGCCTCTGTTGCATGTGTTGCGCTTGGCGAACTCGAAGCAAAATGGTTTCGATGTTGGCTTCTTGTGATTCGCAGGAGTTGACACGCTGCGGCGGGAGTTGCCACCAGCTGTCGATGCTCTGGAAGATATGTTGTTCTTCCAATCCCTGGAATAGGTATGCAAAGCCTTGCATCGTTCACCATTGCGACAATTGCCTTCCTTCCAGGCAACGCACACATTGACTTGAGAACGTGTCTCATGTTCGCACCGTAACTTATCCTGATTATTCTCCAATTGTTTGAGCTCCAGTACGTCCAGGACGCGCTGTCGGAGCCAATCATAGGTACGATTCGGGTCGCTGATCTTCATGCGCTGGTACTCGTACATGTCTTGTTTCATCCAGGCATGTCTCCGAATCTGCGTACGAAACAGAGATTCCAAGATCTTTGGGTCGGGTGCTTCTCGGCACTCAAATAGTAAAGCGTCCCAGTCAGTAATAAAACGCTGCAAATCTTCATTTCTCACCCTCAGTTCTTTAAGGCGCTCGAAGTCGTGCAGGTCGTCATCAACTTCTGTCACTTTGTAGGACTGTAGAATGTGCCAGTAGATCTGGCGTCCTTTGAGCATGCGTCCTGCTTTGTGCTCTGGTTTCGATGAGCCTGATTTGGTAGCGCGAGTCTGAGGATAAGATGTCGCTCAGAGCGGTAGCGAGTTTGCAATCGATGCTCTCAAAGTCTCAACTGTCTTGTAAGTCCTCGAAGGTACACTCGGGCTGTTCAGCCACGCGTAGGAAAGCATATGCTTTGGATGGTCGCCCTGAGGCGGCGCCAAAGCTCTTCCGTACCTTTTGCTGCCACTCGAGCAGCTGCGTGATCTTAGGCAAGACAGGGACTCGGACGGTGTCTGACTCCTTGATAGGAGTAGTGGTATTGACCGAAACCGCAGACAATGGTTGTGAGGGTATCGGTACACCGTCAGTAGTCGGTTCTGTGCGCACAGGAGACACATGGCGTGTCTGTGCAGAAGCTGCCGCAGAGGCTGCTCCTGGTGACGTACGTCGTCGTTGTCCTGCAGAAGCTTGTGGTGCTTCGGCGGACGCTGCCGTCGGCCTGTGTAGGTCGGTTGCAGGTCGAAGGTGAAGACTGGTGTCGTTGGCGTGGTCGATCAGCTGATTCGTCCAGCTCGTCATGTCTTCGTGTATTTGGGCCACCTTTTGGCGTGTGTACTCATCAGTATCCCGAGAACGTTGTGAATACCGATCAAGTCGTTGCTCGTAGGCTCGGAGACGGGCGCCTTGCGCCTCCAACTCGCTTCCCAGACGTGCGAGGTGCCCCTCAACACGTACTTTCTCAGTATCTCTCTCACGAATAACCTGGGAGAGCTCCAACTGCGCGTGGTCCGCCGCCTTCTCAACCTCCTGCAACCTGTCAGTGAGGCGGGCGAAATCGTAAACCGTGGGAGGAGAGAGAATCCAGCTGGCCAGTCTGGGCTCGTCCGACACGCAACTCTGCCAAGGCGTCCTGTACACCGGGAAAACGCTGCTCGATTTCAGAGATCCGGTTAGCGAGTGGCTGCACGACAGCGTTGGTCGCATCAAGCTTTTGAGTGATGACTCTCTCAGTGCGCTGCAACATGTCGATCAGGTTCGACGAGTTGGTGTGTGCTTCGTTGCGAAGCGTCGCCGTAGTGTGGTCTATGTGGGATCGAAGATTATTGATCTGAGACTGAACGTCGCCAAGGTCGGTGGCCTCGGCTGGTGTTGGTCGGTTGCGGAGCTGGTCGTGGATCTCATCGTGGAGGATCCTGACTGCGGATACGCCTGTGTCGCGTACGAGCACAAGCTGTTGCTCCATCTGCGCAAGGTAGTTGCGCAGGTTCTCGACCATCGCCGTTCGTTCAACTGAGTGTGACACCTCACGATCAACCTGGTACTGCAGTTCACCTATTATGCGTCGATCTTCGGCAATCCTGGAATCGATGATCCCTAAGGCTCCGTCAAGATCTTGGCGTATGGCTGCAGTACTGGCAGCGTTCGTCTGAACGCTCTGCAGTAGTCCAGAGTAATGCCTGGACACGAAGGTTTCAACCTGGTCTCTGAGCTCAGCTATTTCACCTGCGGCGGACGTTTCCGCCAGCTGGTCGTCTGAGATGGAGAGGTGGGGAGCATGCGCTTCCCTCTGCTCCCTCTCGCGAGGAGTGCTTGGCCTCTGAGAGGCTGTACGCGGGCTCGACCTACTCTCGCCGTATGGGCCTGGGGCCCCACGACGGTTGCGCGCGGACGAGCTGCGACTAGGACCGTGTGTGTGTGTGGTGTCTCATCCGATGATACCTTGGGGTGCTGCGTCTGCGGCTGTGCCGCCGCTGGTCTACTGAGTTCCTCGAAGGTGGCTACGTGCTCCGCAACAGGAACGGTCGCAGGGCTGGGGGTACCAGCACCTGAGGTCCATCGGCGGTTAGCGCGAAAGCGCCCTGGAGTATCAGGACCAGTGAGGCTTTCGCCTGACGCAGTTGGGATTGCTCCCGACTGAGGAGGAGATGGAGGATCGAAGGTAGGCGTGCGAAACTCTTTCCTACCTGTTCCTACTCCTTCTCCTGTCCCCCCGCGGGCGGCGCTGCGGTGAAGTTCGGCAGCTAGCCGCGCCTCGGGTCCGTCGGAACTGGGGGGGGTACCTGGGACACCAACACAGTCCGCTCTAAGGCTCTCCAACTCGTCACCGAGCCGTCGCGCCGTCGGAGAGCTCGGACGCGAGGCCCCGATGGACCCCTTACGGCGCATGCGCCGCTTGGGTTTCATCGAGGCCGCGTGCGAGATCGCGACGCGGGGTTCGATGAACAGTGAGCTTTAAAGGGCTGATAACCTGTGAATGGGGTTGAAGTGCAAGGGTACAGAACCCCTGATCCGCTGGTAAAGGGAAGGAGAGATAGATGGATGTCTTTCCCTCCTGCACGATCAAAGGTCTGATCGATCTGTCCCAATACCTGAGCCCAAACGGCCAGGCGCAGGAGAGGTGAGGATAAGGAGTATATATGAGGGTAGTACACGGGTTCTATTCACACTGGGGGGCCAGGAAATGGACAGCATGTCGCACTGGAGCGTGGTGGGCCAGAACCGGCGGAGCGACACGCCATCCAAAAGTTCCCGACGGCAGTTAGCACATCCCTCCCGTTGTCCTCTCCCTCTCTCCATTGCCGCTGCTCTTGCATGCTTCATCGATCTGTATGTCGCTGCAGAATTTCGCCGCACAGCCGACATCTTTGAGTTGAACGAGCTCCCGTTTGACAAAATTACACCCAAGGACAACCCCAATGAGTGGATGGTTTGATCACATCGACTGCGAACCCGGGAACCCGGAACCCACCGAATTCGGCCCGGAACCAAAAAGCAGGAACCCGGGAACCCGGGAACCCAGCCAGCCACCAAAAATCGGTGGGAAACTTCCGCCAAATCTTTCAATTTCTTCTAGGACCTCTTCAGTGCAAGCACTGATTGGGGAACAAGCTCCACCTTGACAAAATTATGAATTGATAGCTCGACTTGAGACTGTCGGATGTCTGGCCCCGGTGGCAGAACCCCGACAGGGGTGCAGAACGAAACACCCACAGACAAAAACATCCACATACCGTCAACCAGCAGACGGGGATAATAACATACCATTGGGAGCCGCCCTCAAGGTGCCCAGCAATAGAAAGTCGCCGACGCTAGAACTTCGTAGGGGCACCTGCAGCTTCACAGATCCCAAGGGCTCATGCAAGCAGAGGGAGGGGTCAGCGCAGCAGGGCACGAGGCACGTGCGCGGACAAGGGGAACCCCGACCTCCTCGCGTCCCGAAGATAAACTCAGCGGCAGGTTGTTGAGCGATTTTCGGACTTCGTGGGCCCTCACGGGGCCCACAGGACCTTCAGAAAACCGTCCCTCTGGGAGGAAGGGCCTGCCGAGACAACGACATCCCTCCTTGTAGATCTTCCATCCTTTTGGCAGGGACCAACCGTCCCGACATTCCTCTAGGCCTGCCACGACATGTTCTTAACATCCCAAAATGTGTTAATAACAAAAACCATGCTCCTAGAACAGAAAGCCGATGAGTTTAGATAAGAAGCCACAGCCAGAAATGTTCTGCAACCACATCAGGTTGTGCAAACCACATCAGGTTCTTCGAACACTGCTTTGTGGGCCGATAGGCCAACCAGGACGCCTCGCCACTGCTTGAATCCTTTCGGACATCCTTGAAGTGGCCCTGGGACACACAAATAAATGTACACAAACAACAGGATCCCCCACAGTTTGACACATTTTCTGGGTTTTTGTCCTCCCCCCCGCTTCCCATATTTTCCCATATGTTCTGGGAAATCGAGGATTCATTGTGTCTGTGTGCTGTTCCCCTCCTGCATCCTGGAGGCGTCTCGTCGCCACGGCTGGCCCCGACTCGAGAAGCGGGCCAGGCTGGACCCCTACCCCCGGAGGCGCCTGCGGACCGCCTTCGAGCGGCGCGAGAGCCGCCGGTGCCTCCACTCGGGGGCCACATGCGAACCCTACCCCTGCCCGCCACGATTTCGGAGGGGAGAGGGGTAGGGTTCACTTCGCTCGGGAGCTCTCGAACGAAGTTAACGCCACCCTCCCCCTCCGAAATCGTGGGGGGAGGGGGAGGGTTCGCATGTGGCCCCCTATCCACTCGCCCTTCTCCGAAGGGCGTGGGCCGGCTTCCAAGGGCCCGGAGGCGTCAAACACGTTTTTGTTCAGTGGACAAGTAGGAGGAAAGCTGAGGAGACGGAAGCAGGAGGCGTCACATACGGCTTCTTGGAAAAATCGGGAGGGTTTCCCGAGACGGGCGCACACGGACACTGATTACGAATAGGTTTGGGTTGGGCATGTCCCCCTACAGGCCGATTTTCGACGAAAATATAAAGAAGAAAAACAAACAACAAAAAACAAAATAAAAATGGTCAAAAACGAATGCTGTACAAATCGTCCTCAGACTAATTTGTTTGACTATTTTGCAATCTCCTGTAGAGAGGGACACGCCCGACTCAGTCCAAGGGCCCGGAGGCGTCGAATACGGTTTCTTGGAAAACGGGAGGGCTTCCGAGACGGGCGCACGCGGACATTGATTTTACGGACGGGTGGGTCTGGGGCGCGGGTGCAGGAGCCACGGATCGGGGGAGGGTGCCTCCCGAGGCGCGAGGCCACTGCCGCCTCGCAGTCGGCGGCGGAGCACGCCGACCCTGCACGGACAAGGGACTCGTCGCTTTTCCACGCGCCCGACGGTCAAGGCCGATAGCAAGGATGCGCGATGAGGCTGCAGGCCCAGCGGGCGCCCGTGCTGCAGCCTTCTCCTGCGCGGAGGGCCCTCGAAAGCAGCCAGGGATGCACCGAAGAGGCAGGGATGCAAGGGTCGGCACGGCCAGGATCGGCGTGGGCTTCTGGTTGGTACCCTCCTCCTCCTCCTCCTCCTACTCCTCCTCCTCCTCCTCCTCCTCCTCCTCCTCCTGCTCCTCCTCCTCCTCCTCCTCCCCCTCCTCCTCCTCCTCCTAGATCCTTGCACTCGGTTTCGTCTGCAATTTATGTTTCGGAGCAGGGAGAGTGGAGACAACAGCAACTCGAATCGGTCCACGGACGCCTCCCACGGTCCAAACGGGCTAGTCTCCCGAGCCGAGTCCAGCCGTGGCGACGAAGGGGGCCCCCAAAGGCCAACTGCGGCAGGTTTGTGCGGCGTCGGTGCGCGCAAAGATTTTGGTTACCGCGTCGATCGCTCACCCTTGAACCGATGGCGGCCCCCATCGTTCAAGGCTGAATTCAATCGGGTCCAGTGGCGTTGCCGTGCCCCTCGGTGCTCGAGAGTCGCAGAATTCAACCTTGAACGCCTTCGCCGGCGTCGCTGGCGCGCCAACGCCACATGAACCCTCCGAGTTTCTAAATGAGCGTCGGGGGGGCGTCATCCCCGCCGACAGCCCCACATCGGCCCCCGTCGCGGGTAGCCACCGCGCGCCGAAGGCGCTCCGACCCCCGTCGCGGCGGGACGACGAGGCGAGGTTGACCCCCGTCGTGAGGGTTCCCCCCACGCTTATTAAGAGACCCAGAGTAGTGAGCGTTTATCTTAGTCGGCGTTTCGACATTGGGCGGAAAGGGGGGGAGGGGGGGGGGGGTCTGGCGCCGGACCTCTGCTTAGTGCGACTGTTTGCAGCAGTGCGTCCCGTGGGGTAGACTCCACCTGCTCGAAACAGGCGCCAGAAACAGGCATGATCTGCACCAGGGGGGGGAGGGGGGGGGGGCGAGGGCCCGCGCCGATCGGCAAAGCAACGAATCAGAAAACGATCACGCACCTTACCGTTGTCTCGACTGGGGACCCAAAAAGAAGCGATACCGATACTCCCCGGACCTCTCCCCAGGTTCGTTCTGACCAGAATTTCGAGGCGAATCCAGCGGTGGCCTCCAAGAGGGCTCAAAAAGGAGAAAACGGGCGGAGGGTCGTGGTATGGGTACCTTTTCCTCCTCTGATCGACCGGCCCTCCTCAAAGTGTCTGCGCTCCCTCGAATGGGAGCTCCCCCCTCCCTTCTTCGAGGGCTGCCAGCCTCGCGCCACCCCCATCGTGCCCGCCGCCCTGGGCCTTCGGGGACCCGCACGAGTTGAAGGCTGTCACGAACGTCGACTCCATGCGCTGCACTCCGATCCTGCAGGATCATAACCCAGACGTGATCGCGTCGTGAACAACCAATCAGGACGGGAGGACCTTGGCAAATTTCGGTCTCGGGGGGCCCTCGCCGGGCCTCGGGACCGTCAAAGGACGGCTCAGGATGAAAAACCTGTCCTGGGGAAAGGGTCGGGACCTCCAGGGATGCCGTCCTGAACAAAATCAGGACGTCGCATGCCTGGGAAGACGCAGCCGAGACCAGGACAGCATGAGACTGGGACAAGCTCGGGAACTCCGAGGTCCAGCGGCTCTGGAGACTGACTGTGTCGGGTGCGGCGGCCGTTCAAAGAGAGCGGCCCAGAACGCTCTGGAACGATCAGTCTGTGTCCTAGCCCAACCCGAGACCAATCAGCACCGAATGTTGAAGAAGGAAACGGCATACACATCAACGTTTGGCGCTCCGCGCGGATTTCTTGGATCTGCGCTGGACCCCCCTCCCTGGCGCGCGGAGCGCGCCAGGGGCGGCGCCAGAGGCGCCGCCAGGGGGGCCCAGCGCGGATCCAAGAAATTCGCGTGGAGCGCCAACAGTTTATGCTTATGCCATTTCTTCTTCGTCGAGAATGGAAACCCAAATCGAAAGGTGCGTCGGATCTTGCCGCATCGGCACCAGAATAGAAATCAGATCCGACCGGCTGCACTAGGATGCACAACAACGCCACTGGAGGGTGGGCCCGAGTCAGAATGCCACCCACCCGGGCCCATGACCCGCCATCTCCCTCCCATTTCCGTCGAGGGCTGAGGCCTCCAGGGTCGGCGGCAACGGCCGCGAGGCATCGGATCTGGCCGCATCGGCACCAGAGTCGAGAGCGGATCCCACCGGCCAACGCCGTGCAGGCACCGGGCCGTGCCGGCTCGTGGGCACGCCGAAGAGTCGAGGTCGGGCCGAGCTGGCAGGGGTCGAAACCCTCTACCAGAAATCCAACCCTGAGGCCCACGCCGCGTGGGAAAGTCACGCCTTCCACAGCAAAACCATCGAAACTCAAGAAACCCAGGGCACCCTGTAAGCAAGCAGGGCGTTTCTTGGCGTGGGCCCTCCGCTGCACCCTTCGAGTCGGAGCAGTCGCATCGACAGAGGCAAGTCCTCGCACCCCCGGCATCAGCACGTGCGAGGGGCGCGCGGGGCCAGCGGCACAGGCTGCAGGGCTTGAGCCAGGGAGGCTGGGGAGGGGGAGGGAGGGAGGGAGGAGGGAGGGGGGCAGGAGCAAGAGGAGGGAGGAGGGAAGGAGGAGGGGTTCGATGGGGTTCTCGAGGCCCTACAAATGACGTAGCCGAACCCCTTGCGACAGCACTCCAAGGGAGGGTGAATACCTCGACGGGCCCTGGAGAGATCAGCCTCTATGACAACCGCAGACGGCCCGTGATGGCTCGAACGTGTGCCCTGGGAAGTTCGGGCAAATTCTCACTGCCCTTCTTAGAAGGCGTACGCGGCCCAGTGAGCTGACGAGGTTCCGTCGATGCGGTGGGAGGAGGGCATGAGCAGGGTGCTGTGCTCTGACGGATGATGCTGTCTCGAGATCGAGAAAGAGAGAGAGAGAGAGAGAGAGAGACAACACCCCCCCCAACAAAAAAACAGGGAGAGAGAAAGAAATTGGGGAGGAAGGGGGGCACCCCGCCGCCTTGGCATCCTCAAAGAGGCCTCCGTGGGAGGAGGGAGGGGGCCAGGGCAGGCAGGGCCTCGGCGGGAGGGGGGGACGGAGGCGGAGCCTCCGGGCACCCGCACGAGCGAAGCATGGGCAGAAGCGGTCATGGGCCTCCTCCTCCTCCTCCTCCTCCTTCTCCTCCTCCTCCTCCTCCTCCTCCTCCTCCTCCTCCTCCAACGAGCTTATCGCCTGGGCCGCGCGTTGGCGCCTCCGCGGCAGGTCGGTGGCCGCCTGGGCAGCCGCGCTAACTCGAAGGCTTACGGGCTGAAGGTCAGAGGGCACTCGAGGGACGTCGCGGCGTCGCCGCGAGTGGGGGTGGCGGTGCAGGTAGAGCAGCAAAGCAGAACGCAGGCGGGCAAAGTAAGGAGGCGGGGAGGGGAGCGAGGAGGGAGGGAGGCCCAGCCACGGAGCCTCCCAGCCGGACCGCGCGGAGCGGGAGGGAGCCGTGCAGAAGAGCCGGAAAGACGGCAAGGCGGTTGCCGCGTGGCGGACGGGAGGGGAGAGAGGCGGCGGGCCTGCACGCCGCGCGGCGAGCTCCCCTGAGCTCCCTGCCAGCACCCCGCTGCCAACCCTCGCCGCCCCGGGCTCTCCTCCAGAAGGGGTCCGCGACGCGGTTCCGCAGGCCCTGCTGGCACAGGGGGCCCAGAAGCGCGGGCAGCCCCCCGCACGCGGGAGGGCCACCACGTCGTCGGGCGACGCGCCGGGTTGAGCAGCCGAGGCCTCGGCGGTCGCACCAGACGCCTGGCCCGCGCCGCCGGGAGGCCGCCCGGCGCCCGGCGCCACTGGGGCCGACGCCCGCCGCGAGGGCAGCCCGCCGGCCCAGGAGTCGCCCAGCGGGGGGGGCGGTGGCGTGGGGGCCCCCCTGCCTCCGCAGCCGCCGTTGGCCGCATCCTCCGTGGCCCCCTTGTTGTCCTCCGTGATCATCGCCGCCGCCTGCTCCGCCTTGCCAGCCCTCCTGCCGCAACCGCGCGGGCGGCGCCGCCGCCGAGGGGCGGCAGCGGGGGGCCCCGCCAGCAGCGGGAGGCGCGGGAAAGGGCGGGCGGCGCCTGCAGGGCGGCAGTGGCCGTCCAGAAGAGGCCCTTGGAAGAGCGCGCGCGAGGCGCGGGTCCTCGCGGCAGCCTCCTTCGAGCCCAG
This sequence comes from Prorocentrum cordatum, assembly GCA_963575745.1. Taxonomy (NCBI): domain Eukaryota; class Dinophyceae; order Prorocentrales; family Prorocentraceae; genus Prorocentrum; species Prorocentrum cordatum. The sequence goes on along the minus strand of CAUYUJ010000038.1, from coordinate 6,572 downwards.
CTGCGGCGTCGAGACGCGCGCCACGAAGAGGGTCCTCGGCCGAGCGCACACGGCGGGCGTCCAGCGCCGGCGGCGTCGGCGACGGCGCGGGAGGCGCGCGGCGGCGCGACCCAGCGGGCGAGGCTCACGCCAAGAACCAGCTGAAGGAGGGAGGGAGGGAGGGAGGGAGGAGGGAGGAGGGGGGGAGGGAGGGAGGGAGGGAGGAGGGAGGAGGGGGGGAGGGGGGAGGGAGGGAGGGAGGGGAGGAAGGGAGACCCAATAGCGCGACCCCGCACGAGGCGAACACACTCCAGGGGATGGAGAACTTCAGTTAACATCAGTTAGAAACAATGGTATCTAGCATGATGGAAACGATCATGTGCAGTACCCGTTCCGTGCGTTTTACAAGGCTCAGGGTTTCGCGAGTCATCGACTACGCACCGGTCGGACGAAGTAGGTAGAACCATGAAGTAGGATGGCGTTGAAAAAAATATTGCGTTCCGTCCGCACCCTTGGGAAGACGGAGAAGGTGAAGCCACTCGATCATTGAAGTGGGAAGGCGCCTGAAATAGACTGGGATCTGGGACTCCATCAATACAGTCGGGGCCCTGAAGAAAGAACCCTTTTCGTTGGGGAGGGGCTCCGCGTTCCTTAAGTGTTTCACAGCTTGCCTCAGGTTTCCCTTATGTTTTCGATGGGGAATCGAAGTTTAACTCATGGGAAAAAAGGGCCTCGTTCCTTCTTTAGGTTCCACCGCCGCTTTACTTTGGAAAATTGCCGCCCTTTTCCTCCGGAGCCAATGCCCCCCCCCCCTCCGAAAATCCCCCCCCCTGCTGGACCCCCCCCCCTTCCCCCGGCAAAAAACCCCCCCTTCCCTACCCCCCCCCCCCCCCTCGAACTCGAAAACCGGGGGGGGTCACTACCGGTTCGAACCCCCCCCCCTCGAAAACCGAAGGGGGGGGCACTACTGGTTCGAACCACTGTTCCCACCACTGTCACCACTGTCCCCACCACTGTCCCCACTGTACCTTGTCCCATTTTCCCACCGCTGTCCTCGCCACCGCCTTCACCACTGTCCCCACCACCACTGTACCCTCCACTGTCCTACTGTTTCCACCACATTCCCACTGTCCCCACACCACTGTCCCCACCACCACCGTCCCCACCACTGTCCCACTGCCTCCACTGTTCCCACCATTGTCCTCACCCACTGCCCCCACCACTGTCCCGCAGTCCACTCACCACTGTCCCCGCCACTGTCCGCGCCCCCCCTCGGTTTTCGAGGAAGGGGGGGGGGGGGTTCGAACCGGTAGTGACCCCCCCCGGTTTCCGAGTTCGAGGGGGGGGGGAGGGGGTTTGAACCGGTAGTGACCCCCCCCCTTTTCATGATGAGCTGCGGGGGGGGGAGGGTTCGAACCGGTAGTGGCCCCCCCCGGTTTTCCGGACGGGGGGGGGGGGGTCGAACCGGTACTTTGTATATTTTGCGTTTTACATTCTTTGTAACATAGTTATAAGGAATTACATATGGTCCCAAGTTAAAGGTGTTATAACATTTGGGGGGACGGTTTATAACTATGTTGTCATTGTTGGTAATTTATGTTAATTTATGCTATGTGTTCTACTTATTTTGGCTCGTGGTCTTGCCTTCACTTAGAACTGCCATGAACGCCCAAGAGGGGTTTGCGGATAGGCCGCAAGGCCTCGACGAATAGGGGAGGGGCCAGGCGGAGTGGCCCTCAGGGCTCCAGGATAAAAAACGCCAAAGGAGACGTGAGCACCCAACGCAGTGGCAATCAACATGCGTCCAACTTTCCTTTTAGATGTCTTGAGCGAGGGCCCCGTTGGCTCGAACAGGTCTCTTGTTCCGTCGGGGTTCCCCGCGGGGCCTCTAGGACGGGGGAAGGAGGATGAGAAGGAGGAGGAGGAAAGAGGAGGAGGAGAAGGCGGAGGAGGAGGAGGAGGCGGACGAGGAGGAGGAGGAGGAGGAGGGGGAGGTCAGGAGGGACCCACGAGCAGGATGGATTCCTCGCCAGCTTCGCAGCCGAGCGTCTGAAGCGACGCTCAAAAAGAACAAGGAAAGTGAAGTTCGCATGAATTCTCATCGCACCTCAAGTAAGTCAGTGCACAAATCACGCGTTCGACTGCGAGAAATGAGAGAACGTCGCTTTTCCGCCAGGCAGAAGTACCTGCCATCGGCGCACACGTGTGCACAAGCGCGCCAAAGCCGTGCAATATGCCAAAATGGCCTCTGATGAACCCGACTGCGAAACCACAGCGCCAAGTGTTATTGATCCTCCAGCACAACAAGTCATTGTTAAAGAAACGACCTCGGGGAGTGTTCACGCCAAGGGACCAATTGGTGACGGTAGCTTGGTTCCCACCGCCCAAGTCTAGCATCCTGTTTGTCCGACGAACTGGGTCTAAAAAGGAAACACTTCTGAAACGTATTCCATTGGGAGAAATGGCTCGCCATTCGGCGGAGCTCCGTGGCCAGTGCTGTCGAGTATGCAGACTTGTACGCAAACGACATGGTTTTTTGAACGTCCTATGCTTGCGCTCGGTGGAGAAGCACGGCAAGAGAATGCCAAAATCTCTCCAAGATTCCAGCGCGTGCCACGTATAATGTATCTTGGGCTTCAGGCACTCTGGATACAGCTTGGCATACAGCTTGGCAAACTGTTGATATGCTTCCATTGTTGCCCTCGCGTCCGAATGGCCCCCTCGCTCAAGCATCTCGAAGATCGCAACGAGCATGTTCAGAAACAGAAGGTGTTCTCCCAATGCATGATCATGCCCCGCGAACGTTTCCATGCGCATAGACAGCGCGAGCGCGCCCGTGAGGACCTCCGACGCGAATGCGCGGATGTGCTTTGTAATTCCATGGGCGCATCGGTCAGTGAAGAACTTCTTTGGAAACTGTTGGCGGCCCCGAGGGCGCCTCAAATCGCTGGCCCACTCGTCGACCATTTCCAAGGTGAGCGCCGCGTTGTAGTCGAGAAGAGCCCACAGCACGCGGTTCAGCAAAAACTGCCCAATGCCATCTGATGCGGCCAAGCAGTGCATCCAATCCATGTGCATGCATGTTGGAGGCCGCGTAATCTCCAGCATCTCCTTGTCCCACGGCAGTGCGTCTCCATCATATCTGATCCCTGAGTACTGTTGCGCATCCTTGAGCTCGCGATTCCTGCCCCTCGTCGCGGGGTCCGACAATTGCTCCGCGACCTCCAGCAAATCGTCGTGCGATCTCGGTTCTACCCTGTCGAACGAAGGGTCATATATATGAACAACATTGGGGTCGTTATCGAAAAAAATACACCTGCCGACGACGTTCCTACGCTTGGGACAAGGCACGCTACCAGCCGCGCCTTTAAAGCTAAAGGCGTTCGCGCGTGCTTCAAAGTCGGCCAGGAAGCATGCGAAGCATGCTTTGATTAGTTGCCGATGCCCATTCAAACTCACTCTGATCCCAACGTTGTTCAAGCACCAGCACTCTGATCCAGAGAACTTCGACGCAATAAACTTCATCAACATGGAGTGTGTCGAGCCTGCGTCTTCCATGTCATTCTTCCGCACGTATGCGAACGTTGTCCACCCTTCTGATCGTGAGCGATACCACGATGGATAGTCCAGCGCCGTCCAGTACACACAATCGCTGCTCCTCCCCGCGTCTGGCCGTTTGTCGTTCCCAGGGGTTGCTTTGTCCACGTAGGGCGCTATCCGCAGACGTCCACCTGTAGTCTCGGCAACAACGCCTGCGAAGAACTCATTGACAGCTGGGAACGACTCCGGCGCGTGGTACAGCCATGACTGCGGCGATATATACTCGATATCGAAAGAACCTGTCTTGCCTGTAACTGTTTCTCGTTGCGCCAGAGTGCCGTATGGCGTGGCCGTGTGCCCTAGCGAATGCAAGTTTTGCGATCGCAGCGCCTGCAGGTGGCTGCTGAAGAACGTCCGAACCCCGCGAGCCTGCCTCACGCGCCTGGCAGACTCCAGGACGCTGCGAGAGGCGACATTCGCGTCCAACAACGCGCTAGTCAAATCGGATAGGCCTGGACTGTCGAGCACAGCTAGTGCCATAACAGCTTGAGCCCACATTGGCTAGAGAGAGGGGGGTCCAGGAGATGGAGAGGGATGGCGCGCAGGAGCTGGTGGTGCGAATATTGGGCGGAAAGTTGGTCCAGGTTTGGTTCGAGGTTTGGCTCGATGCATCGAAGCTCGCTCTTTTCCTGGAGGAGGAGGGCGAGGGGGAGGAGGGGGAGGATGAACAGCAGGAGGAGGAGGAGGAGGAGGAGGATGCCGAATGAGGGAGGAGGAGGAGGAGGAGGGGAGGAGGAGGAGGAGGAGGAGGAGGAGGCCACCCCCCCTCCTCCTCCTACTGCACTCTCGTCGACCCCTTCCCCCCCCTCCTCATCATCCTTCCTCCTCTCCTCCTCCCCCTCCTCCTCCCTCCTTCTCCTCCTATTTCCCTTCCTCCTCATCTCTCCTTCCCCCACCTCTTCCCCCTCATCCTCCCCCTCCTCCTCGCCCTCCTCATCCAGGAAAAGAGCGAGCTTAAGGGCCCCTCGGTGCCCGATGTGGTAGCGGCAGCAATGCACGTCGGCAGCGTGACGACATGGAGAGATCAGCACTGCCAATTCGGCTAGTGTCTCCACTGGCGGGCCTCGGCCCCGCGTCTGATCGAATGCGCACCTGGTTGGTCACTGTCGCCGCTGCTACGCAGGCTGATCCCACATGCCTGCGCGAGTAAACGCGCGCCCCGGGGCGCATCAGAAACAAAAAACACCGAACCACTAAGAGACGAGAGCGTCGGGCCCGAGCCACTAAGAGACGAGAGCGTCGGGCGAGCCTAGCGGTAGCGCGCGTGCGCCTCGTGCTTCTTCGGGTTGTAGTTGACATCCTTCAACAAGGCCACGACCTTCGTCCACTGCGACTTCATCGTCGCGAGGTCCGCGCCCCAGGGGAAGGCCCAGTCATCTCGGCGGCCAACTCCTGGCTTCGCCCTCCACGTGCGTGCCTTCTGCATCGCGTAGATGGTCACACTGCCATGGTGGCGGGGCGGAACCGAAGTCTTGGGGGAGAACTTCAGCTCGTTGTTCATGGTGCTCCCATGTGACTTGGCCGAGCCCTTCGCCGAGGCTTTGGGCTGAGCTTTCGCTTTGGTAGGTGTGGCTTCAGCTTTGCCTTTGGCCTTGCCCTTGGTTTTGCCCTTGCCCTTGGGCGTGGCCTTGGGCTCGGTCTCGGCCTGGCCCTCGTCGCGGTCGACCTCCAGCTCCTCCAGGCCGTGGGTCGCAGCCGCGGGTCGCTTCATCAACGTGCTCCTGATGGTCTCGGTCAAGTCAGCGAGGCTCTTCTTCCCCTTGGGCCCCACGGGGCCGCTAGCTGGCAGCGTGTCCGAGGGTGACGGGGTAGAGGTTGGTGGGCCAGCGGTCGGCGTGTCCAATCCAGCTGAGGGCTGCGAAGCCACACCATCAGCAGGCGGCGTGGTACCTGGACAGCCTGCACCGAGCACGGGAGAAGCCGACGGCTGCTGCAAACCAGCCCCAGGAGACACCACCCCGCCACTCAAGGCCGACGATTGGCTCCCATCGGGCGAGGGTCCGCCGTATGCTGCACCGTGCCATGGCAGCGCAGGTGCCATCGCATGCGGCGCTGCGCGCGTCTGATGTACCCAGCCCGACGGCGGCGGGGGCGCAAGCTGCTGAGGGTGTGGTGCCCCCCAAGACGGCGCGTGTTCATAAGAACGTTCTGGCGGGAACATCTGCCTCATGGTGCTCTTGGACGCAGACCGCTGGGCGCTCGGAACTCCCGTGCGGGTGCTCCTGCATGGGCCGCTGCTCATCATCGACAGTTGCACCGAGTCGATCTTCGGAGCGACTGGAGGCTCGATGGAGTAGACCTCGTTGTACAGCGACGGGTTCTGGTCCTTGAAGGTCTGCAAGCAGACGGGGTAGCCCGTTGGGCCCCTCTGAACTCCATTCGCACCCCTGCGAACATAGGCCTTCCAGTCGTTGGTGTGGCTGTAGGAATCCGACAACGGGAGCGGCTGGTGCTTGCGCAGCGCGACACCCGTTGCATGGGCGTAGCTGGGACAAGTTGCCTTCGCGATGCGAAGGCGGATCATGACGGCCGCCATGTGGAGCACTTGGCTTGCACCCTAACGTTTGACGAATAGAACTGCCAGTCCGACCCCTTCAGATCCACCTCGATGTGCATCGCATTCTGCTTGGGCGCGGTGCACGCGCCTCGGCCGATGTTGGCACCGTCCAGCATGTTGGTCCTGGTGTCGACGGCCTCGGCCAGCCTCGACTTCTGATCCTCCGAAAGAAGTGCGGATGCGGTGGCCAGCTGGATGACCCCTGTGCCGCCCTGCACATTGAGAGCGGTCACGAATATCTGGCTCGAGATGCTCTCAATGACTTTCTGAGAGATTGTGGCCATATTCTGGTTGCCGCACTGAGACATGCACGCCAAGTATTCCAAGCGGGCTACCACGAACCTAACGATCGGGCTGCTGGCCTGATGGCAGGCCATGCCTGACGATATTGCGTCAACGGAACAACCTGAAGTGTGAGCCAAAACGGCTACGGAGA